>VDFB02328646.1:0-374964 GCA_007258455.2 Sequoia sempervirens
CCTATAGAGATGGAAAATGTCTCATGTTCCTTATACTAATGTGAATAGTAGTTTGATGTATGCCAGGGTCAACACTAGACCAAACATTGCCCACGTAGTGGGATTCTTAAGCTATTTTATGACTAATTTCAGGAGAGAGCATTCATCAATAATGAAGAGAGTCTTCAAGTATATGTGGGGAAGTATAAAGTATTATATGTTTACTACCATATTCACACATAGCATCATGATGGTTACAAAAAAAATCATGGTGGTCACAGGTAGCATCATGGTGGCACTTGTAAAAAATTTAGTCAATAATTTTAACACTTGGAGATCTTAGGGTTTGTTGACTCAAATTGGGAAGGAGATGTGGATAGTGGAAGATCTTCTACTAGTTATGTTTTTGAATCATTTAGTGGTGCACTTTGTTGGATGAAAAATAAATAGGTTTCGATCATTTTATGTACTACAAAGGTAGCACACATGAAAACTACTCACATCCATAATGAAGCAATTTGGCCTTAAAAATGATGCTTAGATATTAGGCTAAATTAGGGAGTAATTCAAATTTAATGTGGTAGTCAAAATTTCATCAATTGCATAATGAACATTACTTTTAATTCATGATTCATGAAGCATATAGATGTTTATTATCATTTTTATGACATGGTGGAAGATGGAAGGTTGATGGTTGAAAATATTGACACTTCAACGAATGTTGTAGATGCATCAATAAAGCTTGTAAGCATAGACAAGTAGTTAGGGCTTCTTAGTTCTTAGTAGTCAGTTTATAAATTATTGGAAGTTCCCTTTTATTGTTGCAAGGTGTCAATAAGTGGGAGAAAATTAGGAAATGCATCTTAACATTACATCCCAATGTTCGATATATATAAATATTTATTATTTTATCCTCACATGGGAAAGAGTGTCCCACTTTGAGGTGGCACTTTTTGTCAAATGTTGGATACTTTATAATGTGTGTAAGAAATTGTAAGAGAATTTTGATATCATTATGGCATTGTAAGATGTTGGGGTTACTTGTGTTGGACTCTATGAAATATGTAAGAACATGATTAAATAAGAAGTTACATAGTAGACTTTCTTTTTTTCAACTCTATTACTCATGTTATGATGCATCATAAGGAATATTTGAGTGGAGATAATGGAGCACACAATGGTGTTTAAGTTGACTATGATGGATTATGTTAGTGTAATAAAATATTCTAATATTAACATGTTGACTTATCACATGGGAGTTGGGAATTTGGCACTAGAATTCCTCATGGCCTGAATTTGGGTGGCATTTTTAGTAGTGGTATTCACCCATGGTTTATTGTTCACCATTTATGGATTTGTATATTTTATATATTGGTGCCTAGGATGGAAATGTAGTGGCTTCAAGAAATTCACTGCCAACAAAATTCACTGTCGTAAAATTCATCACCATGATAAATTCATCTCATCAAAAATTCACCACTGGTAATTCACTGTCGTGGATAATTCATCGCATTAACATTTTTTAATATATATTTCCAAGACTTTGAGTTTTTTTTGCAAAATAATAATTTCCACCACATTAATAATATAGATGACTGATATTGTTGTATAATTTGTTTACTAGAATAAAATAAAATATATTGAAAAATGTTTTCATTTTTATTATCATAAATCAAATTTTCTAATTGTATATGCGATGAATTATCCATGGTGATGAATTGCTAGTGGTGAATTTTCCATGAGATGAATCTTTCATAGCAATGAATTGTTGGTGGTGAATTTTCTGATGGTGAATTGTTACCAGTGAATTTTCCTTTAGCCAAATGTAGTATCATGTAATTTTTTGTGGTTTTATGCTACTAAAATTTATCTAAACTTGTGTTGATTGTTCTCTTGTGAAGGCTTGAATGCGATGATGTATTATAACTAGATTGATATTGTGAATATATTGGTTCGGTATTTGGATACTAGGCTTTTGGATGCTAGGCTTTTTCTTGAAAAGGTTTTCCCAAGATATAGATTATCATTGTTTACATGTATTTAGTTCCTCATTGATTAGCATAGGAAGTATTTTTGGCATGGAATTCCTTTCAATTTTTTCATAGATATTTATTCTCATATGATCATTGCTAGAAGAAATAAAAATAAAACTTTCTACATGCCTAAACCCCACTAAGAAATTAAATGGAATGGGCAATAGGTGTTTTATTCATATAACACAATTATCAAAGTGAAGTATCTAAGTAGAGTAGACATGCACTTCCAATTTATTTTTGAAGTAGAGAAGCACGTAGTGGCAAGCACTAAGGAGGCATGGGTGGATATGATAGAATAATTTGTATTATTTCTAAACTTTGAAATTGATTAAAAAAAATTTCTCTAGTTAAACACAAAACAATTGATGACAATTTTACACATCATCCAACTTAAACCTAGTAAATAATTTTCCTTTTTTATATTAGCAAAAATATACTTTTGACTATTCAACCATTCCTTACTTAAGATTTTAGTGAGAAATGATATCTTCTTATTTGCTCATTATGGTGATATTGTGTGTCTTTAATATTGAAAATTTAAAGATTGAAATATTAGAAATTGTGATATGATTCCTTTTTCAAGAAAAATATTTTATTTTGTTTTAATGTGAAAAAAATATGTATATATATTAAAAATAGTTTATAAAATCACACATGCAAACTAAGAGGTAAAGACCCTAATTTGAATTTTGTTAACCTAACAAATTATTAATATATATCTATTTTAAATAATTGGGATTAGTCTTAACTTACAACTCATTATCAACTTGTCCATTATAACTTAATATATTCTTAACAACTTATCATAATTTGTATCTTGACATAATTAAAAAGAAAAACATTATTAATAGAAAATATGAATCACCATTTATTTAGAAGATATTCTTTGGAAATGAATAGGGACAAGGTGGCATTTATTGTTGAGTGGCAACTTCTATCTCAATAATACACATTTTTAAAAATTAACAATCCATGAAAAAATCTAAATTGTATATTTTTAATTTTAATTGATTATAATTTTAATAAAAGTATATATTTTTTATTATTTGAATAGGCATCCAATATGTTGGATAAACACTAGTTTATTTATGTTGTCATTATATATAATCAAATATTTATTAAAAGATAAAGAAGAAAAATTGGACATGATATTGATTTATAGTAAAAGTTAGATTTTCAAAAAGTGCAAATGCAATGAATGAATGAAATATTTTAATAATGTTCATAAGATCAAAGTAGTGTATGGGATCAAGAGCATCAACAAAAGAGTAAGACACAAGCCTCGCCCCAAGACACAAGGCACCAAAGCTTTATAAGGTTTGTGAGCTCCTCTTGATGTCAAATCATTTGTAGTGGGTTGATCAAAATGTTCACAATTTTTCCATGCATCTTCAAATAAGTTGTTTAGATATTTTACTCTTTTCATTCCCTCCGATTGTAGCCTACACAAAAAATTAATCACTGACTAGGGAGATCGCAACCTATGATATAAATCAAAGGATAATCGTTGACCTAGGGAGACTTCAAAAAGTTTGATGAAATTAACTAAGGGAAATATTGAATACAAAAATCCCATAAGGTAAACTCTCGTTATGGATGCCCGTGCCCCCTCCCACCTAAATGAAATTTTGAATTGTTGTTTCTTTGAGGTTTCACCTCTGTCTCTGCCAAGATGTGATTTATTTGTTGACCTTTCTACAATTGAGTGTGATGTGGGTTATGCTATGGTGGATGTCATGTCTAGTGCTGAGGATGTGCCTGGAGACCCTTGCATGGTGCTAGTTGTTGCTTTAAAGGATATTGCGGTTGGAGTTGTTGTTGGTGTTGTTGCGGGTGTATCTGTGGTTTCCCCTTTCTCTCATGTGGGGCAGAATGTCTGCCCTCTAACTTTTGTTGATGATTCAAAGTCTAAGAGACTTGAGGAGGGTGTTGTGCATCCTTTGTGATGTGTAGTGGTTGCTCCTATTGTTTCTCTTGGTAAGAAAGTTGCTAATAATATTGATTTTTATTCCAAGACTGCTCTTATTTGTAGATTTTTCCACTTGTGGCCTTCTCTTCCATATTTTCACCTTTGGATCACCAACCATTGGTCTCCTTTGGTTGATGGTTTGATGGATATTTACCCTTCTACAAATAATTTTTTTGTTGTAGGTTTCAATTCTCTTGAAGACAAACAAGTTGTTTTAGATCACGATTTGTGGGTTTTGGATTCTCATCCCCTCACCATAAGGCCTTAGGTTCATTCTTTTGAACCCTTTGAAGGAACCTTTAGATGTGGTACCTATTTGGGTAATATTTCCCTATCTTCCCTTACAGTTCTGATGTCCCTCTACCTATGAGTGCATTGGAAATACTATTGGTAGACTTTTGAAAGTGGATAAGGCTTTTCAGAATTTTACTCATACCTCCTTTGTTAGGATTCTGGTGGAGGTTGATCTGTGAAAGGTGTTACATGGTGAGGTTGTGTTGTAGATTAATGGTTGGTCTTGGTCTCAGCTTGTGGATTACAAGGGTCTTATTTTTCATTGTAGACACTATTTTGTTGTTGGTCACTTGGCTCGTGACTATTCTAGAGGCTCCTACCATGTTTCTTCCTCTACCTGGTGGAAGAATTCACTTCGTGAACACTTAACAATTCACCCTACTGTCAACTTTGATTCTTTTGATGACAATTCTAGGACTCCTCCTTCTGTGAGGTGTAATAAGAGTACTAAGGTGGTTGTTTCTCCTTCAGTACAAGTTCATTCTATTCCACCTAATTCGGTTGTGGTGGTTGTTGCTCCTCTTGTGGATACTATTGTGCGATCTTTAGATATGGTTGTTCCTAATGTTGTTTGTGCAACCTCCTTTAATGCCCCTATATTGGAAAATTCTATTGTAAATCTTGTTGCTTTGGGCTTGGTTTCAGATGCTCCACCTAAAATATCAACTATTCCTCTTGTTTGGTACTCTGAAGGGGAGTCTACCCCTTCTGATCAAAATTTCTCAATTCTAGTTTATGATTCTCCTTGTACAACAATTCACAGAAAGAAGAAGCATTCTTATAAGAAGGTCACAGTTTCGTTTAACTCACTCTTAGAGGCTTTGCTAGGTTCAAGCTTTGTTTCTTAAACAGTTTCTCGTTGTATGTTGTTTGTGACTAGTCTTTTGTTGTTAGCTCCTTCTTTGCTACTAGTTGGTTTTGTAGTTCTTGTCTTGCCATTTCTCTCTAGTTGGTTGTGTTTGGCTTGTTTGTTTTGCTGAGTTGTTTGGCTCTATTTTTCATTTTGTAAGGGATCAGGGCCCTTCTCTGCTTATCTAATAAAAAAAATCCATAAAGTAGTACTAACATATAGAATACTTTCATTAAACCCCTAAAGACAACAATCATTGCATCAATAATGATTAAGGAAGTCAACACAAAGGCAACACTTGGATTATAGAAGGGTGCATCCTTTGAAAGGGGTGCAATAATTACAAAGGTTGTGACTATTCGCCCCACCATTAAGGATATAAAGGGAGGTGGAATCATTTTGTGAATGGCAACAATCAAGTAGATTAGATAAAGGGAAAATAAGAATTTAGAATTATAAGAGATCTATTGGAATAAATATCATTTTTTTGGCAAGAATATTATTGGGAAGTAAGTTTCAAATTATATATATATATATATATTAATATTATAATTGCATAATAAAACGATATTGGATTAATGATTAATATGATAAGATTCCTTTAGCAATATATTTTGAATTTAGGGTAAAAGCAGGAAGTTGGGTCTACGAAGAGAAGTTTCAGCCAAAGAAATTTCATAGAAAACACATACGCGTTATTAAAAAAATACATATGCATTATGCTTCGAGTACCCGAGCCTAAAAAAATGGGTATGCACTAAAAAAATTGCACGTGTTATAACAAGTACGCGTTATATTTAATGCATACGCGTTTTATAAGACATACAAGTCATTTATTTATAAAATTAAGTACCTTTTAGAAACATGTATACATTTTGTAATGCAAAACGCATACACATTTTAAAATGCATACACATTTCTAAAAAGTATTTTTTTAAAATAATCAAGAAAGTAAAGAACATATGTATTTTGTAACGTGTATGCGTTTTTAAAAACACGTACGTATTTTTAAAAATTATGAATTCCCAACCCACATACTACCTCAGTTTTAAGCTTGGGAAAGGCTTGGCAACCCAACCGTTAGCCTTTTCCCTACAACTAAAAAACTAAGGTAGATTAAAGAAGAATGTTCAACTTTGACAATATGGC
This sequence comes from Sequoia sempervirens, assembly GCA_007258455.2. NCBI lineage: Eukaryota > Viridiplantae > Streptophyta > Pinopsida > Cupressales > Cupressaceae > Sequoia > Sequoia sempervirens. The sequence continues at coordinate 6,278 of VDFB02328646.1, forward strand.
TAATGGACTTTTTTTCTGAATCAATCTATAAAATTAAAACCCATTAGAGAACACGATATCTAGTTTCCAAATATATAATTTTTATTAATATTGGATTATATTTGTTATTTTTTAATTAATTTCTAAGCAAACTAGTCCTTGAACTTAAAATATCAGGCTTTTTTATTTTTTAATAATTTTTTTTTTGTTAAGTTTCTTGTAAAAAACATTATATGGCATCAATCTTCATATAATTCTCTACACAATGAAAGAAAAAAATGTTTAGTTTAGGTCCAATTATGCTATTCGTACACGTTGATTTTTAAAAACAACAATTAAGGCCAATAAAAATTCAATAAAAAAATATATATTCAAAAAAAATTACAAAAAAAAATTTTCATCAATCTTCATGTTGTTAGCTCTCTTTCTTCAAAAGGAATTAGCAAAATACTTTTATTTGGGTCAAAATGTAGTGTCCGTACATGTACATGGTATGGTAAAAAAAAAAAAGACTTTTAAAAAGTGGTTTTTATACATCCCTATCAAAATTTAATTTCTATCATCTAGGTATTTGAATAAATTACATATTTAAAAAAACTAGATTCAAAATGCTAAATTTCGTATTACTGACTTTTTTAAAGATTCATTATGTAAGTGCTTCAAATTTTCAATCCAAGTGTGACAATTTCTGAAAAACAACAAAAACACTTCCAATTTTTGAGCATTTTGTGGACCCAACTTTTTGCATCAGCCCTTTATAGAAGTGTTTACAAACAGGGAGGTTGATCAACCTTTCAGGTTCATGAGATGGGGAGTACCGAATTTCTCTTCATCAAGTACGCCACCCTCGAGATGCAATGCTCATGGGGTGGGGAGGCATATGAGTGCTCCTAGGTTTGTTAAGAGAGACAGTCTTCATGCATCTTATCAAGCATGCCACCCCCAAGATGCAACGCTTGTGGGTTGGGAGGCGAATGAGTGCTCTTGGGCTTGATCAAGGAGGATGGAGTGCCTAAAGGTAAACTAAGGGATGGTCTGGACTTGAGACCCTACCATGTTTGTGGGCCAAGAGGTAGATGAGTGCTCTCGATCTTGAGGTACTTCTCAGGTACACCACTCTTGAGATGCAACACTCATGGGTCAGGAGGTATGAGTGCTCTCGAGCTTGAGGTCTTCTCAAGTATGCCACTCTGAGATGGATGGACAAGGACCAATCCATGCTCTCACAATACAAGAACAACATCCTTGAGATTGCGACTTGTAAATATTTTTAGAGAATTCCTAATATGATTGGCTATCAAAATATGCCTTGGAATAATCATTAGTGATGTTAAGTTATTATGATTTCAAATTTTAATAATGATATGAAGTATAGATCTAACTATTAAGATGTTTTAGCTATGGTGTATTGTTCAATCTGAATATAACTATTAAGTTGATACTTGTTATTGCTAATAGCAGTTTTTAGTGTTTATTATTGTTTTGTAGGCCTAAATTAAGGAGTATTCCAAAAGAGGATATTATAACTCTCAAGATGTCTTTGTAGTTTATATGGATTTCATTATAGGCTAAGCACTCCATGATGTCCTATCATTGCATCTCTAACACAACAGTGTTGCGAAATAGGTATGCTCTTTTTTCCCACTCTTTCTTGAATATCGACCATCTTTAGTTTCACATTTAAGATGATGTAAACTACTTTTTAATTGAACTATCAACATATTTTTTCTTTCCACTTAATCTCATTCTCATGTAAATTTTTTGATCGTGATTCTCTAGAAGATTAAGTTCTTTGATATGGTATAATCGAATGGAATTTGCAAAGATTAAATTGTTTGACGTACTGCAATCGAGTATAATTTGCAACAAGGTGGAGACGATGTTACAAATTATATCCGTTGACGCGAATCGTGGCTTTTCTATTCTCTCTTTCGTACCAATGAAGACGAAGTTTGACTTCAAAGACTTTGTTAGAATAAAACATTTACAGATTAAATGTAACAGTGCGGATAAATAAGATGAAAACTTAGGATGCAAGTTAAGCGAAAAGACGTAAAAATAATATATCGCAGTACTTTACTGGAAATATGGCCGAAAGCGTGTGAATGGGCATCAATATGAAGTATTAAGGTAATGCAGCTACTTTCTTTATGATAAGACGGGCACCTGGATAATCATTAGCATATTAGCCATCATGCAGGCAACCTGCATTCTAAATTATATAAATTGTATCTCAGAGGGCAACTAATGTATTGTGAATAAACCATTTATAGTGTACAAAGTATGGAGAATGATTGTAGCAGAGGTAGAGGGAGATGGGGAGGAAGGGGTAGAGGCTTTACCGGTTCTTAAAGAAATAATGATTATAATAGTGGCAGGGGAGGAAGCAGAGGAAGGTTTCGAGGCTCAGGAAGAAGCCAGGGCTTTGGAGGTCGGCAGCAAGTGAACAGAGACCCTGCTGATAATCCGCTGGCTATTTCATGCGAATTACATGTCGGAGAGATTTCGGCTTTGCCCGCAAACGAAAATTTTGGCTTCATGAAGTTGGAGGGCACTTCGCAGACTGTGAAATTCAGACACGGCGACCGTTCGAAAACCGACACAGGCTTTCTGGATCTTGAAGTCGGTGATGTATTGCAATTTACTTTAGATGAAAATGCGGAGAGGCCACGCGCAGCGTACGCGCGCCTGGTGCAGTGTAAGCAGAGGAGCCCGCTGGTTCTCTATCTCTATCTGGATAAGCTTCTGCGTCTCTGCGCAGATGGTCCTGGGAAGGTACTGCGAGCAATTACGAAATGTTCGGTAGGGTTTCTTCTCGTGTTGGAGCTACGGCAGCCGCCACAGGAGCTAGTGTCTCGGGTGTTGGAACTGGCGTACGCTCTGCAGCAAGAAAGCGAGGCTTTCTACGGCGCCAGAGTGAAGCAATTTTTCAAATTCTTCTGCGGCACCGAGTTTTTGAGATCGACGGGGGCATTAAAGCAGTACGTTTTGGTTCAGTGCAGAAAAGAAGATGAAGAAAAAGGTTTGCTCATCGAAAATTTCATGCTCAGCCTTGTGGCGCACACTCCAAAAGGCGTTACCGATCTTTTGCCGCTGATTGAATCGATGATGGAAATCGTAAAGGAAGATGATATTGCTTCGTCTAGGTTTTGCGATTTCCTCGTGGAGCTTCTGCGTTGCCGTGCTGGGGTTTACAGCTCGGGTGCCGAGGCGCCGGAGGAAGTAGTGTTGCCGTGGGACAAAATGCCGCTAGTTCCAGTCTCTGCAGAGATTAAAAGCGGAGATGAATGGGCTCTTAAACCCCTTCCCTTCGTCAAGGAGGAGGGAAGCTATGGCTCTCTGGAAGAATACCTAGACACGTATTATACGCTTTTAAGGGAAGACTGCTTTGCGCCCCTGAGAAAGGGCCTCGCCGACCTCAAAGAAAACAAATTGGATCAGAGAGACATGAAAGTTTGGACCGGTGGACAAGTCCTAGGAATCCACTTTAGTAGAAGAAAACCCGGGATTACTTTAGCAATAACAGCCCAGAGACATGGCGGTAGAGGACACCTCGAACCTCCCATTTCTGGAACCCTTCTCTGTATATCTGACGACGGAGGAAATTTCGAGTCTTCGACTTGGGGTGTGGTGGCCAGATGCGAGGGGGACAAGAGATCGCCTGTTATTTTCATGGAACCAGTGGACGGAAAAGCGGGCGCCACAGGCTCATCGGCTCAATGTATAAGCAAACTGTTGGGAGCTTCCGACCTTGTTTTCGCTGAAAATCCAACATTTTACAGAGCATACGAGCCGGTCTTGAGAAGGCTGCAAGAGATGGAGTGTGACAATTTTCCATTCCTGGAAGAATTCGTGTACGCTAAATGGACTCACCAACCTGCAAAATACCTTTCGGACCCGGCTACGATTGTGCACTGGGGATGCTTGTTTGGTGAGAATTGCGTTCGGTCTGGGTTTAGAGATTTGGATAATTTAATCAAAAGCGGGTATAAGACCACTCTGGACCCAAGCCAGCTAAATGCAATTAGACTTGCGGTAAATAACCGCCTGGTTTTGATTCAAGGACCTCCCGGTACAGGTATGGGCAATGAACTTCCTCCTGTAATTTTCTTTCTAAGAGTAATTTCCTTAACTGAATTTCTCACAGTTGGCCAAAGCGCAAGATTTGAAAAGTGATGGAACCAAGTATAGTGAGCTTCAGAAAAATAAATAAAGTCAGCTTCCTTATTTTTGCCTTTGCTTTATTTTTTTAAAAATTCATTTGTCAATTATGGATCTTGATCTAAAAGGTGGTTCGAACATTATTTTTATTTTTATTTTTATTGTTTTGCTCTTATGCCCATTTTAATTTATTCCCACTAATAAGATAAAAGTAGCTTTGCTTCTTTAAGCAAAAGCTCCAATTTAATCGTACATTCTATTCAAATTCATAATTACTTAATAAAAAGCATGCAAAAGTTGCAAATATTCACTTTATATATATTGTAATTAATACTAAGGAATCTTCTTTAAATCAAATATATAAATTTTGGTTTTATAACTTTTTAATAAGAATTGTATTTCCATTCACTTATGAAAACACATGTTTATGGGTGTAGTTGCTAAGCATTGAAGTCTTCCTTCCACATAGAAAAGATTGATTTTCAAATTATTATGTAGGTTTTTTTTTTTTTGGAAAAGTATGTTTTGATTATGTTTTTTATAATTGATGTTTAAATAATATATTTATTTTACAATAATTTTATTTATATTTTATATTTTTAGAATATATTATATTTTTTTTAATAAAGTATAAGTAGAGGTATTTGTTCTATTATTTTTATTTTTATATAAATTATTAAAAATATAATTTTTTAAAGAAAAGATAGAATAATATTAAAAATATATTTTAATTATTCTTTGTATAATGATTTTCAATGTTCATGAGTGTAAAATTGTATGTAAGAAAGATTTTGACTTAAACCTCATTCTTACCCTTTACAAAAAAATATAAAATTAAATATATGTAGCTTCAACTCAAAAAGAAAAGCTTAAATGGGGAGAAATACAAATTATAACAATAAAAAAAATTGTAAAAGAGAAATCATAATGAAGTCACACCTCACAAGGTTTTAAGCAGATGAACTTAGATTAACACCAATGTTAAAAATGAGACAACAAACCCTAAAAGAAAAATCAACCCTCAAGATTTACTAAAATTCCTTTTAGTTTTGATTGTTGAGTCCAAAGTGGATTATTTGCTAGCTTTTATATTCTCTAAATCTTCTTTAGATCTATTTTCATCATATTTCTTCCATCCTTTAACTCTTTTGACTAGTGACAAGAGAGGTGAAATCCTCTTCCATTGTTCAATCAGCTCAAAAATCAATATGAAACCAACAACACCTTTAACAATTTTTGACTCTACTGCAAATATTGTCTCCTTAATAGTTGTATCCATAAGTAATGTCACTTTAACAATAGGAGGAACAACATTAGAAATACTTTCTTTATTAGAAGCAAACAAAGAGGTATTTCTAATAAGAGAAACATCCAGGGACATGATCGACAACAAGTTCAAGTAGAAGGATCTTTCAATGAAGTATCAAAATTTCCTTTGTGCCTCTTGCTTTTGCTAAAATATTTTTGAGAGATGTCATTTTTAACCTCATTTGATTTAATATTTTTAGGTAGTTCCTTTGAAAATTCTCATACTCGTGAAAAAAATCACATTTGAATAGAACGCACTCATAATCAAACCTTGGGGGAAAAGAATACTCTTTTAGATTTAGATTGATGGACTTAGAGAGTCCATTAATGAGATCTAATTCCACATAAATTTAGGCTATTGAGAATTACTTTGGTGGGGGTGGAACCCATTTCTTATATGTCCCAACAATATTTCCTATAATTTTAATGCTTCTTCATTAAAAAAAAATAAAGGAATAGAGGATATTCTTAACTAGACTTGCACTCAAGGAGTTTCCTCTATTGAATCAAAATAAAATATCTAGTGTTTTGGAAATAAACCACAAGAGCCCATGAACTAAGGGTCACTTCAAAAAATTAAATATTTATCCTCTTTGATAGAGACATAAGCACCCATGAACTTTCCCACCAAAGAAAACCCAAAAATCTTGATAATTTGATCTTGATTCCATAAAAGAGATGTTAACCAAGGGAGTTTCATCATAATTTTTAGCCATGTTCTATGGTTTTCTTTTCCTTGTCCAATAAACATTATAGTAAAGGCATTCCTATCATGTGATGGAAGTAAACTATCCCCACCCTAGCAATAATATCCCTATAAGAATAGAGGACCATGATAATAAAAGAGGGATAAACTTAAGACAAGTCATAGATAACATATAAAGGACCTAAAAATACAATAAATTATTCTAAAACATTTATTTGATCTTAGCTAAAGAAAGAACATAAATACATACCATAAAAATAAGCCCACACATTTTATATATATATATATATATATAATAAAAACAAGGGAAAAGAGGACTCAATTGACTTAGGAAACCACCTAGCTTATAAAAATCCCCAAAGTACTCACATAACAACACAATTCATTCATGAACAAAAATATTATCCTCATAATCTTGATGTGAATATTTTAATATTTTAATATTTTAATATTTTAATATTTTAATTTTAATCTTTATTCTTAATCTTTATTCATATTTCTAAATATCATAATATATAATTAAAATCTTTTAAAATATTAAAAAATTAATAAAAATTGGAGGTGTGTATCTTTGATAAAGAGTTCAAAATTTTTGAAATAAAATAATAATAATAAAAAAATTTAAAATAAAAAATAAAATAAAAATATTTTTTTTCCTTTTATATTGATTATCAAAGTTTGTTTTGGAGGGGAACATTCCTATTGGAAATTAGGTACTTCTAATATGATCTCTATTTTTAGAAAAAGATTAATCTTAAGATTTTTATTTTTTAAAAAGTTTAAGTGTTATTTTCTTTCTTTTTTATTATTGTGAGAGTTGTTTATCTTTCTTAATGGCATGAAGGGGTTTAAAAATATTTTCTATAGATTGAGTATAATATAATTGATTAGTAAGAAATATATAATATAAGTTAAGAGAAAAGCAAATAATCAAGAGAAGAATGATACAAGTTGAGAGAAAATCAAATGAGAAGGGAATATACAAATCCATGTTTTATAGAAAACCTCATGCTTGTGGCCTTATAGATTTAGAAATAGAAGCAACATGCAAAATATAAGCCAAAATGAAAGAGAAAGGAGAGTGCATAGTTTTTTTTTCTTTTACTATTGAATTTAAGTTATAATTAGAAACCCATTTCATAATAATAGAGATAACATGTCAACAAAAACAAAATAACAAGAAGGGACAACATGATTTCAAAAAATCAAAATAAAAAAGAGTTTGTAAATTAGATATTATAAAAAATATATATTTGAATGATATCCAACTCAACTATTAAACTAAAAACATAAGACCACAAAATCATGATAGAGAAAAATTAGAACTCAACCCTTCGACCACTAACCATTTAATATCCATCTCATTTGTTTACAATGACCTAAACAATTCATAAATAATGACAATTAGTAAACAAATGACCTAAACAATTCATAAGTAATGGCAATTAACCCTATTTATATGTCTTTCATTGTGAAAAGTGTTGTTCAATATTGTGAAATATATGAATGTCAATGTCATCGATAAATAAATTTCTCACACAACCTCACTTTGATTTATAAATAAGTAGAAAAATTATATATATATTCTAAAATTTTATCTTTTACAAGTTAATTATATTTTATATTTAAAAAGCTTAAATACACTCATATAGCCGTCAAGTTTATTTTGCCAGTTTAAAAAACATACTCTCTAATTGTTTCGTCTTTATAAAATAAAACTAGGTATTTATATTTTATTAGACAGGTAAAGAAAAAAAAATGACTGGCTCCACGTGTCAAGTTTGATTTTTCTATCATTTACTTTTTTACTGTTCCCACCTCCTCGGATTCCGTGCTTGGAGTAATTACCAGTTTAACCAATTTTTACATAAAAAGAATGGCTCATGTTCTTGAAAAATGTTACTGTAACTGCACATCCCTTAGTGGTTATTTACAGTCAACAATTTATCGAAAAATATTTCAACAACTTTTTTGTCATTTCAATCCATCAAACAGGGAAATCGTTTGTGGGAGCGAAGATATTGCAGATACTGTTGTCTGCAAATACATTGCCGGCGGGGCCTGCACTGGTAGTCACATACAAGAACCAGGGTTTGGATCACTTCCTCCTGTCCTGTTTAAATTTCTGCCCTAAAGGTGTTGTGAGAGTGGGAGGCAGAAGCACAGAGCCATCCTTGGAAAAGTTCAATTTGTTTTCACTGCTCCCCAAGTCTGATGAATTCACACCGGATTACTATGACAACACAAAAAAGCTTCTGCGCGCTCAAAGAGAAATTGAAGAAACTCTAAAGCAGCTACAGGAAAGCCGCGAATTAAAATCGGTACTTCGCCACATGCCTGATTTTCAACTGAGGCAGCTGATTTCACAGGGAAATGATGGCGCTCCTGATTTTATGCTCGAAGAGGGAATTACTCTTTCAAATTTACTTGGCAAGAATTCAGAAGACTCCAAAATTTTACATCAGGTTATCTCCCAAACCCTTGAAAACTGGATGCCCAATAAGGGGATTTTTAAACTGGTTCGGGAATGCTTTTCTCGTCAGAAGACGTGAAGGGCACTGAAGCAACAACCAACCAGATGTGCTACAGATGAGACAGATACTGATATTCCTGACGAGGAAAACGAAGATAATGTGTTAATAGAGCAATTTCTGGAAGCTAACCTCGAAGAAGAAGAAGAAGAAGAGTCTGATGAAAAGTCAAATAAAGGTAGAAAGAAAGATGAATGCCAATGGCTCAACAAAAGTTTCTTCACTTAAAAATCGCCAGCATTTGATACAAATTTAACAGTATCAAACGATGTGAGTAAATAACCTTTATACTTCCAGTTCCAATTATAGCAAAGTAACTTGTTCTTCTCTAGCAAAATTCATGAAGGAAACATTCGTTTTGCAGACAGATTTTGAGCAGTATCAGTGGCTGCTGGACGAAAATCCGTGGGATCTGAACGAGTCCCATCGGGTAATGCTGGTGCTGTTGATTATGCAAATTAGCCAAGAAAAAGCAGTCAAAAGATTGGAGGAGGCAAAGAAAGCATACGACGAAATATTTCAGGACATTGAAGAAATCAACAAACGGAGACAACTTCAAGTGTTGAGGAAAGCAAAAATTGTTGGCATGACTACCACGGTACGCCATGCTTTCTCTTTTGAACACTCTCCGGTTTTATTCTTTTCAATCCTCTGGAGTCCGTCGTCCTCACGCACTTTGTTTATTTATTAGTACGAGTGCATTTATAGTACTGTTACATGTTTTTCTTTCTCATGGTCCTCTTGTTCCTTTTTCATGCTTTTCCTATCTATAGTACTCACATTTTCAACGAGGATATTGGCCATCCAATCATCAAGATGCACCATCTACATTCGTAGTGCATACATTTATACTTTTAGAAGTTTGTGTTTGTCAAAAATTTAATTGTTTGTCAGAAATTTATGTCAAAATTATATTCAATATTTGTATTTAAAAGATTACAAAACTCTTATTTTGAGTTCAACCATTTTGTATTTCTAAAATCTCAATATTTTTAGTTCTACCTTCATGCAATAAATGTAGGGAGATTGGTTTTTGGTTCGTTTCATTTTTATAAACCTATTAGATTATATATATTATATTATCTATGCAATCTATTAAAGGAAAAAATAATGAAAGCAAGTTAATTTGTTTCGAGGTAAAGGTGGGGGACACTTCCAATTGCTGTAAGTTATTTTTTCCAACATCAAACAACTTTTGACAACACTGACAACTTTGACAGATCCACAAGTATACTAGCCATTCCATACCATCATATGCATATAATATATTTTGATGACTAGATAGCCAATACCTTCAAAGACCCTCACATACATTTACATTTATAGTACATAATACTTTAACATCTATTCCTCAATCATGACCCTCACATAATTTGTTCATTTAATTATTTTATATTTATAATACGTCTCGTATATGGTCCTCCCCGTAGTATAAGAAGTTGAATTACCTCTTATACTTGCCTTTAGATGGTTCATATTATTTTTATTTTTATTTTTATGTTTAAGCAAGGATAGGAGAGGGGCTCATAATACTTTTTCTTTAAATAGTGAATATATGATTAATTTATTGTTTTCTTTGCATCATACTTAAGTGTGCTTTAAAACAAAATAAAACAATCTAAATTAGAATTGAGATATAAAATGAAAGTAAAGAAAGGTACAAATTTATTTTAGAGAAGTTAGCTTAATATAAATTAATTGAGACAAAATTAAATATGCATTAAATTGAAAATAAGATGGTTAAGATTACATATTTTGTGGTGTAAATTTCAATTAATATGATATTATGAACTATAAATAGAAATATGGAATTAGATTATTGATTATAAGATTGAAGTGAACCCACAATACTATGCCTCACTTTTTGTTCAAAATAGACACTTATGCATCAATATTTTTAACTGAATCTTCATATTTCGAGACCTATAACAACTAAACCGTTAAGAATTTGAAGATGATGCAAACTAGTGATTTGTGACATTTTTTTGTGTCGATTCTAAATATTTTTTTTTAGTTTCTCCTAAATAAATGATGAATCTTTCAACATCTCCTTCAATAACTAGTTTTAAACAAAAAACAACATTTTCATAAAGTAACATTTGTGTCCAACATAACTTTTTTCTATAAAGGATAAAATTCTAATTTTTGAAATATAGATTTTCAACATCAATGCAGAAGGAACGGATATTTTTTCATAATTTTTTGTTACATTTTTTTTAATTAATTTCTTAAGTCATTGTAACTATAATTTGGACATGTGTGTGTGTCATCCAACATAACTTGTTGTGTATATGTCATAATTCTCTTTTTTTGGTGAAACAAGAACATCAATACGAAGGGAGAGGATATTTTTTGAATTTCTTTTTACAATGTTTTACAATTTTTGGACCTATACAAAATGAAGAGTTTGATGTTCGAAGAAAAACCTATGTTTAGTATAAATTAAAAATCAAACACATGATAAAATGAAAAAATATCAAAATTATACTTGTTGGAAAGCTCATTTTGAGGGCTACAATCTTGCAAAATACTTTGTCAAGTTAAGCTCATTGGCAGGTCCAATCCAGGGTTTGAAATTGAAATTTCTGAGGAGATTTTGGTGTAGATGTAGAATTTTTCATTTTTGGCACCCTCAAGGGAAGGTACCTTCGCTCAAAGGTCCTACCTTCCCTACAAAGTCACCATGCAAAAAAGTCATTTTATAGCAAAAAAATTATTTTATGGAAATTACCTTCTAGCGAAGGTGTTTAGTTGCATACCTTCGCTCGAAGGTGCACAAGTGAATTTAGACCCACCACACCAAAAATTTCCTCTTGCCAAAAATGAGACACAACTCTGTGATTTCACCCTGGAACTTGAGCAATGGAGCGTCTAGGACAAAATAATGGCATCAATCTTGTTTGGGGCATGATTTTGTGTTCACTTATGTGTTATCCCTAACAAGATGTGACTTGTGGTACTTATAAAACATGTTGACCTATTGATATTCAAAGTAAAGAAAATGGTTGTGATCTTGATGGTTAATGATTTCTTTGCACCTTAGTCAAACCTTAAGATGGAGTCACTAGTAAAAGTGATTGGACTTTGGATGATGTTCATATAGACAAAAAGGTTGTTGTGAACCTACAAAATATCAAAGACTAGTGTGTGATGTGTTGCCCTTTCAATATAATTGATGATGTGTTGATATTGTTAAACTAACCTAGGGTTGTCTCATTTAAATACACACCCTAGACACTAAATTCAAACCTTTTTAGTGCCACACTAATGGATAATGGTTATATTTGAGATTGTCGATCATGAAATGCAAGATTTTGAAATTTGGTAAATGTGTATCAAATTATTGTTGTAATAAGAAAAAAATGTCGGTTGTTCAATTTGAAGACAAGAAAAGGTTTGGAAAGTATTTAACAAAGATGTTTTGAACATGGTATGAACATGCATAAAAAAGTGTTGGAATAAGTGTTGGATCAATAAATGCATTAAATAAGTATAAAAATGTGAGAATTATATATTAAAGCCTTCAAGAAAATGACACGAAGTAAAAGCACAAAAGTATAAGGATAATCACTTTTCTCCTCTACATTACATACATAAGATATTTTTAAAAATTAAAAGAATGCCATTAATGTAAAAGGTTTATCATATACATTTATTATTTTCTCAACATTTTTTATTAACTAAAACTCATTGTAATAATTTATCAAATTTATATTTAACTAATTTTTTTTAATATTCTCATTTTTTAATTAATTTTTATAAGAAATAAATATAATCAAGTTTCATTAAAAATTCTATCAAAATTATTCATATAAAATTCATCAAATTTAGTTCAAAAGTTAAGAGCTCTGCTATTATTCGGCACCATGATGGTTGTTTCCAAGACTCACAAAGTGATTCCTGCATTGTTGTGGATGGCACGAATACTGGTGTAAGGCCTTTGATATGCCCCCTTGCCAAATTAACTTGTAAGATGTGCCAAGAGGCGATGTTAGGGTTGATTTTCCTCTGCAAGCTCCCCATCCTGCGACCTCCTTGGTTGCGTGTGGTGGAGGTGACAATTCACCGAAGGAGGGGATCCTGGGTGCAGAGGCATTGGGTCGTGGGTTTGTGGGATAGCATGGCGACGCCAAGCAAAATTGCAAAGTGACTCTATGTGGAGATAGGGCTTGACATTATCCGTCTTCGGCTCTACAATCCTCTCGCCTGCAACATCCCTCCAATCGACTCCAACAAGGATGTGTTGGGGGCTCTTCCCCTAATCAAGGGGGTAAAATCCTCCTCACTACATTGTTGTCTCTCAAGCAGGTGACCTGGCTCAATCCGGGTCTGCTTTTCCTCTCTGGTGTTCTTCTGTAACCCCTGAAGTATGCATGGATGGTCTGGTGCGGGATAGGGAGAAATTCCTACAAAGACATGCGCTCATCTATAAATTCTCAAAGCTATGGCCAAACTTGGGCAAGTTCCATGCATGGATAATGGAAAATCAGAATACATGTTGGTTTGTAGTGACTAATCATGCTATATTGTACACTCTTTATGTATCCTCGTTGGGGCCGGGCTGGCCTAGGTGGGAGTTCGGGGGTAGCAACCTCCGAGAAAATTTGTTTCCCTATTTTCGAGTCGTCACTGAAAAAGGAAAAAAATAACTTTGTAGAACCTTAATTTTGGAAGCTTCTAAAAAGCTTGTTACAAGGTATTGGGATGGGAGTTTCAATATGATGAGAAGGTGATTATTTGTGAGATTGTAATAAGTTTTGCACTGGATGATAAAATCATTGGATGACTGCGGTTTTGTGGATGTAGCCTAGATTGGGTGAACCACGTTAAATTTTGTGTTAATTTTTCTATGTGTGTTTTATTTCTCTATTTTATTGATATTTTCCCATGCGCCAAAGAGTTTTTCATTTTAGAATTTGAATCATTTTTAGATAAAAAGTGGGTGCTTGAGAATGGCCTGTGGTGCTTCAAAGGTGATTTTTTATGCATAAAACCCTGGTTCCCCTCATTTGATCCATGCACTAAGACTTTTTCATTTTCTTTTTTTTGGGTGTGTCTCCCTTACCTTCTCTTCTAGTTCTTGGAATCTGATTGCTTGCAAGCTATAGGCAACAGCTTAGGAAAGTTTCATTGAACACTCAATTACCAGAATTCCACATCCGTGCGCTTATGTGTGGAAATGGGTCTCTCTAATGGCCTCCTTCCTAAGGTATCTTTTCTTGTGGGTGATCGATGTTGGAAGTAGCCAGTGGATTATGAAAAAATTGCCTTTAAATGTAGAAAATGCTTCTCTATAGATCATTTTACATCCCAATGTTGTAAGGCAGTTGGTCGAAGTAAGGATATGGAGTCTCAAAAGGGAAAACCCTCTGGGTGGGAGGGGGTTGAGCCTTTATATTGCATCATTCCTCCCAAATATTAGAATGTAAGTGCTAGCAACCAAGCAACTCCCAAAGGCAATCCAAAACCTCCTTCCCCTCAATCATCTGATGCTCTATCATCCCCTACTATGAAATCTCAGGCTGGTAATTTGGTGGTTTCAGCTGCCTCTCAAATCTCAAAAGCTAAAAATTTTGAGCTATCTATAGTTGATACAAGCTCAATTGAATGCCCAAAAGAAACTAGTAATCAAGAAGTGGCCACACCAAAGGATAGAGATGTTATTTTTCCATCAAGGAATGGGTACGTTATGGCACCTGGTATCTCTTCATCTGAAGAAATAACTACAGTTTTAGCAACAAGTTCAAAAGACACCTATCTTGGTGTGGGGAAATCCTTAGAGAAGCTAGAAGCCAAAAGTGTTGAGGAGTCAGAGGAAAACTGGACAATGATACAAAGGACAAGGAAGAAAAATGAAGTTAACTTCAATGTACATCTCCACTCCCAGTCAAAAAGTAGTGGAGCAAAATCTTAGCTTGTTCATTATTTCCCATTTATGGGTCTCGTTGCATTGGTTTCTATGGTTTTATGGCACCCTTTGTAGCAATAGCATGCATTGAATAATTTTTTGGGTTTCATTTTATGACTTCAAGGCTGGCTCTAATTTGGTGGGTGGGATTTTTTGTCGGGAGGCTCTTTTATCTTCTGTTGTTTTTTGTTCTATCCTAACTGGCATGGTGTAGGATTAGTGGCTTTTCGTTCCTCACGGTTTAGGGCTCGACTTCGGCTTCTGCGTCCTTCTTTGGGTTGTTATTTTGCTACTAAATTAAAATCTCTTTTCAAGGTTTTTTAGTTCTTGTTTAAGCACACATTGGAGGACCCCTTCTATGAACCCTATTTTGCTCCCCCCACTGACCTTACATCATCGGCTATGAGTGGGGTATAATTGCTTTGGTATACATGGGGGCATTTTGGGCTTCCGCCATTAAGAAATCCATCTGTTTTTTGTTTGTACCTACGTTGCTCTCACTCTTGTTGTTTGGAATGGTGATTGTCGACTTAGTTTGGGCTTTTGTAATACTCTCTTAACAAGGTTTTGTTGCTTCTCTATTGCTTACATATCTTTGCACCCCTACTCCATGTAAATCTTATTTTTTGCAATCAATACAATTATAGTGGCCTCGCCACTTTTACTTTATAATAATAATAATATGTTGATAAAATTAACTTTAATTTTGATAATCACTTTTATTGTTAAGAAAGTAATAAAAACACTTATATCAAACAATTAATTTTATATAAAATAAATTCATTCTTGATTATTTACTTGCAACTTTGTTATTGCAAATCTCTCAAACTTCGATGTTATAATTTTAAAGAATCTAACTTCTAGATAGCATTTTTTTTTAAATATAAACAAATTTATATTTATTATTATTTTTATAAATTATTTTTTAACATAAAACGATTATTTAATTAGTATTTATACCTTAAATTCATATATTTAAAATATGTTGAAAGACAATTTCATAATGTTATATCAAATTTATAATATAAATTAAAAAGATATTTCTAAATTGATATCTCTTACTACATTATTTAAGAAACTATTTTATTCTTTTATATAAATATTAAATGTTAATTAATATCTATTACAAATACATTAATAAATAAATTAGTATATAAAAAAATTATGTTTTTACTTTGGAATTTTTTTATTAGTTCAAAGCAGCTAGAGGGGGTTGTATCCGTATAATAAAGATCTGAAAATATGAACATTACTATCATGAGGAGGTAAATTAATAGGCCTCCAAAATACAAAGAAAATAAAAATCGCAACCCTCTAATAGGGGTGCATTAGACTATCATTGTATCATAATTATTCTTTCCTTCCATTTTTTTCTCTTTCATTGTTGATCTTAAAGTCATATGAAACTTGGATTTTGTATGTGCTTATTTCTTCCTTTTAACTTTTGTCCTATCATGCTCCGGTTGAGGAGGTGAACAAAAAGAAACAATTGGACTTGCCTCAGGATGTGAAGCCAATGAAGATGCTTGCAATTTGGGGAAAATCTCAAAGTTTGAAGAAACTATGACTACAAAAGCAACAGGGGAGTAAAAGTACAGAGTTGTGTCACACTTTTGACCAACTTTACAACACAAGTGAATTTAAGTATTTCTAACTAGATATCAATTTTGGTCAAACATATGATCTAGTTAGATTCATTCTAGCTAAGTTAGATATTTTCACAACTTTTTCAACTATAAATGTTGGCTAAATGCACATGTAGCACCACTTTAAGGTCAATTTACTAAAAAAATAAAATTATTTGAAAAACTTGATGTTTCCACAACTCGTATGTAAATAATATTTTTTTAAATATAAAAATGCATTTTTGTAGATCCATAAGTATAGTTTTCTAAAATATGTATATTAATAGTTTAATTATTATTTATATTTTATTTTTTATTTTTACTAAAAGGAGGTTATCAACATAAAATATTAAATTGATTACCATGTGAAGAAAAAATACTAAAACTTATTAAAAAAATTGAAAAAATTATGATTCACAATCTATAAAAGAATCTATATTGAGATGGTTTAAATTTTTTTCTATTTTAGATAAATATTTAATATGAAATTTGGCATCGAATGGATTGTGTTTTAATACACACATTTTAATATTTATTTAAAAATATATATTTATCAAAATTGGAAAAAATATATCCATGCACTAAGCTTTCAAGTTATAAATATACACAAAAAAATTGAAGGAAAAAAAAAAAATTACTATATAGAGTTTGACATCTGATATAACTTCATTTTTCAACATTTTATCAATAATTCAAGTTTAAAAGTTGGATCAGTGTTGCTTGTTTCCTTTATAAAAGTGTGACACACCTTTGTACTTTTACCCAGGGTCATCCCTCGTTGAGACTGTAGAATGTAGCCACAGGAGCATGCGACTAATTTGGGGGGCAGGGGGGGAACTATCAACTGAAGCATCATATTTGCTTGGAAAAGTAACTATTGAATCTTGAGGCAAGTCTATCTCATTCTGAGAGCAAGGTGGGATAACATAGTGTCTGGGTTCAACCCCAATCCACTAGGTGGGCCTTCCACCAGAATCACACTTATGGGTGAGTATCTTCTAACATTAGGGTATGAAGTGATTGATTGAGAAGCACTTTTTGCAACGAAAAGCTATATTTTTGTAATCCACTAGATGCATCCAACAACGATCACCAACCTTTAGTGTGATTTCAATTGGGAGACCATTAGAGAGGTTCATTTCCACACAGATGTGTGCACATGGGGAGCTTTGGGAGTTCAATGTTTTGTCTGAATTGCAAATGAACTTTCCAAGACCATTGAATGTGGCCTACAAACAATCTAACTCCAAGAATTGAAATGGAAGATAAGGCAAGAGTACCCAAAAAGAGGCAGAGGAAAATGTCTAAGTTTGTGGATCAAATGAAGGATACCAAGATTTCATGCACAAAAAGTTAAATTGGAAACCCAAGGACCATTTCTTAGCACCCATTTAAATTCAGTGATAAAAAACCCCCTGGTGTAGGGAAAAAAAACAAATTTCTTCCTACAAATATTTGTTCCAAATTTCAGAAATCCGGGAATGCAAGTCACTTAATTTTTGCCATACCTTAGTAAATCTGCAAATCAAGGCATTCTCCTACAAAAATTCTTCCCTATCCTTGACTAATCCATCCATCTGGATTTCAAGAACAATAGACAAATGAGAGACCTGAATTGCAGGATTACTATGCACAGAGACAACATTCCCATTGATAGCTTTTGGCGAGGAAGATTAGGGAAACTTATCACCATTTCACCCTAAATCAAAGCCCCCAAAACTCAAGCATGGTCCCTGTTGGTAGGTCTCAAAGCAAGGGGGTGGAGCAAGATTGGATGTTGCAAAGATACCTTTCCAACCCTAGCCCCACAGCGCATAACATCCACAAAACTGTACTCACCAACGTTGACTTGAGATGGATCCATGCAGGAGAAAGCATTTTCCATCAAGCTTCCCCCACCCAGAGAATTGTAGCGCTGATCACAGGAGCCATCATGAGAATGGAGCAAGTTCGCAAGAGCAAGAGCAAGTGCAACATCACGAAGTTTTTTTGTCTTTAATTTCTTTGCAATTGAGTTCTATAAATCTTTTCATATTGTTAATTCAGAATTATTTTATATTTGAAGATGATATATACACATATTTTTTCATTTTTATTTAATAATTGTTTTATTTTATCTACATTATTTATTTAAGTTTATTTGAAGAATTGATTTTTCATAATATTCATGTTTTACTTTTGCATGTAACTAATAATTTTATTAAGTAATTTTAATTTTTTTACTTTGAAAAGTGTAGCAAACTTTATATACTTATATATTACTTTTAAATAGTTTCATGTGTAGGGATGAGTATATATTTTAAAATTTTCATGTCTTTATATTTAAAAAATAAATGTTATTTTTAAATTGATGCAGTCAATATCAGAGGGCCTTGTCAAGCTATCCAATCACGCAACCAAAACAAGGATCGCACACATACACATATTGAAAAAAACAACTCTCTTTTCATTTATTTGAAACATATTACAGGATTACATTCAAAAATTAACATCTACGGGATCTTCAACATTTCCTGCTCTCATTCGGGTCAGCTCTCCCTTCTTACCAACCTCCCTATGAGCTCATGGCTGCTCATCCACCTCTCTATTCCTTACTACCTCCTTATACTATATTCCTCCTCCATGTTGGCCTGGTCGTTCACCATGCATTTACCTCGCTATCAGTAGCCTCCAATCTTCGATCAATGAACATGGATTCCACAACAACGATGTGGAATTGTCAAATATCACTTCAGTAGATGTTATGGTCTCATTTACCAACCACCGCCATTAACCGTCACATGAATCGTATTGTTCACACCACCGAGTCCACCACCGCCCTATCAATGAGACCACTAATCACCTCCCACCAATACAAAGGAGTATTGTCGATGTTCACCTTACACTTTGTCCATCGTTCCATCAAAGCATCACCATGTCACTACTTAGTAATCCACAACAATGATGTGGATTATCGTTCATCTAATCTCGTCATGCCACATGTTTGCTCATCTCCATTGTCTCCCATGTCATCATGACTGGGTCCCACCAAGGCTCTACACCATTTGATTAACAAGCCTTGATCCCCACCATTGAGTAAGCAATACCGCTTAGTTGCCAAAAACTCAAACTCTAGAACCTCTTGTCAGAGGTTGTAAGGTTATGAAAACCTGCAACTCATCGACATCATTCTATCAAGTTGTTGGTGAGAATCTAGGATGAGTCATGTTGAAACCATACACTCTCACTGAAATTCCTTCACTTCACACCGGTTGCCCCATCATTGGGACAAAGACTACTATCTTGTCGAAACAACACACTCACGTCAATGAACCTGTTACACTCTGCTACCATCAGGCCATTGCTGGGACATGGAACATGGTCCCGCTGAAATCCAAACCTCACGCCAATGTAACTCCATTGCGGAAAACACCATCGTTATGTTGTTGGAACAAGTAAACACCTCATGTCGATAAGCCAAAGTTCTGCTGACAAGGGAGCAACGCCAGCCAAAGGGGGTTGGAGTGTGATGCTCCTGCATCAGACCCCCCAAGTGATTAAGAATCATGTGCTCCTGCACATGGCATCCATAGTGCCATCTTCCAATTCTACCTTCTTTTTCCTCACTTTCCAATTGTTCAGCCTACTTGATTTTACACTATCATACTTGCATTGTTGCATTTGAAGTTTCTCAAGTTGCTTTAATTTGCATCTTTCCTTTTGGGCATACTCCATCGATTCTCTTTGTCAACTCCAAACCTCCACCAAGCTGACTCATCTTCATGATCTCCCACTGGCATCAACAAAACTACTTCCTGAATTTTTACTGCTACAATTAGAATTATCAAGCCATTTACACCTTCATTAATTACTTGCCCCTTTGTTGCAAGTTCCTCTATTAGATCTACACTTTTACCATATGTCTGTCATTTTTATTGCAATCACACTTAAAGCTTTGGCACCTTTGTTCTCCACTACATCAGGCATTTCCTCATCTTCACCAGCCACAACATCGTGCTCTACTACTACAATCATGTCTTCATTTTGTTCTTCATACACTGCTACAACCTCTTTGCTACTTACTTCCTTATTTTCTTCCTTTTTCTCCATGCCTTCTTCCTGACATGTCTTTGTTGCTACTTCTTTGGTAGGGGCTAGATCTTCTTCTTTCCACCTCGAGCTACTATCCTTATTCTTCTTCTCACTCCTCTTTATCACTTTTCTCTCTCTTTCCTACACTCTTTTCCACTTTTCCTCGAACCATCTTCTTCAACACTTCAAACAATTCCTCAAGCCTCAACTTGTTCTTTCCTAGTTTTTCACCAACTACATGTCCCATCTTTTCAATCATCTCATCCTCCAATTTATCCCAATACTGCTCCCAAAACAGTATCCGCACAGGTCTCCTCACGTACCAACCCATTTTTCATGCTGCAATCACTCACTCTACAAACACATTTTGTCGCAGCTTCAAGCTCCTTCTCTTGCTGCTAGAATTTCTCACACACCTACAACAACCTACTTGAGCTTCTTCTCAACCACTTCACACAATCACTTTCCTTTCGTGTGAATTGCCTCCTAGTCAGTGATTTGTTCACACTTCGCCATCCGCAAGTCCTGGTGGATCCTCTCCACACTCAGGACAACCTGGCTATGATACCAATTGACGCAGTCAATATCAGAGGGCCTTGTCAAGTTATCCAATCAAGCAACCAAAACATAGATCACACACTTACACAGATTGACAAAAACAATTCTCTTTTCATTTATTCGAAACTTATTACATTCAGAAATTAACATCTACAGGATCTTCAACTTTTCTTTCTCTCATTTGGGTCGGCTCTTCCTTCTTACCAACCTCCCTGTGAGCTCCTAGTTGCTCATCCACCTCTCTATCTCTTGCTACCTCCTTATACTGTATTCCTCCTCCATGTTGGCCTAGTCATTCACCATGCAGTTACTTTGCTATTAGTAGCCTCCAATCGTTGATCAATGAACATGGATTCCACAACAACGATGTGGAATTGTCAAATATTGCTTCACCAGAGGTCATGGTCTCATTTTCCAACCACTGCCATTAACCGTCACATGAACTATTTTTTTCACGCCATCGATTCCACCATCTCCCTATCGATGAGACCACTAATCACCTCCCACCAATACAAAGGAGTCTCATCGATGTTCACCTTACACTCTATCCATCATTCCATCGAAGCATCGTCATGTCACTGCTCTATAATCCACAACAAGGATGTGGATTACTGTTCATCCAATCTCGTCATGCCACATGTCTGCTCATTGTCATTGTCTCCCACATCATCATGACTGGGTCCCACCAAGACTCTACACCGTCCAACTAACCAACCTTGATCCCCACCATTGATCAAGCAATATCTCTCAATCGCCAAAAACTTGAACTCCAAAACCTCTTGTCGGAGGTTGTAAGGTTATGAAAACCCGTGACTCGCGAACATCATTTTGTCGGGTTGTCGATGAGACTCCAGGATGAGTCCCACTGAAACCACACACTCTTGCCAAAATGTCTTCACTTCACACCAATTGCCTCGTCGCTAGGACAAAGACTGTTGTCCCACCGAAACAACACACTCACGCCGATGAACCCATTACACTCTACCACCATCGAGCCATTGTTGGGACATGGAACATGGTCCTGCCGAAATCCAAACCTCACGCCAATGTAACTCCACCATGACTAACACCATTGTTTTGTCACCGAAACAGGTAAACACCTCCTGTTGATAAGCCAATGTTCTACCAACGAGGGAGCAATGCCAAAGGGGGTTGGAGCGCGATGCTCCTGCATCATAAATAGTTTTCCTTTCATAGTCATGTACATATAGAAAAATATTTTATCACCCAATTTATATCTCAAATTATGAAATTGTATGTTATATTTGGATATAGTTGAAAATGCAACAGTATGTCTTGCTTTTTAGATTTATTTTTTTTATCAAAATAATTAGTATTTTTTAACATTAAGCACATTTTATTAATTATACCAAATAAACTATGAATAATTTAAAGATGATGCATGTTAGAGTCAATTCTTCAGCCCTACATCTCCCAAGTCACCTACAATCAAACACATCTCACATAAAGAGAAAAAGTAATGGAATTGCTATAGAGCCCAAAAGATTATTGATCCAAAAAGGCATGAATTATTATGAATGTGCTTTACAGTGCA
This sequence comes from Sequoia sempervirens, assembly GCA_007258455.2. Lineage (NCBI taxonomy): Eukaryota > Viridiplantae > Streptophyta > Pinopsida > Cupressales > Cupressaceae > Sequoia > Sequoia sempervirens. Next base: position 28,680 of record VDFB02328646.1, read on the forward strand.
TTGAATAATACAATAATGAATCCTTATAATAAGGAAAAAGTAAAAAATAACCTTAGATGAAACCTTAAGTGAGGATAAAAATAGATCATGATGTGTGTCTTGGTCTTATGACTTGAGATAAAAAAAAAAACACAAACTAAGTAAGCTTAAGTAGTTAGTGTGAAAAGAGAATTAAATAAATAACTAATTAAGAAAATATCTTTTTACTCTAAGACCCCCTTAAGAGCAACTTAGGGAGAAGCTAATTTCTCTAATGACAAATGCATAAAAAGAAAAAGATGGGTCTCACCGACTATACCTAATGAGATACCCATGTATAAATGAAAAAAATCTCATAATCGAAAAAAAAAAAAGGAAAACTTTCATGGGAAAAACTCTTTTCCAAAGAGAGAAAGACATATCAAGGACTAAGAAGACTCCAAAACAATGTCTCAAAAAGAATAGGAATATGAAGAACACCACTAAAGCACACAAAAGATGCAAAAAAATATCAAAAGTTGACTATTATAATATTGAAACTAAAGAAGATATACCAATTTGTTAATGCAAACAAATTTTAACTAGAGGGGTTCAAAAGGCTATGATGAGTCCTATGCATGGAACTTCGAGGGAGGACATTTTTGGCGTAAGCTTGGACACGCTTGTCTAGCTTGTTGCCCTCTCTTCCTTATTCTTTGTAGGTCATGGATGGAGGGGTGGGGTTGTGTGGGATTTTGGAGTCCTTTTTTACGTGAGTGTTTGGGGAAGAGTTGAGAGGGGGTCCGTGAGGGTGTTTTTTGGGCATGGGGTTTATTTTTGCAGGTTTGTGAGTGTTGCACCCTTTCTCTTTTTGTCTTACTCGATGATTATGATGCCAAGTGAAGGTTTGGGGGTTTTGATAAAATGTCTTTCTCTGAGATTTTGATGAGGGTAGATTTGTCCTCGTTAGAACATGCCAAAGCATTAAATTGTTTTAGCAACACTTTAAACAAAGGGGGCTCCTCTTAGATTGGGGTGTCTCAAGTGTTGAAGATCAATGGGCATTTGGAGAGGAGTCTCTCTTGGTCGATCTTAGTAATCCAACTAGATTGGATAGCAGAGGATGTTAGCTATTTGAGCAGCCATGCCTTAATTTGCAAGTTTATGGGTATTTGTGTCTCTCCCTTTTTTGGAATCATGGGCTCATCGAACTTGGAACCCTGATGGAGATATGGAGGTTATGCAGAAAAATAATAACTATTTCATGGTGGTGTTTTGTTGCATTGCAGATTGAAATAAGGCTTATGAAGGGGACTCCTATTTTTACAAGAAGGTGGGTTGTCTATCAAACCCTAGCACATAGGGTTTAATTCGACTAAGGAGCTTCCCTCAAGGGTTCTGGTTTGGAGCAGACTCCCTTGGCTACCATTAGAGTTCTAAAGGAATTATATATTGTACATGATTGCCTTGCTCCTAGGAAAACCAATGGGTCCATCTCAACAGACATTGGATAAGAAGGTAATTTCATATGCTCGTATTTGTGTTGAAATTGATTTAAATAACCCTTTACCATATTCAATGGAGATTCAGGTTGGATCCGCTTCTTAGATTCAACAACTAGACTATGAAGCTCTTCCATTTCATTGTCGGATCTACCATGAGTATGGGCATTTACAAAGGAAATGCCCCAAACTTAGCTCACCAAGGGGGCATGTGAGTGTAGTTGCAGCCAAGTTGTCTTCCCGCTCACCGCCTCTATAGGGTAAAGGGAAAACCCATATGTCAAATGGGGATGCTAATAGGGAGGGTTTTATCCCTATTAATCCACATAACAAAGGTAGAAGATTAAAGAAAAATTTAAAGAATAGACAAGGGGAAGCAACGTTTAACCATTTTGAGGCTTTGGAGGACACGAATCAGCATGAAGGAAATCCAAACAAGCAGTTGTCTGGATTAGATATTATGGGGGTGGAATAGTTGGCTTCTAAAGAGAATATTAACAATTTGGGGAATGAATAGATTGACTCTTAAACGGATACTGACCAAATTCATATGAGCATTGGTGGATTGGTTGTGCTTAAGGGAAATGATTTGGGGGGAGTTTTGGTATTGACTTTATAAGAACCAGTGTCATAGGTAGTAGCTCAAGAATCTGGTAAAGGACAAAGTCATGTCTATGTTGGGATTGCAACAAAAGAACTTTAAAAAGGGGGGCTCAGAGAAGCTTTCCAAGTTGGGGTGAAAGAAAGACCATGATAAAATTAAATTAATGGGGGAGAATTTGGTGGATTTAGGTTCAGTCAAGACTATTGACTCCCATTTTTCTAACTCTCAGAAATAATTGTCATGTCATGGAATGCAAGGGTTTGAACAACACCCCTAGACAAAAGGTTGTTCGAGATTTGATTAGGTTGCATTTTCTTGATGTTGTGTTCATTCAAGAGTCTAAGTTGTCAGTGGAAGGTATGTTCAACGTGGCCTCCAAGGTGTGGTGGAGAGGTCAATGTCAGTGTATAGGGGCACAAGGAAGTGTTGGAGGGATTGTTTGTCTCTGGGACCCACACAATATTTCTACTCTTTGGTGGATTGCTAGTAGGAATTCCTTGTCTATGGCTGCCTCGAGCTTTGATTCTAGTGAAATCTTCTTGTTTACCAATGTTTATGCTCCAACTGAGTTTTCTAGTAAATTTCATCATTGGGATCATATTAAGTTTGTGTGATCCTTAGCTCCTTTACTCCTATGGATTTTGGTTGGTGATTTTAATGTATTATCAGTTTGGAGAAAAAGAGGGGAGGGGTGGATAGGCTTGAACCCTCATAAATGGTTTTAAGAGATATAAATTCAAGTAATGGTATGTTCACGTGGAATGATAGAAGATGTGGGGATGGTTTTATCTCTAATATATTGCATAGATTTCTAATCTCTAGTTTCTGGATTGGCAGTTACAATTGAGTCACTAATTCAAAGATTTTGGATTGGAGAGGCTCATATCACTAGCCTATCAAATTATTTGTGAGTGGGAGGAGTGCTTCTAATAACCCTTCATTTAAATTCCAAATTATGTGGTTGTGCAATCCTTCTTTGTGGGAACTTATGAGGGAGTGGGGAGTAAAGGCATGCTTGATCATGCTACTATTATGTATACCTTTGTCGAGAGACTCCAATTTGTGAAGTATCAGCTCAAGAAGTGGAATAAGTAGAGTTTTGGGAATATTTTTATGGAAAAATTGGTTGTCTAACACCTTTTGGATGTCATCACCAGATAGAATAGGGATCAAGGGATTACCAAGCTATCACTTAACAAAGATGCAAAAGCCATGAAGGAGTTAGCGGAATGGGAATTGGTGGAAGAGACTTTTTGGAAACAAAAGTCTAGGATTGATTGGTTGCATGAGGGTGATAAGAAGATGCCTCTCTTTTTTAACTCTATCAAAGTTAGAATACATGGTAATTTGATTTCCTCACTGATATCTTCCCAGAGACAATAGTTTTCATTTAAAAATATCTCGTAGGAGGTTATTCATTATTTTTCTTCTTTGTTCAAAGAGGATTCTCCTACTGCAAAGGTGGAAGAGAATATCATTTTGGAGTGCATTCCCTCGGTTGTTCCTATTGAGAAAAATGAGGCATTCATTAGACACATCCTACCAGAGGGAGTAGAGGAGATAGTTGATAGTTTCCCGATAGAATTTTTTTAGTAATTCTAGGAGATTATAAAATTTGATCTATTGGAGGTTATACAAGAATCATAGAGAAGCAAACAGATGTCGAGGGAAATGAATTCCACCTTCCTAGCTCTTATTCTCAAGAAAGAGGGAGCTAATAAGCTTGATAAGTATAGGAAAATTTCCATGTGTAATGTGGTCTATAAGGCCATATCTAAGTTAATTGCAAAGAGACTTAAGTTGGGGCTCAATAAGGTTATTTTGGAAGAGTAAGGAGGTTTTGTGTCATGAAGGAAAATATTGGATGGGTTGGTTATTGCAGCTAAATTTATTCACTCTATGGAGTTATCCAAGGAGAAGGTCATATTCATTAAGTTGGACATGACCAAAGCTCATGATCGGGTTAAATGGGATTTTCTCCAAAAAGTGCTCTATGCCTTTGGGTTTGGAGAAGGCTGGATCAATTGGGTGATGAGTTGTTCTATGTCTACGTCCTACTTAGTGTTGATTAATGGTGAGTCATCTTCTCTCTTTGGTGCTTCTCGGGGCCTCTGAAAGGGTGACTCTCTGTCACCTTATCTCTTTATTATTATGGTTGAGGGCTTGGGAAGAATCTTGAAATCTCATGAGTCATGGACTTATTCAAGGATGGAATTGGCATGATGGGCTACCCCCCAATCCCACTTACAATTTTTGGATGATATAACTCCTATGGGTGTTGCTAGAATTGGATAAGCGACTCACTTCAAGTGGGCTCTAGATATCTATCTTACTACTTCAGGTCAAAAAATCAATGAAGATAAGTCCTCTATTTTCTTCTTTAATACCCTTCCCTTATTTAGTCAAGAATTGCTCAGACACTAAGATTCATATTGGTGCTCTTCCTTTTGTGTACTTGGGTATCCCCCTTTCTGTTGGCCCCTTACCATGAGGGATCTGGAAAAATGTGTTGGATAAGTTCTGGGAGTTGGTCATTCATTGACCTATAGATGGCTATCACTTGTTGGGAGAGTTATGCTATTAAAATATATGGTTCAAGCACTCCCTCTTTATAGGTGTATGGTTCAAGTTGCTCCAACGAGTTTCATTAAGGATCTAGATGCCCTATCTAGACAACTCTAATGGGTTGGTAAGATAGCCTCCTGGAAGTGGATCTTGGTTAAGTGGGAGAATATATATGTAGACAAAAATAGATGGGGGCTTGGATTTGTGGCATGTCATCCTTACTAGTCAAGATTTTGCGGTCAAGCTTTATTGGAGATGGTGCACTAATCAGGATCAAGCTTGGGCTAGGATTATTTCTTCTAAATATTCGAGGGGGTGGATAGGAAAAATGTGCCTAGGATCTCCTTGACAAGTAAAGGATTTATGATCTCAAATACTCTCAAAAGGGTAGATGGCTTAATCAAGCATGGCTTGTTTTGAATTTTTAATAAAGGGTTTGAAGCTCTCTTTTGCTTTGATTCTTGGAATGGTCATCCCCCAATCATGACCATGTATTTGCATTTATAGAATATTTGTCTCACCTTCCTTGAGGTTGTATGGTCCCAAGTGGAAGACTTCAATGTTGCAAAGAGTTTGGGGTAGCTGGAGGTGTTCAAATGGAAGGATATTCAAGATTGGCCACCAAGGGGTTCAAAGGAGGACCGAGAAGAGGTATTTTATATTTTGGTCAGTAGAATATGCAACTCTTTGCAAAGGAATGATATCCTAGCTTGGAGTCATGATCTTAGGGGAGTTTACTTGATGGTCATTGGGTATCAAGAATTAGATAGGCAGAAATATGGAGGGGAGGATGTCCCTTGGTGTAAGTATGTGTGGAATAAGTTTGCATGGCTTAAATGCAACTTTTTCCTCTAGTTAGTTTCTTGTAACAAGTGTCTCACTTAGGATAATCTTCAAAAGAGGGGTTTTTAGGGGCCATCTATATGTGTTCTATGTGGAAGTAGTGAGGAATCTTATTCACATTTATTATTTTAGTAGATATTATAAGACCATTTGGCACCAGTGATGGGAGGTGTGGAGATAGACATGTGTGCATGCTTCATCTTTGGTTGAGTTTTAGAGGACATTGGATAGGCCTCTTGCTAAGAATTTTTGTCTCCAAGTGGCTTGGGGTATAGAACCTTCCTACATTCTTTGGAAAATCTGGTTGGAGAGTGTTGATGGTGTTTTTATGCACTTCTCAACACAGGCAGTGCGTAGGTGCACTACCTCTCTTGAAAGACAATCTCTCACAATCGGATTGCAGAACACTATCCCAAGGTCTCTCGGATGTCAGGTCATGACAGTGCTTAGATACCTTAGTAGTTTGATGTGATTTGCTGGAATCACAAGGCGGTCTTACAGAAAATACAAAGTGTGGACATAAAGTATGAAGTTGGATCTTGAAAAGGAGTTCTTAGGATAAAAGCAATTATGCGTTGGCTGTAGGTTCAAATAGCAGTCTTGAACTCCATTTTAATTGTTGGATTTGGCTTTACAATGTGCAATGAACCTTGGTATTGATCAGTTACTAAAAAAAGGGGAAAAGGGTGAAGGAGGAGAAAAGTTCCTAAGTCTGAAGCTTGCTATGAATAGTGACAATGGAGTTCCTGCAATGGACAATTCCTTAAAACAATATCCCACTTAATCAGGGATTTCACAGTATCATGGAAATTGTGCTATCTTCTAAGGGCTGCAAATATTTCATCCTTCATCCACCACATACATGCATGAATTAAAGATAAATGTTTGGGGCAGCTTCAAATCAAGTCCAAGCTAACTTTGCACAGCTATCTACCGTCAGCAAACAGCAAAAAGTATGGACTAAGGGATCATCAACAAAGCAGGAATTTTCATAATCAGCCAACAGCATTCTTAAGATTTATCAAAATAAAATGAATAGCTAACTAAACAACAAATAGATCTAAGTCAAGCATCTAATTATTGGAGAAATGAATCAAATAACATGAGAGAAATCAAGGAAATACACCAAGTCAATGATATTTCTTATAAATTTCTGCAGCATGCATTTACAACAACTCAACTCTCTCTTTTGCAAATGAGGGGAGTGCTCTATTTATAGTTTTCCAAAAGCTAAATGAATGGCCAAGATTCATTACAATTGTGTGGCCAAGATTCATTACAAAATAGGGTTTCACCTACCCCCAAATAGATTTACAATTTAAAACATTTTTTTGTCTTTTCCCTATTTCGTCATCTAGTGGATGGCACTATTGCTCTTTTTGTCTTGTAGCTAATTGTTGTTTTCTTGGCTGTAGCTACTCTTCAGGGAGGTCTTCTTCCTTGGTTGGGCTATCCTCTTGCTCCTCGAAGGCTGCGTGCTCTATATACTTGAGGATGACTGCTTGGAGCTTGTCGATCTCGAGGATCTCACATCTTAACGCCTGCTAGCTCCATTCTTTAGCGTTCTCTTCCAGCTGCTTCCAATCCTCGTCATACTTCGAGCCCTGATCTCTGAATAGCTCTGATCGATCGAAGGCACGGGCAGCAAAACTTAGGAATTCTGTGGTGATTTCTCCAGCTGTCCCATCCTTCATCTTCTCCTCGAAGTATGGCTTGATCTTTTCCGCATCCATTTGCACTGTGGGCATGTCATAGCCCATCATCAGCTTGAGGTATTCGGCGCATTCTGCCTGGATTTCCTTGATCCATTCGATATCTGGATCCACTCTATTCAGGATTTTCTCTAACCTCTCCCTCCAGTTGATGAGGTCTCTGCGCCACACATCCACCAGCCAATGATCCTCCGTTTTCAGCTCTAGCTTCTCCTCCCATGTATTCTCCAGCATCTGAAGGATGGCTTCAATTCTCGGGAGGGTGGAGTCGTATGTTGCAAGGAAATTGGTGCAGAGCCTCCTCATGCTCTCCAGAGACTGGTCAGGTCCGGGAACTTGTTGGTTGTCCGCACAACCCTGCTGATTCCCATGTTTCCGACGTATGCGACCCGTCGGAACCAATCTTCAGTGGTCTTCTCCAAGTTCTTCCTCCTTTCCATTTTGTCTATCTGTTCTTTGGAGAGCAACTGCAGTGCGGCCGTGGAGGTAGTGGGCAGGTCGTCCACTGAGGACCATTGCTGAATGTAGTCGGTTAAGGCAACAACTTGTGCCTTGAGCTCGTCCTTGGAGACCTTGTCCTGCTTGATCAGGTGCACCACTGTGGCCACCGATTCCTCCAGGTGTTCAAATTTCTGTTCCCTAGTTGCTGTCCCTAGGTCAATGGTGGAGATATCGTAGCTCACCCCGGTCTGGCCAACTGTAGGCGTGGAAACTTGCGCTGCTCAGGAGCTGGAAGCGTCCATCGTTATCTTGGAACAGACCTTAGGCTTCTTCTCCTTCTTTGTTGTGGTCAGGGATCGAACCAAGATGGCTTCTAATCTCGCCCTTGGATCTTTCAGCACTAGGGTTGTCTTCTCTAGTTGTTTCTCCAACTAATCGGGCATGGCAGATTTGTCTTTGGGTGCATCATGGCTGCCCTCACCCTTCTCTGTCAAAGGTAAGACCTCTGCCTCTTTCTCCTTTTGGGTTTCTCCCTTCTCTTTGGCAGCTTCCTCCTCCTCGTCAGAGTCTTGAATAAATACGAGGCGCTTGACGGGCAACTTGGTGGACAATTGCTGGGTGGGGCTTTCTTCCCTCGCTGCCTCCTCTTTCTTTTCTTTAGTAGCCTCGGCCTCAGGGCTCTTGACAGCATGGGTCTCAGCCTCGGTAATATCCTTTATCGGTTGCTCTTCTGGTGGCTGCCCCTCTTCACCAAGTGGTGACTTTTCTGCTTCCTCCCCAACATTCTTTGGCTGCTGAGCCGACTCCTCCTCAAGGTCTTCATCGAAAGCTTGGATAATTTCTTTGGTGTCCGAGCCATCCTCTTTATCCCTGCCTTCAGAAGAGCTCGTCTCCTCCTCCTCATAAACCACCCTGTCGATGGTTGGATGCTTGTACTCGGGGTGCTCATGATATTCATCGGCCTCTTCCTCCATAGACCTTGAGGCTTCTTGCTCTTGCTCCTCCAACTCTTTTAAAATCTGCATTGTGGCCTCCATGGCTGGGGGTCCTGTTGGCGGTTGTGAAGGCTGAGCTGTTGCGAGGGCTGCTTGGAGTGCGGGGTCCATTAGGATTTGTGAGAGCTTAGGGGGAAGACTCTGCATGTGCCTTACAAGGGCCTCGGGCATAGTGGCAAGGGGAATAGGCGACGCTATTGTTGCCAGGGGGAGTGATGTAATGGGCGACATAGCAGCAGAAGAGGAATGGGGAGTGGTCATGCCAGAAGAGGAGTCGACGTCAATTATTGGCCCGGCTAGGGGTGAGCGAGCAAGATGGACAAAAATGTCCATTGCTGGCGGGGAAGCGGCAATTGCAGCGAGAGAGGTGGGTGGCATGGGAGGGGTAGGGAGAAGCAAGGTAGGCTGCAATTCTGTCGTAGCCACTGTCTGTTTGAGCCTTTTGGGAGATGAGCCTCCCATTTCTTTCGTTGCTTGCTCTTTGGGGTCCGCAGACTGTGTCGTCTCTATTCCTTTTCTCTTTTGAGACCTGGTGACGGGGGGAGACTTGGAAGTCTCACCAGCTGATGTGGTGGCGGCAACATCCTCCGTAGCGCTTGGTTCGCTCTTGAGCACCTCATATGTTAGGACCACTCCTTGTTGCTTTAGTTGCACCACCTGCCCGTCGACCCACTCCTTAGTGCGAGTTATGATTGGCTGGGTGATGGTATCCAGGTCGTCGACCTCTTGCTCGTCCCAGTCAATAGACGGTATCGACAGGTTAGCAACTGCAGGGTACCTCGGGTGCATTATTGTGGACTCGTCTTCCTCGAGCTGGTCCGGCACCTAGAACAGTGGCACTCTTCTTAGAAATAATATCGTCATGTGCATGTAGTGCCTTGCACGGACCTCCTTGTCATCTTGGCAGTCAGCTCAGAAATCTTCAATGTGGTATTGGTGGGCGTAGGCTGGCCCTAGTGCCTTCCTAACATGGCCATGTGGGTCCATCCGCGGGCGGGCTGTGTACCAGTCGAAATTGTATTCCTTGAGCTCCTTTTCGGAATTGCTGGCACATTGAGATGTCTGTAGTCGATACAGGCCCTGGCCGAGGGTCATGGGATAGGGGATCCTTGCTACGTGCTTGTTGCCGAAGACTGTCTGGATGTGTTGGAGCTGTCGGGAAAGCTCCAGGAGAATGATCCTGTCGTTTGGATACCGCGACAATCTGTTTGGCCGCTCCGTGAATCCCTGGGCCCGAATGTAGGTGAACTTAGGGAACTGGATAAATAGGAAGGCATACTCCTTTAGGAGTGCCCTGGCGCTATGGGAGACCCTCCTCTCGAAGTCTTCGGCGATCAATCTGATGATGTGGCCAGTAAAGGCGTCATTGACCCGACAGTACTCCTTCTTGAAGTTGCGGTATTGGAGTTGAGGGTACTTGTCAAAAGGTTTGAGCCCTCGCCTGTGCCCCTGATCTGGTGCCACAAATAATCCACTGTATTATTTTTTTCCTGCCAGGGAGTATACCAGGTAGGAGGTCATGTAAAACTTTGAGCTCTTCTTGACGTTGACAAACTGCTCATGGAAGCAGTTGCTGATGATGCCTCCCCAGTTGAATGAGGTCTTGGTGTTAACGTCATCATTCATTCGCAGGATCTGCTCAATGTAATATGCCATCCACTCTTGGAAGTAGGCAGCTGACGGGAGACCCATGACCCTGCTTAACATGGTCACCAGTTCGTGATAGTCTTCGTGGAAGTCGCTTCGGAACAGCTCTTGGAGAACCTTCGCAGCGCTGCCCCGTTTCTCCTTAAGCCAGTAGAGGTTGATTGATTTCTTGCACCCTAACGGATTGGCATCCCATGCCGCCTGGCACTGCTTTAACGTGGGGACCTCCATATGTGGGAACGTGGGGATGTGGAATGTTTTGACAATCCCCTCTGGCGACATGTCCGCAAGGATGTTTCCCTCCTTGTCCACAATCGTTCTGGTGTCCGTTTGGTAGGCTTCTCGGCAGGCCATTACTAGTTCGGGTGCCACCAAAGAGGGAGGGAAGCCGGTAGCCTTAGCGATTCCACTCTGCCTTATTAGCCTAGCGTTCTTTGTAGTAGGGTTGACCTTGACCCTCTGGGTGAACTCATCTATGTTCACTTGGCCAATGTTGGTATCTGAGATCTCCTTCCAGTCTGTTGAGACCTTTGACTGGAGTGGCTCACCCTGAAACTGAAACTTCATATGATCTTTATCTTCCTTTCCCCGAGCGACCCTTCCGGATTTCTTGCCCTTATCCTTTTCGGCGGAGGCCCCTGAAGTTCCTGCAGTCGATTCCATATATTCTGCAAGCGAGGGAAAAGTCAGTGCAACAAAACATCAAAAGCATTCATGTTAGTCCATATTTCAAAGATAACACCTAAATAATTAATCAATTATATCATAAATTTATCCTTAGACGTTATCGACCTTCGTTTCAGGGCATTTGGACAATACGGGCCCGGAGGGCCGGACTTCCCTGGCAGGAATGCTGTCTGGAAGGGAGAATGTGACCGAAAGTTTCCGGAGACCCTCCTTGGCCAAATTTCAATGTTTCGAGAGGCTCATGATGGGGAACAGCGCAATTTAAGATGTGGGTCGAAGTCTGATTCTAGATTTGAGCTTGTTTGGGTCGATCTAAGGCGCATCGGAGGTCCCAAGCCGGAAAGCAGCTAAAGGGCGGCAGACAGACAATGGAAACCCGGCGGCGGAAGTCCGAAGGCCGGGGCCCGGACGGCAAAAAGGCGGCCGATGCTGAGGTTAAGTTTGTCATTCAGCCATGACGGCATTTGGCGCGGCAGGGCCCGGAGGCCGGGAAGTCACGAGGTGACGGCCGCCGTGAGGTTTCGTCGATTTAAACGGCGGTGGCAGAGAACTTCCCGGGGCCCGGCGGCCGGAGGGGCGCGAGGTGACGGCCGCCGTAAGGTTTTCGGTAATTATCGGGCGACGGCGGCGGTGAATAGCTCGGGTCCCAGAGTGCCAAAGGTCGGCAAGGATTCGCCGCCGAAGGATTTTCGTGTTGGCGGCGATGGCGAGGATCGCATCGGGGCCCGGAGGGCGGAAGGCCGGCAGGGTTCCGCCGTGGAAGACGGCGGAACCGTCACGGAGTTTCGGGGACGGAACTCCGGACAGCCGAGCCCGAAAGGACCCGCGGCAGGAAGCGGGCCTGGGACGGAAGTCTGAAAGCGGACTTCTGGGGCCCGGGGCCTGAAGAGGGAAGCGCCGCCCCGAAGGACTCTCAACCAGTTTAAACGGACGGTGGAAGAGCGGGCCTCGAGGGGTGGAAAGCCGCTCGGAGAACGCCACAGCGGCGGGCGAAGGCGGACGGCGGAGGCGGAGGGCAAAGGCGGATGTCGGGCCCGGGGCGCCCGACCACCCTGCACAAAGAACAGCCGCAACCGAGAAAAGTCCCGAGTTGGCGGCGAGGGCTAATCCAATGGGTTTGGGAGATTTCTAAGATATGGGTAATGGGCGCCACTGAGTGCTTTTCTATTTGCTTCATTTTAACCAGTTATTTCATTCATTTAAATTCCCCAAAATGATGAAAAATCACGGGAGGGCAAACGGGGATGGCCTACCTCGAATTCGCTAAGTGGTGATGTGCAGAATCAACCGGGAATCTACGGAGTGATGCGGACGTGGATGATCGTGACGCTGCTCTTCGCGGTGGGCTCCAGATGCTCAGTTTTGCAATTTCGTTCCAATTCGCAATTTGAAAATGACATTGGCGGGTCGGGCATTATATACCCCAGCCGCCATTAATGCCCGCATTAATTGCTGGTACGGACGCGCCAAAAAGTTGGTGAAATTTCAAATTGAGTCGGCGGCAGCGGGGACCCCGGGACCCGGAGGCCGGAAAGACGCGGAGCGATGGCTGCCATTTGATTTCGCGAGCTTTTGAACGGCCACGGCGGCGAGAGCCTCGGGGCCCGGAAGGCGGACAGCAGGCGGAGGGCCGCCGTCGACGACGGCAGAACCGTCATGGAGTTTCGAGGATGGAACTTCAGACGGTCGAGCCCGGGAGGCGGGGCGACAGGAAGGAATTCGCCGCCGAAGGGACCTCGCGTCGCCCAGCGGCGACTGCGAGGAGCACCCTGGGGTCCGAGGGGCGGGCGGCCGCCGGAGGGTAGCTGTTGGAGGCGGCGAGCCCGGGACGGAAGTCCGGAAGCGAACTTCCGGGGCTCGAGGCCCGAAGGGGCAGGCGCCGCCCGGGAGATTTTCGCCGGATTGTAAACGGAAGACGGCAGGGCGGGCCCCGAGGGGTGGAAAGACGCCCGGAGAATGCCGCAGAGGACGGCGAAGGCGAAAGGGAAGCCCGAAAAGGGAACCCCGGACGCCCGGGCCTGGAAGGGCACAGGGCCGTTCCAAAGCCAAAATGCCAAAGCGATCCCCGAGAGGCCCCGGAGGGCAGCAAAAGACCAAAAGCGGAGGCATGGTCGATTTATGGTGGAACCTTGGAGCAACATCGATCATGCGGAACATAAAAAAAAAAGGGGGCACGCAAAATGAGGCAGCCCCAAAAGGCCCGACAAAGCGAAAGAAAAGAGGGTCCCCGTTCCGAACGGGGCGTGTGTGCTAAGGGCACAACAGAGAGGAACTGAAGGATCTTCAAGGGAGAGGGGCTAGTAGCTCCTCTAGTTTGGCAACAGGTTTTAGGCATGATTCAAGAAACTATACATGATAGATGCGAGGTGGATATCCCTCTTGGGTCTAGCAAGTTGGCAATGATGCAGGGGTTGGGTTTAGTTAGTGGTGACTCAAGGAAGGCTTGTTCTAATGGAAGGAGATCTTCTAGTAGGAAGATTCAACGTAAAGGGAGATGGTCGCTATTGGCTACAGGTGTCTTGAAGTTAAATATCAATGGCTCCTCCAGAGGTAATATTGGATTTGTTGGATTTGGCAGTGTTGGCAAGGATAGAACTCAAGAACTGCCCTTTTCTTCTTTTCTTATTTTCAAGGACACCAAAGTAATAATCTTATGGAGGCTCTAGCTATCCTTATTTCTCTAGAAAAGGGATGTGCTTTAGGATGGTGCAAGGTCATACGTGAGTCAAATTCTCATATTCTAATAACTATGTTGAATAAGAGAACCTTGGAAGGGGTGGATTGGTAGTTGGATTCAATGGTTTGGCATATTCTTTGGAATTTGTTTCCTTTGTCCACATCCCTAGGGAGTGTAATAATGTTGCAAATTGTTTGGTGAAATTGGCTTTTGAGCATAGGGTCATTGGCATATTGATGGATGGGAGCATCTTCCCTTGGAATGTTCCCAGAGGTTGAAGATGATGCTTTAGGAGGATATTCTTGAATCTTGAGGTGTGTTTGTTGGGGTTTGAGGCTTTGGTTCTCTATGTTCTTGGTTTCTTCTTTGCAGGGTGTCCTTGGTGGGCCCTATTGCTCGAGCTCTAGTTCCTTGATTATAATGTTGTTCTTCTTGATTGAATAAATTTTTACCCCCTTTTTAAAAAAAATGTTGAAACTAAAGAACCTCATATGAAATTATGATGAAGATTTGGATCAAGAAAAAAAATATATGTATGAGTGGACCCAATGACACTACTCAAAAAATGATCAGATGGCAAACCAAGGCAACAAACTAACAATCAAAGATACAGATAGCACATCAATCTGCACGAGTGACCACAATGACATTACTCAACCAATACAAAACAAAGTGCAAGTCAAAAATATAGGTGCCAATAGTCTAAAGAAACTAATATGTTGAGGATGGAAGGTTGCCTCCACAAAGTTAAAAATGCAAGAGTGTCTATATGGTATGTGTTCCAACTCACTAAAATACATGGGTAACTAGCTACTTCATCCACCTAGTACATAATAACCAAAAAATAGGCTCGTAGCTCACTCAAAATTGAAACCAAGGAAGCACTAGTACCAACAATATGAAAACTTCTCATAATGCTAGCAAGGGAGAGGAATGATAGGTCCACTGAAACTGTGTGTCATAATGTAGTGCATAAAAGAGAAGAGACGTTAACAAAGTGGACACAAGAGTACCTACAACTAAAAGGGGTGTGCAAAAACAAGACACAAGCATGAAAGTAGACAAGGTTGTGATTGCAAATAACAAAGTGAACACAACAAACCCCCCTAGCACTTTATATAGTGTGAGTACAAAAAATGACACAACATGTTGTGCAATATCTTCAAAATGCATGTAGAATGGTGGCAATTTATCTCAATATGTTTACAAATAAAAAAGTGCATTCAAGGGTAAGTGCAAGCTAATGGGTCCACTTTTACTGGAAGCATCAAGCTTGGAAAGAATCTTGATTGGAACATATACTTGTTTCATAAAAACTGGGTACTCAATTAGGATCGAGCTCATCAACCTAAATTTCTACCTATATCAAATGAGTAACTATTTTGATTTTGAAAATAGATATTTGTTTTTGCTTAAATCAAATTCTCGCTCCTTTTTAGAATGAGTACACATTTTGGCGCAAGTACACATTTCATAAAATTTATAATTGTAACCCACAAATTTCTTTCGTTTAAGGCTCGGAAACCTAACCCTTAACCTTGAACTTGCTATATAAAGCCATGAAAACAAGAGAAAAAATAATTTTAGCAATATATCTGATGATTTTTTTTAGAATTTTCTGGCGAAATTAAAATCAACTATAAATGACAATGTCTAGTTTTCAAATATGTAATTCTTTTATTGATTGGACTTGTTTTTCTATTTATTAATTAATTTTTGAAGAAATTGCTCCATAAGCTTGAAATGTTAGGGATTTGTAATATTAATCTTTTAATTTTTATTTTTTAAAAATTATATGTCATTAATCTAAGCATTGTTCTTTACACAATAGAAAATAATCATTTTATGATTTTTTTAGCTAAAATTATGTTTGTCATACACAAGGGATTTTCAAAAATAGCAATTAAGGCCAATATAGAATTGATTAAAAAATATTATTTGAAAAAATTATAAAAAATATCCTCAACAAAATTCACTATAGTATACATTTTTTTCCAATAGGAATTAGAAAAATAATTGTATTTAGGTCAAATTATGTTTTTTCGTACACGTGCATGTTATGGCCCTAAAAAGTAACTTTAAAAAAAAAATTTGTACATCTTATAAAAAATTAACTTGTATCACTTGGCTATTAGAATAAAAGATATATTTGAAAACTAGACTCAAAATCCTACATTTCATATTACTGGACTTTCTTAAGATTCTATATGTAAGTGCTTTGAAATTTTACTCCAAGTATGACAAACTTTGATTTTTAGGAAAAACACTTCCACTAACCCAACTTCTTGCACTTACCTTCAACAAATATTGACAATGCCCTAAAAAACTACATGATAAAAATAATTATAGAATAGGTTAAATGAAGTCATCTCATGCAAATAAAACTTTTTCAAATGTCAAAATGTCCAAGTAATCAATCAAAATATGAAACAACAACAAACCAAATAAAATGTGTAGGGGAAAATTTGGAAAAAGTGTATGAATAGCTATGAAGAGCTCTCAAATACCTTTCAAAAATTGCAAGAATCTCAAAAAACAAAGATCCAAGAAAAAAAAACATGAGCTTGAGAGCCAAAAATGAAGACCTAACTTCAACAAGTTATTAAATGTACCAACAAAAAACATTTAACAAAAATACCTACACTACTAGAAGGTGATCAAAACAGCTTTCCAACAATATCTCATTTGCAAAATTTTGACACTTCATACTAGTTATTTCGAAAAAGAAAAAAAATTGCTCTTTTATTGTAAATTCGGGCTAAGGATAAACTAGGGTATGGTCATACTGCTGACATCATGTTGATGCCATGCTGATGTCATACTGCTAACAAAAAGTAGGTGACCAGAATATACTTTGATCACCAACATGTGTTGAAATATGCCTACTTACCACAAAACTGTCATTGTGTACAAAAAGTTGCCAAATAAATCTGAAAACCACAAGGTACAGTTCAAAAACTACCTCTAGGATTGAAAATTACTAATCAAAAAAATTTGTGAAACCACTATAGTAAGACAAAAGTTATAATTGAGCAATGCAAGGTGTTTTTCTAGTTTGCAACAACAAACGTCTAGGTTTTTGATGCACAGCCACTAATGGATGAACGACAACAAAAGTTTGTTAGACTCTGTGCTAACGGTTAAAAATTGTCAATAAACAATGTTGCCACAAAATTTGAAAATAAGACATTCAAAACAATGAACACATTGAAACTTTAAAACTCACCATAAACCTGTGATTTCACCGAAAATGATCAAAAAATCAGCGTGCTACTACAATGGAAAAAAACCTTAAATTTGCACAAAAATGGTCGTTGCCACCACAGTTTTAGGAGAATAATTAGAGGGCAGGATCACAAGATGTTGACTGGAAAAAATATCAAAGAAGAAATTAAGAGGGTTCTTCAACAAAGGGTGACTAAACAAACCAAGGGCAAAAGGTATGTTGAATATCTAGTTAAATGGAAGAATAAACCAAATGAAGAGGCTTCTTGGTTAAGGACAATAGACATGCTAAAGTATGGTTTCAATACAAAAAAGATACCAAGCACTATGTGAATTGGATTTTTCATTTTTTTCCTACCTCAATGTCTAGTGGAAGAGCAACTTGGGTTGACATGTAATTAGCATCAACCAAAAACAACATTTGTTTTTTCTTCTTGTGTTTGTTTGTGTATTCTAGGTGTTTGGAGAACCACTAGTAAATTTGAATTTAAATACATTTTCCTTGGGACCACTATAATTTAATTTCAAATATATATAAATGTAAATTTGAATTGAAATAAATTTTCCTCCAGATTTGGGTGCCCTACATATGTTGAAGATTCCTTTTGACTTGCAAGTAAAAAATGCTAATTTGTGGCATTATGATTGCTTGCATTATTGATTTGGTTATTTTGAATGAATTCACCATTTGCATAATTCCCCCCTTAATTCAAGATTTGTTCCTCAATCCATGCACTTAGTTCAGTTCAATCAAATTATGGTCCCTCAATCCATTCACCTAGTTTAGTTCAATTTAGTTTTGCATGTCCAATTGACTAACTCTTTGGGGAACTTACTTGTTGAACGTGGATCTTTATTAATGTGGAGATCATAATTGGTAGATGGAACTAGAAGTTCAACTCTATTTTTTTCTCCTATTTTCTCTCGTGTTAAAAGGCAACATCATACATTATATTTTCATAAAATGGGAAGTTAATGAAGTTGTGATGTTGGGTCTTCCATTTTTTTTTGCAAGTTAAAGGCATTACAAAAGGATACTCATAGGTTGCAAGGCTTAGACAGATGAAAGTTTGTAGTTTTTGCATTCTCCAAATATTGTGTTGTTTATTTGATATATTGATGTTACCATTTATGTGGTTTAGTATTATATGTTTGTGCGGTCTCGTAAAACAATATTTGTCATTTTTCCAAGTGGTTAATGTTGTCCAATTTTTTTCATGGGAATTCATACATTTTTGGAAGCAAAATTAGCATTTTCCAACATCCTATGAGTTTAGAAGTTGGTTAAAAAATGTTGCTTGTTGTTCTAAGTTTAATCTCTATTATTATAAAGTAAAGAGAGATGTGAATGTGGTAAATTTTACATTCAACTAGTAAGTTTTTTCTTTAATTTTTGGAGAAATTTGTTGTGGAATCTCGCCTTTAAAAAGTCATTCAAAATATACTAGCTTTTGGTAGTTTTAGTTCATAAGGTTTCAACCACCTTTAGAGCTTGCTAAAATTGATTAAGCATCATTATAGGACTTTCTAACCAATATAAACCAATTTTTGAAGTCTCGTTGAAAGAAAAATATCATCATTCAATTGGTTCCCTATCCTTGGCTACATCAAATGAGAAGCATCTAAAAATTTGGGAGTTAAATATAAACAAAATTTTGAATGCTTTTTTGAAGCATTTATTGCATCTAGTGATGTTTACGACTAGAGCATGATAACTTTTCAAGATGTCATTTATTTAGGTGCTGCAAATATTTAATTACGAAATTTCTTAATCATAATCAAGTTTCATTAGCTTGTTATCTTGGTTACAAAACTTTCACTAAATGTTGTTTTATTAAGCTTCTTAGCTCTTACATTTTCATTTAAAAGGTGTTTTTTAAGTGTATCAAATATATGTACATGACTCCAATGAACGTCACCAAAATGTAGTAAGTGTTACTTAAGTAGACCATTCATGACATGAGAGATGGTTTCTTATCAACCATTACTTATAGAATATCAATCAATGAAGATTGACTCACAATTACACAATCAAAGATCAATAAATCATCACATTAATTATTATATTATGAAAACAACACTTATAAGAAATAATATAAACAAGTTAAAGAATTTGAAGTTCTCTAAGTTTGTTCTCTTTATGAGTATTTTATGTTCATCTAGATGTGAGCTCTCTCCACCCACTTTTCTTTGTTGTATAATTGTGATGAGTAAATAACTATTGGAGTAATTAGGAAAATCACCTAATGATTAATTAGTCATTAATTAATTATTTATTCCCTTACTACTCTAATTATTTAAGCTAAATTTAAGAATATTTTTTAATTATTAGGTTGGGTTATTTATAGGTCAAGTTGTTTCATTGCATAGGATTAGAACACTTCTCACAAACTAATCATATCCTCACCTAGGGTTTGCACTTTTGCTTTTATAAGCATTCATTTTTGTACATTGTAATCATTCACATCCAAGTGTTCATTATTATAGCACCATGAAATGCATTGCCACCAAGTATCCACCAATATCATGTTTTTCCCTACTAAGGTTACCAAACATCTTAGCTATTTTGACCCATCTTGTTGAGGTTACACCTATTTTTCTATTAACCTTTTTATAGCTAGTTCTTGGTTAAGGGTATAAAGCATCAAGTGTATCATATCCATTTGGACATCTTTATTTGATGGTTGCTCTCTCAATAATTGAAACATTGTCCACCCCATATCCAATTATTTTTGTTAACTATATTATTGTCTCAAGTGAATATAATTTCTACCTCCATTATCTAGTCTAGAAATTTTTGTTGGAAATGATTTATCAATGTTCTTTTGTCTCTTAGGAGAAAGATTTGGATAGTTCTATAAGACAATATACCATAGTGATGGCCTTAGATAATGGTTTTAAAAATGTCTTGAATCAATTGAGGGTCATGTGGCCTCAAGTAAAGAAAAAGGGTTATTTCAATGATCATCAAGGTCTCTATTCCACACACATGAAAAAATTGTAAAATATAGTAAAAAAATTCTAAAAAATACACATTAGTTATTGATATCCTTCTTGTTGGAGTAGCCAAGATCATAATTTGATAAAATAACCTTCCAGTAGTGAACAATTTAATGCACAATAAGATTTCTATCATACTATGTGAAGAGTGAGTAAATGCACAATGAAAGCCTTGCATATATAGACTAGAGAAAATAATGAAAGACCTTGAACAAATGCAACAAAAAATGTTCTAGCAATTTCAGGATAACCTGATTGCAGTTGTGGGACAGTTGAGAAGAGAGCAGCGTTGTTTCACATGTCAGGAAGCTTGGACATCTAACCACATATGTGGGAACAACAAAGAATGTGAAATAGGAACTCCTACCACCTGTTTATTGCAGCTAAGTCATGAGAAGAATAAAGAAGATGAAGACCTGATAGTTGGAAAAAATGAGTCTAAGCCTCTGTATGATGAAGAAAGGGTCACAAATCAAGAGACATGCATAGAGGAGTTTTCTGATTTGGAAAATTCTACAGCAAAAATTAATGAAGTTCAGCCTTGCTTTGATGAAGTGAGTGAGTGTGAAGTGTTGGACTTTGTGAGTCCTTCACTTGATGAAGACCTCGAAGATGCTACTGTTTTTGAGGATGAGTTGAAGATGATTGATAGATTGCTAGAAGGTGACTTTGCAAGAAATCTTGAGAGCATTGAAGTAGAGAGTTCTGATGAAGATGTGGGAAACGATGAAACTTCAAAGATTGAACAAGTTGATGCTGTTCTAATTTTCAGGACAGCCCCTAATGAGGAGTATCTTCACCACGCTTGTGAAGGTAATTCAGATTATGAGTGGGAAATTCCCATGCCAAGTGAAGAGTTGATTGATTCCTCAAAGATCCAAGATGAAAAATATGCTAATGAAGATTTTAAAACAGCCATTGGTGATGATTCAATGCTTGAATTTGATGTTTCCCTATCATTTGAACATAATAACAGAGAAGAGGAAAAATCAGAAACCATGCAAATTGAAGAACCAAGTGTCTTTTCAGAAGATTCAATTGATGAGCATGTTGATGGGGAGTTTGTTGGAAGATTTGAATAAACCTCTAATGATGGTTCAACATTGGAATTACAGAATTAGTTGTTAGTCATTGAAGATAAAATTTTACTTTCTTTAACTCACTTGGATTGCATACATAAGTTTGTTGAGGATCAAATTGGAGGGCACAAGCTGAAAGGAGACAAATGGACACTGAGAGAAGATCTTCACTTGAAGATTGGTGTGTAGTCAAAGAGGCTCTTGAAACACTTAAATCGGATTATTTGAACCTGCTTTCCGATAGAGATCGTGTCCTTGAGTTTGTTGATCGAATATGTAAATCATTGAAGGGAAGAGAGGCTGAAATTGATAAGCTTACATCTAAGCTTAAATCATCAATAACTTCTTTAGAGAGCACCCAAATGGATCTCTTAGAAGTTGAAAATAAGCTTGTTGATGTACATCAATTTAAGGAGCACGTTGAAGTTGCTAGAGCAGATGAAAGTAAGTTGGAAACTGAAGAGCTTGGTTTGCTCCAAGGAGGTTTTGACTTAGGACAACCTCCTAAGTATGCAAATACAGAGTTAAAGCAAATTGATGAATTGTTTGAACAAGAAGGTGAAAACAACTTCCAATCATTTGATGAACCTTTTTCTATAATGGAAGTTGAGTTAACACATGATAATCCCCTCCTCGTGTTGAATGATGAAGACCAACTTGATGTTAGCAACATAGAGGAAGATAGTAACAAAATATGGGATCTAGGTGAGGAGCACTCATGGAATGTTACTTTACACAAAAACTTCTTCAACTGGAAGTTTTCATTAGTTGGTGAAGGTGGGCATAAGGTTTAGGTATGCAATGAATTAAGTTCAATGATAGCTTACTTTACTATTGAAGTTTATTCTCAAGGCTGTATGGAGGATAGTGGTGTTGGTAAGATTGTTTTATGGATGATTTTGGAGTCAAATTTCTATCATGAAGTTGTTGTCCTTACTCTTATCAGCCATCATAAGTATTCAATTGCATACATAATGTTTGATTGGAGAGAAATTTTGCTCATAACTTTGATATAATCTGATTGTAGATGGCCTAAATCTCTTCTTGTCTTTAGAAGATTTTAGTTTTGTTGTTACTGTCCTATTTTTAGATTACTGAAATTGGGTTTTCAGAGATTAATTTCAGTTTATTACAGCCATGTGATTGTTCTCTTTGCTATCTTTGACCTTTTGTGGGTGGATGACAAAAGTGTTCAGCTGAAAAGAACAAGTGTTACAACTATTATTACTCTTTTGGATGGTTTAATGAAGACTTCAAAATTTTCAGTTGGTGATTTTGATGACACCAGTAGTGGACTAGCCACTCAGGAGTTGTCTTTGATGGGTGTTGAAGGCATCCATAACTCATCGTTGTTTATGTCACCAATTTATCATGATATAGCAACTTTCTATTTGTTGATTGGTAACTTCATCTTCATTGATTCGTCATGGGTTAGTAGTTGTCCTACTTGGAACTCCAAGGCACTTTCCGATTTTTCAGTGTCTACATCAACTAATCAGTTGCTTGGGAGTGTGGGGAGGCATATCTATTTGATGAACATGGAGTATGACATGGATTTCTTTGACAAGTATTGGTATGTTGATACTTATGACTTCATTTTATTTTTTGGCTTGAGTTACGACAACGACATTTGGTGACCTAATGAGTTGATCCATGTGCATATGGGAGTTGTTTTTCACATCTTTTTGATGGTCTACTCATACAGATGGATCATATGTGATGTTTGTGTCATGATAAATATCTATTGCTACTCTTATAGCCAGATGGATAGGTTGATTTGGGATCCAAGTATTGACATGAATGATGCATTGATATTTAGTGATCATGATGAGTTTCTTCAGGTGTTATGGTGTATTGGCATTCCAATCAGAGTGGAGCAGTGGGTTGCATGGTGATTGCTTGAGGGCAAGCAATTCTAAGAAGGAAGAACTGTAATGTCCCTATTCTCAGAGTGACACCATGGTGTCTTGATTCTAGCCCATCCAACATTCCCGTGGGTTAGATGGCAAGATAAGGGAATGATCTTGGCCATGAGAATCAAATTTTGGTAAGATGTGTTTAGAGAATTAAGAGGGAATTATCCTTAATCCAAGCCAAGCATAATGTTGATCTTATTCTACCATTGTCTCATGGTCCACTTGTAAGTCAAAGCACACAAGGAGGTCAAAGCAAGCAAGGTCTATTTGCAAGACCAAGCAAACAAGGAGGTGAGTCGACCTCATCAAATCAGATATGCTTCTAGAAGAATTCCCCTTCCTATGGTGGTTTAGAAGACTTAAGGGAGAAGCAACCAAAATATAATATTTTAAGATCAAATCTAATCTCTCCCTTGGGCGGCTCAAGGAAGCTTCCAAATTGAAATATTTTAATATTCAAAAAACAATTAGATCCTCTCCTAGGATGGTTTGGGAAACTTAGCCATGAAGTCATGAATATTTTAATAAGGGAAAATCTGATATTTCCCCAAGGGTGACTTGAGTGCCTTAGTGATGAAGGCAACAAATATTTTAATGGAATAAAATATGAACTTGGCTTAGGGCGGTTTGAGGTGCCTTAGTCCTGAAGTAAAGTGAATATTTTAATAAAACAAATATGATCCTCTTCTTGGGGCGGTTCGGGCTTGGAATCTTTTTTAAGAAAGTTTGGGAGGTTGAGAGAGGCATGTTTTTGTGTTGCTATTCTGATTGAAGAGAGTTCTCTTGACTGAAATGAATTTTTAGTCCATTCAAGGTGATGCTCCCTTGAATACTATGGTATGGTGATGTTCCCATTCCACCATGTGAG
Source organism: Sequoia sempervirens (assembly GCA_007258455.2). Lineage (NCBI taxonomy): Eukaryota > Viridiplantae > Streptophyta > Pinopsida > Cupressales > Cupressaceae > Sequoia > Sequoia sempervirens. Next base: position 52,399 of record VDFB02328646.1, read on the forward strand.
ATGAATTCAAGTGGAATTCATCATAGAGCTTAAACAGATTGCTTTGGTGAAGTTTTAGTTGCAGATTGTGACTTTGTTTTGTGACACTTTCATCTTTACTTGCTAGAAGGAGGTTTTCAAGAGGTTCACATGGCAAAGAAGGATAATTTTGGCGATTTCCAACTTTAGGCATAACCAGATTTTTGTTACAGCAGTCCCCAAATTGATTTCATTATCATATCTGAGGAGTATTTGGGCATCTACAATCTCTAGTGGGCTGCTACAATCGCTTTTTCAGTCATCTCCCATTGGGCATATCTTCCTACTTCACTTAGCTTCATCTTCCATCCATACAACTAGGGTTTGGTCTTGTGCTTTAACACAATTGGATGTAATTGAAGGTCTAAAACTCAAATCAGACCTAACTGACTGTACTTTCCAACCCTCAATGTTTGTAATCGGTTTCAAATCAAATAAAGAAGACAAGCTATCATTGTTTGGTATGATCATCCTTATTTATGTTCATCTTTGTTGATTGCCTAAAATCTATGTTCAAGTTTATTTCTTGTTGTTTATGCTTGGAACCTTTCAAACTACATGTGATAATAAACCTTTGTTGTAAACAAAGTTAAGAGTTTAAGTGCAACAAAAAGAAAAAAAATCAGTTTGAATCTGTAAGGGTTCTTGCAGATAAAAACCCCTCTCCAAAAGTGAAATGGTGTAATGAAACATACAGGTGAAGAAGATAGAAGATAAAAGGACTCGTAATGACGTCCCGTCCCGCCCCTCCCCCCCGCCACCTCCCCCCCTCAAAGACTACTTCTAACACATAAGTAGAAGAGATATTAGGTCCCTATTGGAGAGATAAAGAGAGATTAGAGCCCCCCATAAGATGATGGGTGCTACATGAGAAGTCTTGCAAAGAAGATATTTGCAACCTATTTAATAATAGTTGTTATCGTGTCATGTCCCCGAAATTGTAAAGCTAAATCTAAGATATTGAAATACAAATACCGAAATTGAATAAATACCAAAATATAAATTTGAGTAATTGCCATTCAGATATTATTATAGTTATCGTAGATAATATTATAATAATAACTTAACCATTACTATCTTAATCATGATCATCATAAATAAATAATTATAAATGAAGAATCTAATTATAATAATAATTGAAATTGTCAGTATTGGCATGGTGTGATGGTTTATAGGTGGCATTGTTGTTCTTGTCACCAAGGTTCAAACCCCGTTGGGGTGGTATTGTTGAATGGTTGTATCCGGTTCATAGCTCCGGTCAAAAGCGTTTACCCCTTGAATTAAAAATAATAATAATTGAAATTATAATATCATAACCTATATCCTAAACTAACAAATATTTTTTCCTAAGAAATCATAGAAGAAATAATAAATAAACAAATATAGATAAAGGCAATCTAAAAATATAATACTTCATATATTCTGAAACATCAATAAAAAAATATGAAATAGAATAAATGAATAAATGATAAGATATAAACCCATGAACAATTAAAAAAAATATAAAGACATTAACTTAAGAAAAGTCAGCACCCAAAGAAAGAGATGCAATCCTTCAAGGAAGCCACGATTGGTGAAAGGGTGTGATCCTCCGCCCAAATCATGGGTATTTAAAGAATAGAATGAAATCTTTATGGTTATCGAAAAGAAATGAGAAATGCAAGGGATAAAGTAGTGGTTGCATTACGTACAGGCAAATAATCAGTTGTTGAGAATTGTGATCTGCTAAAAAGAAAAGAGGGAAAATAATACTATTCTTGCAGACCGGTCAAAAGGTAAGTATTCAGAAATAAAATAAGGATGAATGGATGCTTAATAATAAATATAGATAAACACATGCTGAAATTAGTAGTTAAGGGTTGTTAGTTAAAATTGGAATTTACTAATAGTGTTCATTGATAAATATATTATGGCTGATGCTTTATAAATATATTTAATATATTATGTGGGATATTTATATTTAAATATATTTATGATTGATGAATATTCAATTAAGGATTGATATATATATATATACTGAATAAAGTATGGTTATCACAATGAATGATAGTAGGCTCCATTGATTATCCAAACAATCCTACAAGGAGCTTTTGAAGCCACACTGCTTCCTGAGCTGCCACACAAGCTGCAATATACTTTGCCTCTGATGTACTCAATGCTACAAATGACTGCTTCTTGTTGCACCAGGATATCATCGCAGACCCCAAACTGAAGCAACATCCAAAGGTGCTTTTCCAATCAGTGACACACCCTGCCCAATCAAAATCAGTATAACCATGCAACTTCAAATCCACACCTGAAGAATATCTTAGCCCATATCCAACTGTGCCACACAAGTATCTCAGGATATGTTTTGTTGCAACAAGATGTATTTGCCTTGGTTCACACATGAACTGACTGAGTGCACTCACTGAATAGAAGATATTTGGTCTAGTGTTGACTAGATACATCAATGATCCAATCAACTACCTGTACATCATGGGATCCACCAGATCTGAACTGGTTGCTACCTCCTTCAACTTATGTAAGTTGGTCTCCATAGGCGTAGACATGTATTTGCAATCCACCATACCAAACCTCTTAAAAATGTCAATGGTATACTTGCCTTGACTTAGAATCATCTCATCTGGCTTCTACCAAACTTCTAAGCCAAGGAAGTAATGCATGAGACCAAGACCCTTCATTTCAAATTCAGAAGCTAACTCCTTGCATTTGATAATGAGGTGTTCTTCTCTTGTCAGAATCAAATCATCAACATACAAAACCAAAATCAATGCTTCACCATCAATTACCTTGAAATACAAGTTAGAATCAACATCATTCTTGGAGAAGCCCAAGCTTAACAGGTAACGATCTATCCTTTCGTACCAAGCACAAGGAGCCTACTTAAGACCATACAAGGCCTTCTTCAGCCTGCAAACATGAGACTCCTTCCTATGTACCTCAAATCCATCAGGTTGCTCAATATAAAATTCTTCCTCGATTACACCATTCAGAAAAAGTTGTCTTCACATCCATTTGGTGAATCTTCAATCCTCTAGATGCAGCAATGGCAATGATGGTCCTAACAGAAGTATAACGAGCAACTAGAGTGAATGTCTCTTCATAGTCAACTCCCTCTTTTTGTGAAAACCCTCTAGCCACGAATCTTGCCTTGTATTTTTCAATGCTCCCATCAGCCGCGTGCTTGATCTTGAAGAGCCATTTAGAAGATACCATATATTTTCCTTTGGGTCTAGGAACGATGTCCCAAACATCATTCTTGGGAATGGACTAATACTCTTTTGTCATAGCATCTCTCCAAACCTGTTGACTAGAAGCTTCCTCAACACTGGAAAGCTCAGACTCAATAATCTGACTCATCAAAGCAACATAACTGGAGAACTTATGAGGTCTCTTACTTTCTCTGAAGGTTCCTCTTGGTGTTGCAAACCTTTCTGCCTCCTGCATTGTTTGCCTAGCCCAAAGAGGTCTTTTTCTTCCAATCACAATATCGATAGGCCCATCAGTAGGTTCCAAGGGCTCAACTGGATCATCATCTTCTTTTGGTTCAAGAGCCTCCCTCTGAATCTTTGGAACATGGTCAACTTCCATATCTTGAGGAGACTCTTCATTATCAATCTCCATGTGAGTGCCCTTGGATCTTCTAAATGCAACATCTTCCTCAAATGTGACATCTCTATTGATCTCAATTAACTTATGACCTAGAATGTAGATTTTGTAGGCTTTTGATGTCTCACTATAACCTACAAATATCCCCTTCTTGCCAGAAGGCTCCAACTTTGTTCTCTTTTCCTTCAGTATATGAACATACACTGGACATCCAAAGATCCTCAAATGACTCACTTCTGGCTTCTTCCCAGTAAAAGCTTCTTCAGGAGTCATGTTCTCTAGGATTCGGTGAGGACTTCTATTCTAAACATAGACTGTTGTCCTGGATGCTTCAACCCAAAGGAAGGTTTGCAGATCTTGGTCATGAATCATGACTTTAGCTGCTTCCACGATAGACCTGTTTTTCCTCTCAGCAACACCATTCTGTTGAGGATTATAAGGGACACATAACTCCCTCTTAATCCCAGCTTCAATGCAAAAAATTTGAAAGCTGTCGGAAGTGTACTCTCCTCCATTGTCGGATATTAGGACTTTGATTTTCTCCCGAATAGGTTCTCTACTTGAGCTTTGAATTCCTTGAACCTTTCTAATACCTCCTCAGATTCTTTAGATTTCAAGAAATAAATCCAAGTCTTTCTAGGGTAGTCATCAATAAAAATAATGTAATACAAGAAACCACTTGAAGAAGCAACAAACATTGGACCACATAAATCATAATGAATGAGATCTAGAATACATTTGGATCTACTTTCTCTACTATGAAATGGACCTTTTGTGTTCTTACCCAAAGCGCAGCCTCTGCAAGTACCTTTGTGCTCCTGTTTGAACTTTGGAAGGCTTGTGACCATCTTCTCCATGATAGGTAGAGCTCGGAAGTGAAGGTGAGCCAATCTTCGATGACAAAGGTCACACAAGCTTGAAGAATCGTGCACTAGAGCCTGAAGTGGATGAGTGCATAGCCTGTAGAGGCTCCCATGTCTGACTCCAATTGCTCAAGCAGTCTTGAAGTTTGATTTCTTCATCCACACGAGAACTTTGCCTTTAGAGAATGCTACTTGGTACCCCTTGTCTTCCAAGGTTGAAATGGAAAGAAGGTTTCGCTTGATGCATGGAACATATAGAACATCACTCAACTGCAAGGAGATGTCAGAATCCAAGTGGAGAGTGGAGGTCCCAATTCCTTTCACCGAGTAACTAGCATCATCTCCAATAATGACTTGTTCACTAGAATCTCTCTCCACCAAATTTGTTAGATGCTCCCTAAATCCGATAATGTGGCGAGAGGCACCACTATCAATCAACCAAGTGTTGGTGTCGGTAGGTACATTGCTTGACAATGCCGAATAGAACAAGTATTCACATGAATCCTTCTACAGAGAGACTTCATCAACATTTGCAATGGTGGCCTACTGCTTAGGCTTGGTTGGACAATCCTTAGCAAAGTGACCATACTTGTCACATCTAAAGCATTGGACTTTGGAGAGGTCCCTCTTCTTCTTGAATGTGGGAGCACCATCAACTCCTTTTATCTCTATTCCTCTTGAAATAGCCTTTCTTCCCATCTTTCCCTTTCTCCTTTGAGGATTGAGAGGCGAGAACATGAATGTCTTCATTAGTGGAGCTTTGACCAATTCCTCTTGCAGCCAACCTAGACTCCTCTTGAATGCAATCCGCCCTCAATCGATCAAACTTGGGAAGTTTTGATCTTGCACTGATTCCTTGAATGTAACTCCCAAGATGAAGGAAGACCATTAAGAGCAAGCATGGTCAAGTCCTTGTCATCAACCACATGACCAATTGTAGAGAGTTGATCTCTCAATTCTGAAATCTTCGTGAAGCAAGAAATAACAGATTCTCCTTTCGCCATCTTAACATGATGGAGTTGTTGCTTCAGTGCAAGTGCCTGACTTGAGTTGTTGATTTCATACATCTCCTCCAAAGTTTTAAACATCTATCTTGTCGTTTTCAACTTGGAGACAATCGGAACAATATGATCCTTCACGGAATCAACTAGCATCTTCTTCGCCTTGATATCTTTCTTCTTCCATTGAACTTTCTCTTCCTCATCCATAGGCTCAGGGACTTTGCTCTCCACAAACTCAGCCAATTCATTTTCCTCCAAGGTGAGCATAATTCTGAATCTCCATGATGTGAAATTTGATGCCCCCTCAAGTCTATCCTCAATCTTAAGACCGTTCACCATCTTGACGAAGGGATAGAAGTAATCAACGATGAGAAAGAGAATAAAGAGTATCGTTGTAATACAAAATCTGATCAAGATCTTCTTCAAACTCGCTCTGATACCATGTTAGTTTTATGATAAGATGTAAAGCACAGAAAATTAATTCAAAAATCAACACAATAACACAGCAGATACCCTGGGAAAACCCTCCACTTGAGGGAGAAAAACCCAGCAACAATATATCGCTTATACATTGAATCACAACAATAATTGACTCCTTACAAGAGGTCAATATGAAGGCCAAAATATAAGCACCAAATATGATGCAACATAGAAATACAATGAAGCAATTCGTTGATAATGAACTACAACCTTCAACAATGTCGATCTGCTCTTATGGATGAACTCGCACTTGAGATGAATGAGAATGGAATGAATCGATGATGAAACAATGAGATATCACCAAGTATATATACAATGTGATGAAGGAAGACGTGACCTTTCAAAAGCAACAAATCGGCCACCAAAGAATGTCTCTTGAAAATCGTGTCCCAAAGAAGCATGAGGTCGGCCTCATTAAAATACAACTCATTAAATCATGCCTCTTCATAATTAAATATAATTAATATCGATCATGCCTCTTCATCAAAACGATGGCTCTATAAATTAAATAGCTTTTTCTATTATTTAATTTATCAAATCGGCTGGAAGTAGTGACCGACGCTGCATGAACATCAACAGAACTAAATCCAAATTTTGGTGCAACCAAAGATGGTTCAATAGAAGGATCAAATGAATTGAAATAAGAAGGTGCAACTTTTGAATATTCTAGCATTCCAAGGGCATGCATCCTCAAGAGTCCAGGTGATGTCCTTGATGTCCAAGGAACTTGTGGACTTGGAGGAGACATCCTCCTTTCTCAGAACTTGACAGGCTGCTACATTTGGTGTATAAAACTTTGAAAAAAAGGGTTAACTTTAAAAAAATGCTAAAACTCTTGAAAAAAGGTGAAAGAGTGAGGATTGTCATTGCAAATTCAGCATATTGTATTTTTTTAGCAAGACGCTACCAGATCAGAGGAGTGGAAATGTATTCAAAACATTTCATAGTTTACATTAAATAAGAGGAACAACAAACCCTCCTGTAGTTCTTGTAGTCTTTCCTTTTGCTACTCTAAAAGAACATCAAGATGACTTTCCAAGGACCAAAACTCTTCCCAATTTCCTTTCAAAAGCTCTTCCACAAAAAGAATCCAACAATTTCTATGATTTTCATTATCCCTTAACAATGCCCTACTAAAACACTTCCTAAGACATGCAAAGCCACTCTTCTCACATAGTTTGAGATGGAAAAAAGGATATCCTTGGGTCAAGAGCTTTGAATATACCTATTCAAAGCCTATTTGTCATGCAATTCCTCCCTGGGATGTCAATACAAGTCGTTACAAACATTTCCAATAGAACTGTATTATGGGAGTGTCAAGCCTCCAATAGAATCCTTCTGATTGTTGCTTTAAAACTACTTCTTCTGTTGCTAGAATGGTAATGTTCAAAAGCCTTCCTAATTGCACAAACAACTCTTCTTTTTGACAACTGCAATGATGACCTTCAATAAAAATTCTTTTCTCCATTGCCTAATTATGGTGGGCGAGCATTCAACCATGTTTAAAACACATTGCCTCCTTGTCAAAGAAGATTTTGTGACCTTATTCAGACTGCCAGAGATAAGATTAACTCGCCTCAGGATAGCTATGATTATAGGAACCTCCAAAATTAAACTGCTAGACTTGGACCAACAAAATGATCCAAATCAAGAATATTTTCAAATTTTGGTTACTTGTTGCATTGATTGGTCACAACTCTCCCTTCCCCTACTCAATAGCATGATTGGCTAAGAAATCCGCTGCCATGTTCAGTTCAAGAAAAATATGTTGGATCAAAAAATCCATCCTTTCCATCAAAGGGCTGATCACATCAATCCACTTCCAAAGCTTCAAGCAATGTGCTTTGCATGACTTGATTGTATTGATACAAATCATTGAATCTCCCTTGATATTCAAACTCTATAGGTTCTTTTGGTCAGTGAGCTTTAGACCTTCAAACAGAGCTCCAAACTCGGCTTCATTGTTGGTTTCATATGGTAGATGCTTCAAAACTGCCCATACTAGAGCTCCCACCTCATCTTTGATGATGTAGTCGGCACCTGAAGCTCCAAGATTACCTATTGAGGACATGTCAAAATTCAATTTGATCTTCCCAATGGCGAGCAGCTTATATTTAATTCTAGAAATTTTAGCTTCTTTTAATTTGTTAAAGTTATTTAAATAGCCATCCCTCTGCCATGCCTAAAATTCAGCAAAAAAATTGCCATCTTTGAAACCACACTTGTGTCTCCCCATTCCTCCATCCTGGGAACTTGGAAAAAAATTAAAATATTCATCCCTAGATGAGGAATGAGGAGCTATTGTTGGATGAAAGGAATTAACAGCAGATGGATTCCCAGATTGGATGTGGCCTCCCAAAGTCACTCCATTCGACAATGCAACAGAAATAGGAATAATGATGTCTAAGATCATTCCTTGGTAATCAAGGACAACAATTGTAATCCCAACAGATTTCCATCTAATCATGGAAACTCATGTTGTGCTTAGATTATGGACTTAATAAAAAATAACTGGAGATAATGACTTTTTTCTTCAAATGATTTTCATTATACCGTTTCCATGCATAAATGGGGGTAAATTTTCTGTTTGATTATGTCATTTATTACCTGACTGGTTTTCTGTTTGATTAGATAATTTACTATCTTTCTTGCATTTCACAGGGTGCAGCACTGAATCAGGAAATATTAAAAGCATTAAAACCATCAATTGTATTTGTTGAAGAAGCAGCAGAGATCTTGGAACCTCAGTTGTTAGCAGTGCTTGGTCCAAGTGTTCAGCATCTTATTCTAATTGGCGATCACTACCAACTGTCTCCAAGTGTTGAAGTTTATGAACTTGAAAGAAGGTATACTGGTATTTAGAAATTATACCTTTTGATTGTGTGTGCTAGAAAGTTTTTCTTCACCTATAAAATTAACTCTCCATGTTGTTTTAGGATGATGGAAATTAGTACTGAAGATGTTTGCAGTGGCTAGAAAAACATCTGGTGTAGCTACACATTAAATTGCCCAGGGAAAATGAGAAAGCATAACATTTTTTCAAAAAACACAGTATTAAACATTTCTAAATTAGTTGAAAATGTTTCAGGCATGGCTTTGCAATCTCACTATTTGAAAGACTTGTGGAGCATAATAAATTGCCTTTTCAAGCACTGTCATCACAGAGCCGGATGAGAGAAGAGTTTGTGCCCATGATCTTACCCATCTATCCTAATTTACAGACAAACACTCAATTTGTATCAGGAGAGAGAAATAAAGCACCAATGTGTATGTCAAACCCAATGTATTTTTGGTCTCATTCATATGTAGAGTTTAAACAACGCAGTGTTGCAAATGAAGGTGAAGCCAAAATGGTGATAGCCCTTGTGCACTGGATGATAGCTGAAGGACAAAACCCTGGTGAAATAACTGTTCTTGCTTCATATAATGGGCAGGTATGAATGCATTAATATTTACAGAAAATTATGACTGATTGCATGTTATTGAGGGTCATCTTAAAAGGATTTATACAAAACCATTGTCCTGGTACATGTTTGTCAGGTGACACTATTACGAGATAAGCTGAAGTTAATACCTGCTATGAAAGCCATAGAAGTCCTTACTATAGACAGATTTCAGGTATGTCATCATCTCTCTACAGAGGTTGTTTGAGGTAATGCTCGATTTTTCTCTAATCTGATAACTAAAGAACAGTGCCCTTTTGATTGAATCATTTTAACATCAACAGGCTTGCTTTTATTTTTATATAGTTCTGTTTCTTCATTTCTGTTGTGGGCGGTTTGTTAGACACACTCTTTTTTATGTTATCATTGCTGGATGTATTTGTAATTCTATTGACCTGCTCTGGTTATTTACTGAGATTTATATAGTTTCACTTTCATGTTATTCTAAGAAAACTTAGATTTGGTGCAGGGGTCTGAGAATAAAGTTATTATACTGTCTTTGGTTCGTTCCAATGATGAAGGGAGAATTGGGCACCTGGCAAAGCGAAATAGGTTGTGTGTAGCAGTTTCAAGAGCAAGGGGTGCAATATATTTTTGTGGAAATGAAGTGTGTTTGACAAAGAGGTCCAAACATTGGACAGAACTTCTTCAATATTTATCTCATAAGAATTGTGTGGGTGACACAATACATCTCTGTTGTCCACGACATCCACTGAGCCCACCCTTTGCAATTTCTAGCAAACTTGTTGACAACTTCAATCCTCTCTTGTGTAAAAGGATATGCAACAGTCAACTGAACTGTGGTCACCATTGCCAAAGTACCTGCCACTATGGGGATCATCCAAAATGCACTGAACCTGTACAGTTTACATTTAGTGCTTGTGGACATGAAATAACAAAGAAGTGTTCAGAGAATAGAGATATAAGATCATGTCAGGAGGAACTAATATATATGTTTGATTCATGTGGACACAAGAAGATTGTTAAGTGTTGGGAGAAAATGAAGAAGGTGCTGAAATGTAATGAATCATGTCGTAATGTTTTAGACTGTGGTCATCCTTGTATGCTGCAATGCTTTGAAAACTGCAAAGCAAAGCCTTGTTCCACCTGTATTCAGATAGAAAGAATCAAGGCAGAAAAGGCAAGGCAACTTGAAGCAAAAATCAAAGCAGAAATCAAGAGATTAGAGGAATCTTCAGATGACAAAATTTCAGTAATAGATTTAAGTCCAACAGAAGAATCTGCAGCTGATTACTTCCAGGTACAAGCTATGTATTGCAAATAAGGGGTAGTTTCTGAAGATGTGTTTTTTCAATTTTTGAACTAATTATGAGCAAATGTTTTTTTATAATGGAAGGAACAGTTTTTTATATTATGAAGTAGATTTCAAAAATAATACACCTTAAAGAGAACACACAGTTTTACTTGAACCGTCAAATTGATGGCCAAAATATATGTCCATACAAACACCAAGGAACTAAAACTAATGGGAAATAATCACTCAGTTGTATACAAGGAATTTTTGCCACAATTTTGAATTCCTTAACTCAGTCCTCAATCAATATTTTCAGCATTTGTAGATGGTTTATCTTCATTTTGTTCAACATCAAGAATAGCCATGGAAACATAAGCCGAATATGTAATGGAAACAGCAATGTGCATATTAGGTACACTAACATGATCGGTTGGTAATACTGGTGGAACAGGGTCAGGATCAGAAACTCGTAAGAAAAGAAAACCATTCATATTGTTACCACAACTCTCAACATAAGGATAAACAGAAACATTACATTGAACTCCATCAGCAATATTAGGTGCTGGATGCATAGCAACTGAGCCAGGAGCCATTGTTCCAATTAAAAGGACTGAGGATGACAAATAAGACTATCCACCAGTGTGAATATCTTGCAATTTTCTCTAGTTATGAGTTGCGAACTCTAATGAGCCAAATTTGAGGAGAAAGATTCTAACCATCCTTTCAAAATTGCCTCCTTAGCTACATGCAAGTGAGATGTCCATCCTAGGAGGAATTCATTTATCTTCTTGAAATTTTTCCTCTCCCTCTAGCTCTTTGTCAATTGGGGAAAGCTGTTTGATCATTTTGATTCACTTGCATCTAGGGAGATGGGAGATGAAATCAAAAGAAATGTGACTTCTGGATTGAAATCTCTGAGAACTCTATGTTTATTTTAAAATAACTTTGAATTGTCTTTTTCCTACACATTTGTGCTTAAAATGTACTCTATTGCTATCCTGCACTGTTGGGCCCCTAGACCACTAGTTGCAGGTTCTTTTATGAAAAACTATACTATTGGGCCTGCTTTAAGTAAAAATTCACGTATCTGTTTCTCCTGAATTTATGGTTATACCTTATGGTGCTTATATAGAACTTGGTATACCTTTTATAAATAAGAGGGTTGATGTAAGATAAAGTTAACCTAAGGCTTGACATTTAAAGTGAGATGATATTACTAAAGTGATAATCCGTGGCATCCATATCCCCCCCCCTCTCTCTCTCTCTCTATGTTTTATCATGTTTTACTATGGGTGCTTATTGAAGATTAATGTGATGTGCTAATGAAATGGATTAGTTGTGGATTGTCTCAATAAATTGTTATATACTAATATATTATTATATTCCATCATATGATACCAGAGCCTAGGTGCTCATCCCTCAAGGTTTTATGAATTGGAGGTGCATATCATACACATGAACCCTAGAAAAATAACAATACAGAAAAGAAAAAAATCTACATGCTGAACATTGAAGAACTGCATATATACCAGGAAACTCTTGGGAAAAAAAGATGCGACTCAATTTTTCATTTTTCCAGGATTTACCATTATTCCCTCCATTTATTAAAATGGAAATATCATAGCCTTTACCTCCAAAATTCAAAAATTGAATTTGAAACATTCCTAGAGAATTCCAGTTGTCCGTAATTTTTATTTTTATTTTTTGCTACCATCAGTAGCAATCTAATCTTTGGTTGAGGAGTTAATGATTTGGTTGTGGTTGAGTAACGGATGTTGTGGTGTGATAATAAACCTTGGAAGGGTGCCATTGGCAGTGCTACCACAAGACCATAGGAAGCAAAGAAAATTGAATCACCTATGTGTTCTGCAAGTACAAGGTACTTGGAAAACCACTTGTCACAAAAAAATGCTTGGAATATTAAGAAGCTCAGTTTTCATGTTTTCTTTCATTTAATGCAGTTGAAAGATTACAACCCTTCCTCCCCAAGATTCAAAATTTGAATTTGAATATTTCCAGAACATTCATTAGTTGTTTGAGTTTTGAGTTTTATTTAAAAATTCTTATCAACATGAATAACAATCTGATATTCAGTTGGAAAGAGATGATAATTTGTTTCAGTTGAGTATTGGAAATGGTGGTTGTTGTGATGTAATGATAAACCGTCAAAGGGTGTCGTTGTCAATGCTGCCACAAAGCCACCAGAAGCAAAGAAGATTGAACTACATTCTACAAATGCAATGTTCAAAGTCGTGAGCCCTACCATCCATGGTGAGGGTTCTATGAGTTAAGAGCCCCACACAAGGATTAAGAGACACAAAATGGAGCTTGTATGAATGTAAGAGGCATTTGTCGAGGCCTCAAATTTGTAGCATTAAGATGAACTAGGAATATTTAAGTGTAGATATATGAAAATAAAAATTATATTTTCGTAAAACTTTAAAGAATATCATAATAGCAGATGTGAACTCACTCGAGTAAGGCACTAGAGGTAAGCTCTTCTCAAAGAAGGTATTGGTGGATGTAGAGCAACAGTAGTAGGAGATACCAACAAAACAGTTCAAGCCACATAAACAGGAGGAAAATATTCAGATCAAACATGCAAATATAGAGCACTAGATGCTATTTTCTGCATTCTCTTCTTCCAAGAGGAAGTTAGGGAAGACAAGTGATAGGAGAAGGATTTCTATCAATGATAGCCTTACCCAAATTCACATAGCTACTTTAAGAGTTGAAAAACTCCAATTTTGCACATGAATTATGAGTCTAGAGTGGCACTTTGTCATCCAAAATTTCAGAGGCATAGGACAAGGCTATGCCTAGGTATCACTTGTGTGAGAGGATATGCCACTACAACCATCCTACAACTTTGTGGTGTGTTATGCTACAAAATGATTTGAAAAGAATAAATGCTTCTCCAAATCCAATGGACAATACAGTCTTTCAATCAACACTAGATCAACTTGCTTACTTCAGCAAATGTGCATTTTGGCATTTGGTCAAGGGTAGCATGAATTGTTGGTGTGAATAGGGTATATTAACTAACCGGTTTCCCTCTTGGTTCCTTTCACACTTGTTACTTAAGGAATTCTTAGCACATTTACTTTTTGTATCTCAAATCATACAATTAAGACACATATCATAATCTTATGTTGTTCTATGCCTCACCCTTGCCTATATATACAAGGGTTTCTCATTGTAATGAATCAAACATATTGTATATTTGAATTTTTTGATAGAATTGAATTTTTTTCTCATTTTGGGTCTCTCTATGCTTTCATTGAAGCTCTTTGGTCTTGGGTGGCTATCTCCATACTATAAATTTTTCATGGTATAGAGCATTCTATAGCAACTCTTACTTGATATCAAAGCTTCTGGGATTGCTTCTTGTTAGCATTTTTAGAGATCTAATTTGCAGATTTTGTATTTTATTAAACAATTGAGTATGTTTTTATCTTGCATTGAATGATGACTTGGAGAATTTAAAAAACTTGATAGAAATACCAAAATTCAAGAAGTTATTCTTTGTGGCTTTATAGTGTAGGTGCATTTTGGAGCTTGATGGAGAAAATTTAAGCATGCCATTGAGTTCTAAACATTTGAGAAAGTAAGTTTTATCTTTATTCCATCCAAATTGAACGCAAAAGACTAGATCTACAAGGGTTTGAAGGAAGGGTTTTTTTGGACATCCACAAATTACTCATCATTTAGAGCATTTTGGAGTAAATTAGACCCTACCATTGCAAATAAAAAACCTCAAAACTTATAAATCAATTATCAAATCGTTGAAATCAAATACTTTTGCCCTAGGCCATCAAGGAAAATTTTCCCATCTTTCATTATTAGTACACTCCATATCATTGTGCGGCAACTTTTGCAATATCTTTTGCACATTGCTTGTGCAAGCACCTGCATCATCTACGTATGGAGGTATATTTTTTTTTGTTTTTGTAATTGATTTTTCAGAATTTTTTAAAAAAATCTACAAAATATTATTGGCCACAAGTTATGATCCGACCTAGTCTATAGGGTACCAAATCTTAGATTCACTATAGGGGCACCTTATTGATGAATGAAAAGTAATAGTATTATGCTTTAATTGCAATTACAAATAGAGCAAGTAACATGTGGAAAATAAATTATTTCATATGGATATAATTTTCAATTCCAAAGTTGTCATCTTTTGCAACACTTTGGCAGATTTTGTTACCTTGCGAAACCCCAAGGTAGTGAAGCATGTCAAGAATAAGAAAATGGTAGTCTCAAAGATTCAAGAGACGCCCATAATGTTACTTATTTAAAATTGCTAGAACAACTCAATCTATTCAAATATATAGCTCCAAAATTTTAGGAGATGATTGCAATTGGTGGCACCTTCAAATGCAAAGGGAAGTATTGAAAAATTCAGCTGACTGTAGAGAACTATCAACTTACCAGCAATATGTTGGCTAGCCCCATAGAGGGGTTGGTGTGGGTTTGGTAATTCAGTGGTTGAAGCCTCTTGAAATAGTTGCAAAGAATATCTAAGATAATTTTATCAGATTTATGGTGAATGGTAAAGATCATGAACTTCAGGTTATTTGAGAGGCACCTTCATAAGAAATTAGTTCCCAACACATGGAAAAATTGTTTAAGGAGCACATGGAGTCATTGCTCAATGTTGCTGTATAGAAGCAGCAGCCCATCTTAAAGTTCTGCCTCTAGGTTAAAGACCATAGTTAAGCACGCTCCAATGTTTCAATTATTTATGAGGGTTTCCCAATGGTGAGATATCATGATAGTTAAAGATCATTGTTGACAGTGTTTCAAGATATTTCTAGGAGTTTTCCAACTAGTGAGATATTCTGATCATTCTATAGACTTAATTCCAAGAAGTGCCATCAATATATATAAAAGAGTGAGATTGAGACATTTGTACCAGAATTTTGGGGATGTAGGCCTCACTAGATTGAGTGATAGTTCACCAAAAGATTTATACTTGGCAGATGTGTCTAGATTATCCACAACTCAACAAAATCACTATCAAAGATAAGTTTCCCATTTAAATTATTGATGATTTGTTGGCTGAATTGCGTGGAGCTATAATTAATATTAAATTAGATCATTAATTGGTATGGCATTAAATCAGAATTAAGAATGAGGATTTACCTGAAACAGCATTTTGTACCCATGGAAACCATTGTGAATTCCTGATTTTTCCTTTTGTATAATTAATACCTCACCCACATTTGAAAATTCAATGAATTTTGTGTCTAGGTTGGTATTTAGGAAATTTGTCCCGGTCTTCTTTCATGATGTTGAGTTTCACAACAAAAACTTGGGAGGATTATCACAAGTGATGATTTGACAAATCTTGGATAGTCAGTTGTAAATAAGACCTTCCAAGTTAGCATCTAAAGTCTAGGAATTGAATTATTTGGGTCCTATTGTTTATCATGAGGGAGTTGAGGTAGATCCCATCAGAAATAAGGTTGTGGTGGAATGCCATCTTCCCAAGTCAGTGATGAGTATGTAACAACACCCCCTAATTTTTTGAAAAAATTGTTTGCCAAATTAATAGTAACATGAAAGTGCAAAGACATGCAAGTTAAAGATATGCTGATGTCACCAGTTCTGATTTAAATTTTCTTTAGTGATATGCTGTGTTATTGCAAGTTTGGATGTTAAACACTTAATACACACAATGCTCCTGATTTCAATTGTTTTTAGCAGAGTCGCTTACATAGTGATGCCAAGTTATGAAGTAAACATTTACAATAAATACCAACATGAAACTCACTTAAAATACCTAGAATCAGCAAATGAATAGTCTGAAATAGGTCTGAAAATGGACTGTAATAGTGCCCAGCAGCAAGAGGAACCCCTGTTTGACACCTCCAAATGTGAGTAGATCTCTCCCAAGGATGCTAATCATCGCCAAATTCACCCAGCACTCCAGGCAGCCTTCAAAGCATCATGTCCACTCAGAAATAACAGTCATACATTTTTCAGTCACATAAGGACAATTTTCAGACCCCTGTAGAAATCATCCCCTTCCTTCAAACAAACCCAAACTGTCACCCAATACCAGATATTTAACCCAACACTTTATTTACCTTCAAATGACGACAAATGACATGTTTCAGGTCTGCAAATAGCATTCAATCAGACGCGACACTGTCATAGCGATCTTCTAACATACCCAGCAAGTCTGAAAAGGTTGGGAAACACTGTTACAAGTCTGATAAGACTGAAAATGACTGCTTCAGGTCTGGATCAGCAGGGAATACAATTAGAAAACACCTTCAACATCAACCCAACTCACTAACCACTAACAGGGATCATCACCAATAGGTACATGCCCAATAGACTTCAACCAACTCACCCGAACTACTCATAAAGGCATATGAAGGTCTGTAACAGCAGTATGAGTCATTTCTCAAACTCTAAGGTCACTTGACAAGTGGTACAGTTAGCAAATGTCAACAATAGTATGGCCTGCTCATACAAAGTGCGACCCAGCAATAAGGGTTTCCAAATCACCCTCAAAACCCCACTATCATCTCTGCAAAAAATCTTCAAGAAGTCTTCACTAAACCCTTGAGAATCTGTCACATCAAAACACTTCAAAAATCCTCATTCAAAAACCCCAAAAAACCTGCAATCAAAACACTTTAAAAAAATCTTCTTTTTGAAACCCTAAAACTAAAAACTCCATGAAATACCAAGGTGATTCATGCTTGAAATCACTCTACCAACTAGGGAGGATCTTTCACCACTGAAACTAGTGATTTGATGAGGGTTTTTGTCTTCGATCAATCCTTGGAAGAACTTCTCCGTTCACTCCAGCAGCATCCTGTTATGTGTGCAAACTTGAATAATCCAAATGAGAGCCCCACACCCCCTTTTGTAGCTTTTTCCTTGCTTTTTCGCTACTTTTTGAAAAAAACCCTTTTTTGCTTTTTCGCTATTTTTTCAAAAAAACACTTTTTTGGAGAAAAAACACTTTTGCTTTCTTTTTTAAAAAAGTTAACTTTAATAACCTTTTCACTTTATAATATTTAAACATTACTTTATGACTTTAGTGTAAATATTAAAACATTTCCAACCACTTAACAAAAAGCATCAAGGAGGCATTCGAAACATAAATTGATTGTACCAAGGAGCTTCTGACGGTGAGGAGAGATGCTAGGTGCCAAAAAGGGCACTTACTAAAAATAGTAGTGTTCTCCAAGAAATGTGGAGAACAACCTAGATGGACGAAAATGCAACAAAGACCATCATCGCCATCCTAAGGGCCAACAGAACACCAACACACCACTAGAGGAGAACAACCTAGATGGCCGAAAATGCAACAAAGGCCATCATCGCCATCCTAAGGGCCACTAGAACACCAACACACCACTAGATGCTAAGAAAACCTGCCAAAGAGTTCTCTAAGAACCTTGGAGTCCCCTAACCACCTCCAATTAGCCTACAAGAACTCTAGAATAGGCTAACTGATGCAACAACTAACTAGGCTTAAGAAGGGGACATTACAAAAATTGAGAGAGTTCTTAGCTCTTATAGAACATTAATATGCATTTGTCACAAACTATAGAAGAATAGTTGATCTTCTCATTGACTTGCTGAAGAAGGAAGCATTTGGAGAGTTATATGAATCTTAACAAGAATTTCAAACATTGGACAAGGTAAATGTGCACCACCACTAATCTAGCTGTAGTGTATATTAGCAAACCCTTTGTTTTGGGGTGTGGTACTTTGCTTTATCGGATTGGTGCAGTCTTGTTGTAAGAAGGACGACCACTAGCTTTTGAGAGTTGCCAACTCAAGGGAAAAAATACATTAAAGTCAAACTATAAAAAGGAAATGATAGCAATTTTGTTTGCAATTAAAAAGTGGCAACATTCTTTGATGGGGACATAACAAGGTAAAAAAATTGTCATGAAAACCTTAAGTAAATTTATAGCAGCAAATCTCCACAAAGTCACAAAAAAATGGTTATCCAAAATGATGAATTTAGCTTTTGAGATGGTCGACAAGAAAGGGAAAGAGAATATGATGGCTGATGCACTTTCCAGAAACATTCATGGAGAATGTGCAGAAGCTTCATAATAATCCAAGAAATAAGTGTTAGTGACATGGATTCCATATTCATCACTAACTTTTGGACAAATATCTCTGTGTCATGGAGTATTGAATTCGAACATAGTTCCTCCCATCAAGTTCTATTAAGTGGATAGATGGAAGTGGTCATTAAATGTTCAGAAGGATATCTTTGTTGCTCTACTTTAGAATAAGCAAGCTCAATGGTTTCCCTTAGCAGAATGGTGGTATGATACTACCTTTGACACTTTGACCAAGCTAGTTCAATTTAAAGCAGTCTATAGATATGCACGACAATCAATCATAAACTACATTCAGGAAAATTCCAAAAGCACTGGAAAATCATATTCAACAACAATGAACTATCTTTAATTTCCTTAACAACAATTTGGCCATAGCATAGAACAAAATGACACAACATGCTGACAAGCATAGACTTTGAGGGATTTTGAAGCAAGAGATCAAATCTTCTTGGGGCAACAACCTTACCAGCAACTATCTCTCAAGCAAGAAAAAGATAATAAGAATCCAGCAAAGTTATATGGAAACTATAGATCCTTCAGAAGATTGGTAGTGCAGCTTACAAGTCAGAGCTATCTCCCTCCTCAAGATTACATATAATCTTCCCTGTTTACTGTTTAAATAAAGTTGTTGGGAGACAGCATTGCAGCATAGATGAAACTCTAGAGTAGGGGGATAGAGGAAAAGTGATCTTGGAGTCAAAAGAAGTCTTAAAGGAGTGTGTGAAATTGTCGCACTATAGGGAATCACAAAGTATCTGATCAAATGAAATAAAAATCAAGTGCAAGAGACTACTTGGGAGGACGTATGTTTTCTGCAGGAGCACCTGCATTTTGAGTGTTGAAGGCAACAATTTTTCAAAGGGGAGGTTATGTTAGGACCATATTGCTTTGCTTGTAATTTGCATATGAAAAGCCAACCTGAGTACATATAACTGTTCACTGTCAATTTCTAGATTTATAATTTCTGGGTAGTCAGCCTCATTAAGACCTTGAGGTTGCCTCATCCTAATGTTAGGACCTTGAGGTTGACTCAATGTATTGAATCTAATATCTACATATTTCATTGCTACATGAAGATCTGTTCTGTCATATTACAATAATTTGATGTCGATATTGTGCTAATCTTATATGCACGCTATTGGATTGGCCATGTAATGCTGTTGATATTGGAAGAATCTGTCATTTCTGCAGTTTTATTTGATGCAATCATTAAATATAGTAAGCTCATTCCAGAGATGTGTCTCAAAATCAATTTGTTCCATTTCAGAAATTCACAAAAAAAACCTAAAGAAATTGAGGTTTTACCTGTACGATCTATATCATCTTCCCCACCAACCCAACCTCAACGTTCTGCTGGAATAAACTAATATATTGTTAGTGTTCCTGCTGGACAATGTATGCAAGTTTTATTCTTATCAATTGTTTTATTTTTTGTTACTATCCATGTACTTACACTTATCCTTTCAAGCATGCATATCCTCTCATTCATACTTTATGCTTTCATGCATCAGTTTTTGAGAACTCGCAAAATTTTACATCACCCACCACTAAAACCTGATTTAGCAAATATAGAATCAACAACTAAATTATGTCAAATGAACAACAAGCCATTTCAAGCTCCAAGTAGGAATAAAAAACAGATTGCCAAACTTCTTGGAAATTCCTGATTATATACTTGCATTGAACATGCAGGTCATGGATCGCACAGAAAAGTTCTTTCAACCAGGGCATGATGTTGTACTTGTTGTAACAAGAATTCAAAAAGTTTTCAACCCGAAACTACAAATTAACTTCCTAAGAGCTCAACAGGATCTCTTCCAACCAACATCGTCATCACATCTACTATTTCATGGGACAGATAATGCTGGTGTTGAAGGTATAACACAGAATGGATTTCAGTTGCCAGCGACAAATACGAGGAATATGTTTGGACAAGTAAGTACACATAATATTCAAAACCTTGGGGGAGTTTGTGAATTCTCTCTTAAGTCAAATGATAATAGTTTGCTATTATTGTTATGAGCTTCCAAAGTTGTACTTTTGCGTTTGCAGGGATGTTATTTTGCTACGGACTCAACAAAAAGTGCCCAAAACATATATACAAAGGGCAGTCAGAAGCTCTTACTGTGTGAAGTTCTTCTTGGCCGTACATGGACGTAAGTATCTTGTGTGACTCCATATTTTACCAAAAAAGAAAGTTATTACTATTTAGTGCAAGTGTGTTTATTTATAGAGGAATATGCAGTTTTATTGCACTAGAATGACTCCTAAGAGAGTGTGATCAATGCAATGCAAAAATTTCAGAGTACAAGAAGATCATCCAGAGATGGATAAAGATGAAATCAGAAAGAAAGGATACGATTCTTTGTTTTCAAAGAGAGGTGGCAGGGGAACGGGTGGCACACTTTATGATGAATATGTGATTTATAATCCTCATCAGGCAATCCCTCGATATATTGTGCACTATAAAACTCAGCTTGAGCCACCAGCTCTGCGTGCACATAATTTTAAGAACAACATAACACGGATTTTATATGAACCATCCTTAACTTACAATCGCGACGATCCTGGAGAGTACCATTTCCAACAAGCAGAGTCTCAATTCTATAGAATGTCTAGCAGATGTAACCAAAAGGTAAGTTTTATCATAAAATGGATGTGCATGATGCTTCTTGAAATTACTGAAATGGAAATATCTTTTTAAGGATTTCGACAACTAGCCTGTGCTATCAGCTTATCCAATGGACTCCATGTTCTTTCTGTTTCTCTGGTAACCATTTACTATATTCATCCGTCCAGCAGGATTTTTATCACTTTACCCATCTGAGTAGATTTTATGATTTTGAATGCATCCAGGTTAAGAAGGTGGAGCTCATCTTGAATAAAATTCTACAAGAGCGTTATGACACCACAAAGCAAGAGCTTCAGAAAATTCAGGCCAAAGTGCTGGAGATGTTTGTATTCCATGGCACAGATGAAGCTGCTATTGAAAAGATTGCACAAGAAGGATTCAAGATAGGTGGAAAAGGCGTCAGTGTGAGAAATGGGGCTGCATATGGAACAGGGGTATACACAGCACTAGATCCAGATACATCAGTAAATTATAGCAAGGGTTCAGGGATGATGCTTCTATCTCTTGCTCTGGTTGGCCAGGAAGGAATTCATTACAAAAAAGGAGGTTCTGCTGATGTCTATGTTTTTCAAAATGCTGATTATTTACTTCCTAGATATATTGTTCACTTTGCAAACAATTAAGGACGCTTGCTTATTCGAAATGAATCTTAGGTCTTATGTTGGACATCAAATTTTGTAGTATCCATTAGAAGCTTTAATTTAGCAATGCTCACTTTCATTCTCTGCACATTTAAAAACATGAAAAACACCAGAAAATGTTTCCCTTTTTTTCAATTACCAGTTATCATAACTTTCAATAGGAATTTGCAGTATTCTTGACCATTTTTATGACCATTAGACCATATCAATAGATTATAGCAGGGGTTCAGGGATGATGCTTCTATCTCTTGCTCTGCTTGGCCAGGAAGGAATTAATTACAACAAGGGAGGTTCTGCTGATGTCTATATTCTTCAAAATGCCAATTATCTACTTCCTAAATATATTGTTCACTTTGCCAACGATTAAGTAGGATTTTTTATTTGAAACAAATCTTAGGTCTTATATGGGCATCAAATTTTGTACTATTCTTTAGTAACATTAATTTAGCAACATTCTCTTTCATTCTTTGCACATGTCAAAATATGGTAAACAACAGAAACTGCTTTACCTTTTTTAATTACAATTTATCATAGCTTTCAATAGGAAATTGCAGCGTTCTTGACCATTTCTAGGACCATTGGGCTATTTGATATTCATTCAGCTATGAAATTTTACAGTTATGATAAATAATAGTAAAGAAAATGAGGTAGAATCTTAGCTTCTCCCAATACCTTTATGCTGAAGTAGGTTCAAGGTTGAGGCTCTAACATGACTGTGTTACCATCCCAGGAAAGTCATATTATCACAGATATTGTAGTCTTTGAATTTGCAAGATTTATATCTGTAATCAGACCTATGAACTCAGAATGTAATGACTGCCCTGACTTTTTTTTTTTGTTTTCTGTTTTGCTGATTGAGATGTTTTGCTGATGTTTGTTTGTTGTTTTCAAATGTCATTCATTGTTTTATGCATATATAATATATATAACATAAAGTACGGAAATAAGAGATAACTTTCTTGCAAAAAGGAGACTTTCAGAATTTTTTTTTTGATAATATAACAGAAATTCAGGCTTCATACAAGAAAATCAGGCTTAGAAGATATTCAGATCAGACCTGGAAAAAGGGCTCAAACAGCAACATAGAGTCTCCAAACTAGCAACAATCAATACCAAAGTGATGTGCAGCAAATCCCTTGCAATCTCAATGCCAAGGACCAACGTTTCAAACCCCAATGATGGCAGAAATAGGCCTATACAACAGCAGGCCAGAAATCTGGAAATCACCACAAAGAGGGCGGCCTCCTAAGAGGGACAATCTGATCTATTAAATCAGCCCATCATCAATAAATGCATATGAATATATGTAATGGAGCACCTTGGAGAGGAGCTTCTAATAAATCAATACCCAGATCGCAATCACAAGCCAAACAAGAGTTATGAACCCTTTATCAATTTCTGCCCTGGGAATGAATAAGTCCAAAAACTCAGAAAACCACTTCAAACCCCTAAAAACCACCCTGAAGATCAATACCAAACCAAACCAAAACAAAGCTAGGCTTCCACACACGAAAACCCAAAATCAACTCCTCAAAAGTATTTGAAAATCTTCATCTTTCCTTTGCCAAAATACTGAAAATAAAAAATCTGTGAAGTACAAAGTGACCCAGAGTGGAATCACACCAAACCCGGTTAAGGTGGGTCTCTCACCACTGAAACCAACTCCCAAATGAAGAGGGTTTTCATCCTCAACACTTAGCAATAGACCTCTGGAGAAAATCCAGCAGCATCCTATATGCAACTAAATGAGAGATGAACAAAATGATGCTCCAAATGAGGTTATAAAGAATCAATGAAGAATTAGGACGACCAAGTTTGAAACACTTTCCCTCCAAAAAGCTACACCCTTCTCTCATTTGCTTTTTGATTAAAATATTTTAACTCCCCCTTATGTCTCCCTTGGGCATCCCACTAATTAGCCTTCAAAAATGCTTTTGTTGCTTTAAAAACAACTTAAGTTGTTGAACTAGGCGCCAAGGTGCTTTTTGATGACCCTCCGACCCCTCAACTTAAGTATAAAGTAACTTTATAAAAATGTCTTAAGTGAGGAATGCAAATATTAAATAAATCAAACCTTAGCAAAACCCAACGCCCAAACTAGAAAGGACACTGCTAATGTAGCCTGGCCAGGACCAATTACCAGAAATAGACTTACTATTTTTAGCGACTACTAAAAATAGTATATACACTAAAAACCCAATCTGGAATAAAAATTGACGAACACTGAACTTACTAAAATTAGTAAGTGATGGAAATGGCCTCATGCTAAAAATAGAAAGTCCTACTCGAAACACTAAAAACCTCCACATAAAAGATTGGCACTAAGTTCCCTTACCAAACTCCACTTAGCCTACAGGAACTCTAGAATAGGCTAATGGACATCTCCACCACTCAGAGGCTAGGAGGGGACATTACAGTCCTCCCTCCCCAAGATTGTTTGTCCTCAAAAAATCAAAACGCAGGATGCTATAAAATCTGCTCACTCTCCCAAGTAGCATCCTCAACTGGTAAATCTCGCCATTTCACCAAGTACTATGTAATAACTCTCCTCCTAACGGTATGCTCCTTGAAATCAATCACTACCTCTGGAACAAGCACCAACTTGCCCTCCTCATCCAATGGAGGCAACACTATTGAAGGATTCACATTATGTCCAAGCACCTTCTTGAGGCATTACACATGAAAAACATTGTGCACCTTACTCCCCTCTGGTAACTCGAGCTCATAAGCCACCTCCCCAACTCTCCTAGTGACTCTAAACGGACCATAGAAAGGAGGTTTCACCTTCTCTACCCCACTCTTCTTGTGAGTGGTAGTCTATATGGCTGCAATCTCACATACACCATGTCACTTGTTGTGACCTTTTCACACATCACCCCATTCAAGATGGGGACCCCCTAATTTTTGCTCCATTCTGGTCTTTTGGCTTTGTTTTTGTGTGTGTCTCTCTCTGTCTCTTCTGTCTTTCCGATGATGTACCTATCTTTTGACCTGGTTTGAAATTTTGACTAAGTCTGAAGGGCAGTTTGACAGATTAGGGTTTGTATTCTTCAGGCTAATTTGAGGTCAAAATGAGTTGGAAAATTGAAATCTGAGCTTCACCTTGCAATCGGAAGGCTTCCGGCAGGTTCCCATTAAATTTTCACTAAGTTCTGACAACTTACTATTTTTAGTAAGCACCCAATTTGGGACCATTTCCTCAGCACTTCGAAATTCTAACTGCCACATTGCATTCAGAACACCTTAGGCTGCTTGCTTGCAAATTTTGAGCTAATTCTGACAACTTGCTATTTTTAGCAAGTACCACCTTCAGGAGCAGATTTTAGGGTTTGCATGTTGGAGTTTTCAGTGCATGTCTGGAGAATCTTTTTGGGTTTTTTGAGACCTTCGCAATGGTATAACATGCAAGCTGAGATGATAACTTTCAGCAATTCTAGCTCCGGGAGCCATTTTAGGGTTTGCATGTCTGATTTTTCGATGCATGTCAAGATATTCTTTATGGGTTTTTCGAAAGCTTCACAACGACGTGACATGCAAGTCAAGTTGATCACTTTTCAAGGACTTGCTATTTTTAGCTAGTGCTCACATGTTGACCAATTTTCTAGGTTTTTCTTGGTTTTTTGAGATCTCTCGGGTAGTATGACATGCAATCGCATCCGACAAATGGTTGGCCACTTTTCTGGCACTTACTATTTTTAACAGGTTCACTCCAGTAGCTCCCAAATCTTCAGTTTCACAAACGGAGCAACATGCAACCAAAACGGGGTCAAACAAAGGTCATCTAAGGCACATGCAAGTCAGATTAGGGTTTCCAGCTTCGGGACTCAAAATGAGGGGTAAAATTCGAGAAAATTGAAAAATTGGTGTATCCCATCGTGATCAGCATCCTTCAAGCAGTCCTTTGGTGAAATTTGAGCGCAATCTGAGTGCTTACTATTTATAGTAAGTCATCTCCAGAACAAGGCTATAAATAGCAGGTCAGCACGAGAGGCCAGTGTGAACAAGCCAAACAAGTTACGAGGATCCCATGGAACAAATTTCAAGTCAAACAAAGTTGCAGAAGTTCGAGAATCAAGCAGTTACTATAAATAGCAGGTCAACGCGAATAGCAAGTGTGAACACAACAATTAGGTCATGAGGTCAAGTTGAGCAAAAATCAGGGCTTTAAAAGTAGAAAATCCTTGGAAATCATGAAGACTTTGAAACTTTCTAAAAATAGCAAACTAAGGTAAGCAGAGGGTAGCACAAAATTTCCTAAGTCATGAAGAAACAAAAGCTCACACCCTCAAATCGACCCAAGATGGAGAAAGAAGATGAAAAATTCGCTAAGTTTGGAAAAATGAAAGCTCAGGGGGTCCAAATGCGCCCAACACAAGAAGTGGAAGATCTCAAGATGGAAAATTCGTCTAAGTCATGAAAATGATAGTAGCCCTCCCTAAATGCGCTCTTCAAGGAGACACAACTTGAAAAAGTTTCTAAGTATGAAAAAAATGGAAGATGACCCCCCAAAGTGCACCCAAACAAGTATGAGATGAGGAAAATCTTCTAAGGAACTGAAGATGAAAGCATAAGGCTTCAAATGCTCCCATGATGAATAAGGTAGCATAAAGATTCTCTAAGTCTTGAAAAACCTAAGCTCACCCTTCAATATGTGCCCTAGGAGAAATGTGGGCTAAGAAATTATCTAAGGCAAGGAAGCAAAAGCATAAGGCTTCAAATGCACCCATGATGAATGAGGTAGCATAAAGATTCTCTAAGTCTTGAAAAACCTAAGCTCACCCTTCAATATGCGCCCTAGGAGAAATGTGGGCTAAGAAATTATCTAAGGCAAGGAAGCAAAAGCACAAGGTAGCAAATGCGCCCAGGTGAATAAGGTTAGATGAAATTCTTCTAAGGCAGAGAAAATGAGAATAGATGCCTCCAAATGCGCCAAAGGCGTTTGGGATGAAGAGAATCGTCTAAGGCGAGAAAATGGAACAACATGGGTCTAGATACACCCAACTTGGATGAGTTAGTGAAATGAGACCACCACCTAGTAAATGCGCCCCAAGGAAAAGATACCAAGGTGGAAATTGTTCTAAGGCATGAAAACAAAACCACAAGGGTCCAAATGCGCCTCTCAGGAGAGGGGATACACAAAATTTTCTAAGGTAAAGACATGAAGTGACAAAGTCAAAATGCGCCCTAGAGGCACAAGAGGTAAAATGCGCCCTAAGAAGAGAGGTTGAAATTTGCGTAGGGCATGAAATGTGAAGTATGATCTCCTAAATGCGCCCAAGGGGGAATACATGAAAGGTTTTTCTAAGGCACAAATTCCATAGTACAAGGTGGAAAAACACTTAGCACTCAAGGTCTCAAATACACCTAAGGAACAATGCACAGGATGAATGAAGTTGCATGAAAGTCTCCAAGGCATCGAAGATGAAGCATAAAACACAAGGGGTCATATATGCCCAGGATGAACAGGATGCTTAAATTTTTCTAAAGCATTGGTGAGGATACTCCAAATACAGACATCCAGATACGCCCTAGCACACTGAATGTTGAAAAGTTATGAAGAAAGCAAAATTTGCTGGAGGAAGATGATGAACCCTATCTAGAGGTCAAAACATGGAAATTAGGTAGTTGAAGTAGATTTATACTATAAGTGTTTTGATGCTCTTCTTTTTGTTTTGTAGGATGAATGTCGGGACCAAGGAGTGGTGACTTGAGGTGATGGAACAGATACTCCAGGACGACATTGCAACCTTGGAAGGAGAAAAGTTACATGTTTCAAGATCCTCCATGATGTCTCATTTGCACCCACACCATGAAGGAAGATGTTGGAAGAAATGGCTAAGTGTTGGAATTTCTCCTCGAAGACCCAGTATACACCCAACTCAGGGAGACAGGTGGCAAAGAAGAAATGGTCGAGTCCAAGATAGGAAAATCCTTTAGGGTCAGGATGGGGAAATAATGAAGGCACAGGCATTGGAGAGTTAAAGAATGACAGCTAAGAGGAAAATCATCATCAAGCAGAAGAATGAGGTTGCAGTCTTGGAATTTCAAAATGAGAACGTGCCTGCCATGCCAGAGGTTGAAGTTGTTTGATTGAGTCTGTAGTCAGGGAGAAGAACAGTGGGAACACAATCTGCTTGAAGGATAGTGGGCATTAATTACCCATAATGGTCAAAGGGAGGAGTTCGGCATTTTGTGCTCATTTATTACCCCACTCCACCTTCTGGCAGTTTTTAGGGTGGAATCTTGACTAGGTCTTGGGTGGCACGATCTGGGCCATCCATCTAATTGTAATTTGAGTCGTCCATTGGACTTGGCCAGCTATAAAAGGGGCATTCCCCCTCATTTGTACACCATTAGACATAGAGAGACAGCTAGGAGATAGGGCATAGAGAGATAGCATAGATTGATGGCATAGCATAGTTTAAAGAGGAAGGAAAGCTTTCTCATTGAATGCTTTGTAAGAAGTTGTTGTGAACACTCTCATAATAAAAAGAGTTTTCATTGATGGTGATTTCTTCTTTGTTGTGAGTAGCTAGCAAGGCTCCTTTGTCCTTCCGAATCACTTAGCTAAAGTAGAGCTTAAAGTAGAATAGATTTTATTTCATGCAAGTAGCTAGTAATTGTGGAATGTGGTCTTCAATTTAAGCAAACTTCATTTGTCCATACCACTAGTGGGCTCACTGATGGTGAGTTTGCCTTGCGTGGTCAACTGGAACTTTGTGGATTTAACTTCGATTACGATCTTCATGTTGGTATGCGTCGTCATGACGATGTCTTCATTGTTGAGTTTTAATATGAACATTTCTAGTTACTCCCTTTGAAGATTGCACCGGTTCTGTGGAGGTTGTCTGAAGTGAGGCAAAGCAGAGCCTGGTTGAAGTTTGTAAGAATTGATCCCAGGTCCCGCGCATAGATTAGTCCATGGCTTTCTAATCCCTGCAACCATTTAAATTCAGTATTTTCTGGTTAGTTTAGGAAACCTGTGCTTCATTGCCAAATCTTTCAAACCTTGAAAACCCCCTTCTCTTTGATATTTGCTGTCGAACAATTATGGAAGTCCCCTCGTGATACTAGCAAATCACAACGAACCAACTGAGACTATCCACTGCATAAAGGAACCTTGGAGTTAAATGCATGATCTTTCACAATCTTAGCATGTAGGAGATTTTGATCAAGAGAGGATAAAGTGACCGTTGGAAACTTTATTTTGTGTTCGTGCGGTCATAAAACACCAATCAACATCACCCACCTCAAATTCTCGCTCTATATGATGTTGATCAACATACAACTTTTGCTAATTTTGTGCATGCTGAATGTTTTTTCTCAATGACCTCATAATGTCTTGGCTCTCCTACAAGAAGTCCTTAGCTCTAGGCACCCTACAATCACCAAATAGCAAATCAATGAAGCTAGGAGCTTCATAACCGTACCAGGCCATGAAAGGTGACATCCTAATAGACATGTGAAAAGTGCAGTTATAAAAAAACTCCCCCAAGTGCAACCATTCTACCCACGCCTTCTGTTGTCCCAAAACATAGTCTCATAGGTAGCCTTCCACCCATTTGTTGACTATCTCAATCTATCCATCTGTTTGGGGGTGGTAACTAGTGCTAGGAGTCAACTCGATACCACATAAAAAACTCCTACCAAAACAAGCTCATAAACTTGTTGTCCCTGTCACTAATGATGTTCTTTGGTGCCCCATGTAGTCTAAACACCTCTTTAAAGAACAAATCTGCCACCTGTAACATTGTACAACCTATTGATATAGCAAAAAAGTGGGCAGATTTGGTCAAACGGTCTACCACAACGTAGATACAATCCTTCCCTTGCACCTTGGGAAGCCCTGTGATGAAGTCCATTGAAATCCTTTCCCACTTTTGAGTAGGAATTGGCAAAGGTTGTAGCAGACCAGCAAGGTAAGTGTGCTCATTTTTATTTTGTTGGCGCACTTGACACTCACGAACATACTTGGTAATATCCTCCTTCATCCCCTTCCATGAGAATCTCTCACAAATCTGCCTATAAGTCTTGTAAAACCTCGGATGTCCAGCCATAGGAGTGTCATGAAAGGTCTTAAAAATTTGCTCTTTCAACTTTGATTCAGGGACCAACAATATCCTCTCCTTGTAGAAGATCAACCCATCCCTTACACTGTATTTATCATCATGCAATGTACCATCTAGAATGTTGTTGGTATTATTTTTTTCATAATCAGCTTGTATGCTCTCTTTCCAATCTACTGCTATCTCAGAAAAACACACAAATGGGGTCTCCTAGACAGTGCATCAACCACCACATTCGATTTCCCTTTGACATGTTCGATGTCAAAATCATATGCTTGAAATTTGCTGACCCACTTATGTTGTCTTTCACTCAAATCCTTTTGATTTAGGAAGTATTTCAGACTATTATGATCAGTTTTAACAATAAATCTGCCCACAACAAGATACTGTATGTACTTAGCCAATGCATGCATTATGGCTAACATCTCTTTATCATATATAGAATAACTTCTCTCACTTCCTCTCAATTTTCTGCTCTCATATGCGATTGGGTGCTTATTTTGCATGAGGACAGCCCCAATACCATCTTCTGAAGCATCACATTCGAGCTCAAAGGGCTTAGAGAAATCAAGAATTGTCAATACAAGACACAAACTCATCAAATCCTTAAATTGATCAAAAGATTTCTGCGCTGATTTGAACCAAGAGAAAGCCCCATTCTTAGTCAAATTAGTAAGTGGGGCAGCAACCTGTGAAAAACCCTTAACAAACCTTCTATAGAACCCACACAAGCCAAAAACTCCCTTAAGCTAAGTGAGATTAGTGGGTGGAGGCCAATCAAGTATTGCTTTGATTTTATCAGGATCAACACATACACCATTAGCACTGGTAATATACCCCAAATGCAACAACTCAGTCATCCCAAACTCACACTTGGACTCTTTTGCAAAAAGAGACTCACTCTCAAGAATACCCAACACCTCATCCAAGTGTTTCAAATGCTCTTCCCATGATCTACTAAAAATAAGGATGTCATCAAAGAATATTAACACAAACTTACGTAATTGTTTGCTAAACACCCTATTTATGCATGACTAGAAAGTAGCTGGTGCATTTGTCAAACCAAAAGGCATGAAAAGAAACTCAAAGTGGCCAAAATGGCATCTAAATGCAGTCTTCTCCACGTCCTCCTCTCTAACTCTAATCTGATCATAACCTGATCTCAAGTCTATCTTGGAGAAATAGACTGCTCCATGCAGCTCATCAATGCGTAGGATGGGGTATCTATTCTTAATTGTCTTCTTGTTCAATGCTCTGTAATTCACACACATACGTATGGTCCCATCCTTCTTCTTAACCAACACAACTGAAGAAGCAAATGGGATCTTGCTTGGCCTAATGTGACCCATCTCCAAAATCTCCTGAATAGCTTTCTCAATCTCATCCTTATGCCTTTTA
Source organism: Sequoia sempervirens (assembly GCA_007258455.2). Taxonomy (NCBI): domain Eukaryota; kingdom Viridiplantae; phylum Streptophyta; class Pinopsida; order Cupressales; family Cupressaceae; genus Sequoia; species Sequoia sempervirens. The sequence continues at coordinate 83,916 of VDFB02328646.1, forward strand.
GGATGCTGGTAGGGGGTGGTAATCATAGGATTAGCTCCCTCCTCTTAGCTTTATCACATGCTCAATGCCTCTATCAGGAGGCCTACCTGGAGGAATGCCACTGGACACCTTGCTTCTTTGGAAAGAAGCTCTTGTATATCAAGTGGATAAGACCTCTTAACCTCTTTTGTAACCGTAGGAAAAATCACATACTTTGTCGCCCACTCTACCTCATCATGTCTGAAAAGTCTCTCCATACGTTTGAAAGATACCACACAAGGTCCTCCATTTGACATACCCCTCAAGACCACATTTTTTCCTTCAAATTTAAATTTCAGCTCCATAGTCTAAAAATTAAAAGCTATGCTCCACGGGGACGCGTCCCTTGTGTTTTTTTGCCGTTTCTCGTACCGGGTACGAAACGGGGACGCGGGGACGGTTAGGAAACGTCCCCTGGCCGTCCCCTTTTTCCCTCCAAGTACCCGGTACTTCCAGGGGACTTTTGGCAAAAGGCAGGGGACGTAGGGTACTTCTAGAAGTACCCGAAACTTCCCAGCCGTCCCTCATCCGTACCGGGTACTTCTAGAAGTACCCTATGGCCCAACAGCAAAAAAAACATATTTTTTATAAAAAATTAAAGTTTTTTAAAATGAAAAAAAGGCATGGGCGGGCCCACAAGGGACGCCCCATGCCACTTAACCTAATTTATGCCTTATATATGCCCTAAAATGAGAAAAAGCAACTCATTTTTACATTTGGCTTGTGAAGTGAAGGAGAGCAAAAGAAGAGCAGCTGAGTGAAGGATCGCCAAACTAGTCAGTATCGTCAGACTCCAGCCTTATGTTGGGATGTTAATCCCAAAGATGCTATGCAGATTGAGGAGAATGCACATGAGGGATTGGTTGGGGTTCCATTGGTTGAGGCAGATCCTTCTATTGACATGGACACTAACACTAACTTAGACTCGAGCTCTAATGGCGAGGGCGATGCTGATTTAGACCTACCTTATGCTGATTAGGGACCTTGGACAGCGATATATTTTCTTAGTTTTATGTTTAGCATGTCATTTCATAGTTGAGACTTGGAGCCTTTGGGCATTTTGGTTATAATTATCAGACTTTTATATGATATGTGTGCACATTGATAATGAAAAGCATTTGAATTTTGACATTTTGTTAATTTGTTTGTCGATTCTCATGTGAAATCTCAATTCAAGTCTAATGATATGTATTAACTATTAAGCTTATACAAATGTCTAGAATGAATGCTTTATCAATGTTATGCTATGAACATTTGAAATTTCTATATATTTAAAAAAAATTCCCTATTTTTTTATCAGCCATCCCTTGCCGTCCCCTAAAAAATGACCCAAAAGTACCCCCGTATCGGAAACTCGTCCCGCCGTACCGGGTACTCCCCGTCCCCGAAACCCCGTGGAGCATAGATTAAAAGTGATCTCACCAAGCGAACGAAGCCATTGTATCCCCATCACTGCATCAATGTCACCAATACTAACCACGTAGAAATCATCCTTGACTTCATAGTTCCCCAACTGCAAACTCAATTGTGGGACCATCTTAGTGCAGTTGATTGTAAAACCATCTGCTACCATAATCCAAAAACCATTCACCTCTTGTGTTTGAAGGCCTCTACGAACAACCAACCCCTCATCAATGAAATTGTGTGTGGCTCTTGTATCAATCAATGCAACCATCCATTGCCCCTTAAGTACTCCTCTAATGCGAAGAGACTCATTCTTTTGAAAATTATGAAGTTGAAAAAAGCTTCTCATCTTTGTACTCTTCCTTTCCAACCTCTTCTGGAGCCTTTTCATCCTCACTTTCCTCTAAATCAAATTGTTGGTCTATTTTTTCTGATGCACTTTCCTCAACAGAATAGTACTCTATTTAGTGCACCTTCCCCTTTGTTGAACACTTATGACCTTGAGACCAAGGCTCCTTACATGTGAAACATAAACCTTTCTTCCTTAGTTCATTTAATGTCTCACTATCGATCCTAATAACATGTTTTCTTGGTTGTTCGGGCTCCCTTGTGATATGTTTTTTGTCCTTATTCTTTTTATGCACAAATCCTTTGGTCTAATATTTACTCTTGGAGGTGGAAGCTTCCATGCCTCTTTCCTTCTTGATTGCTTCCTAAAGAGAAGGTGGATTAAAGGCTTTGATCCAACCCCTAAGAGGATCGAATAACCCATCAATGAAGAGCACTACAAGCCTCCTCTCAAATACATCCATCACCAACACTGACAATCTTTAAAAATCTGCAACATATGCATCTCTATCAATCTCTTTGTGAACTCTACATAAGAGGTAATCTATGTGTGTCCCATACTAATCATCCCATGGTGCCACCACTCATGAGCAACCCCATCCAAGTGAATAGAAGCATAATGTATGGACTCTAACTCTGGCATGGGATTAAGAGTGAAATAAGTGTCCACCTTTTGGACCCAAGCCCTCACTGAAATCTTTCCTAACCCATCAAATTAAGGAAGACTAAGTTTTCCCACCTTCCTGCGAAGCTCATTGTTATGCTCTCTATTGCCCCTGTTGGGCATATGCCTCATCCTGAGATCCATATACTCCCTAAGTGATATATCATGTTGGAAACCAAACCCTGCATCCATCCAATCTTGTCTAAATTGGTCCTGCATCTCAACTAAGGTAAGCTCCTGATTGGGTTGTGCCTCTACTCTAGGTGGAAATATGGGCATGATAGGCCTAGCCATGGCTAGCCTATTCTATTGATTGGCTGATCCACGCTGTCCCATATCATCTCCTTGCCCATTATTGCCTCTGTTACCTTCATTATTGACTCCCAATCTATTCAAACCCCCAACCAACTGTGCTAGACACTGATTTGTTTCCTGGTGTCCTCTAACCCCTGCATCCAAGAGAAGTATCACCCTATCTGGTTCAACATTTTGTTTTTCAGCCTCTTCTCCTCTCTCACCCATGTTTTCTGAACTAGCTAATCCAACTGAATGTGATTCTGAGTGTTGTCCCTCTTCCATAGAAGGCCAACATTCCCACAAGTCTTCTCTTTTCCTCAATCTCTCTTGGTACCTTCTTTCTCTATCACTAATGCTCATAGATTTTTATCACCCACTAGTTGACAAGATGATTTGTGCTCTGATACAACGATAATGATTGCCCCTGATTTTTTTTGTTTTCTATTTTGCTGATGTTTGTTTGTTGTTTTCAAATGTTGTTCATTGTTTTATGTATACATGATATATATAACAAAAAGTACAGAAATAAAAGAGAACTTGCTTGCAAAAAGGATACTTTCAGAATATATTTCTTTTGATAATATAACAGAAATTCAAGCTTCATACAAGAAAATCAGCCTTAGAAGATATTCAGATTAGACCTGGAAAAAGAGCTCAAACAACAACATTGAGTCTCCAAACTAGCAACAATCAATACCAAAGTGATGTGCAACAAATACCTTGCAATCTCAATGCCAAGGACCCACATTTCAAACACCAACAATGGCAGAAATAGGCCTATACAACAGCAGGCCAGAAATATGGAAATCACCACAAAGAGGGTGGCCTCCTAAGAAGGGCGATCTGCTCTATTAAATCAGCCCTTCATCAATAAATGCATATGAATATATGTAATGGGGTGCCTTGGAGAGTATCTTCTAATGAATCAATACCCAAATCGCAATCACAAGCCAAATAGGAGTTATGAACCCTTTATCAATTTCTGCCCTGGGAATGAATAAGTCCAGAAAACTCAAAAAACCACTTCAAACCCTTGAAAACCACCCTAAAGATCGGTAGCAAACCAAACCAAAATGAAGCCAGGCTTCCACACACCAAAACCCAAAATCAACTCCTCAAAAGTATTCGAAAATCTTCATCTCTCCTTTGCCAAAATACCGAAAATCAAAAATCTATGAAGCACAAAGTGACCCTAGAGTGGAATCACATCAAACCCAACTAGGGTGGGTCTCTCACCACCGAAACCAACTCCCAAATGAAAAGAGTTTTCGTCCTCAACATGTAGCAGTAGACCTCTAGAGAAAATCCAGCAGCATCCTATTATGCAACCAACTAAGAGATGAACAAAATGAGGCTCCAAATGAGTTTATAAAGAGTCAATGAAGAATTAGGGTAACCAAATTTGAAAAACACTTTCCCTCCAAAAAGCTATGCCCTTCTCTAATTTGCTTTTTGATTAAAATATTTTGACTCCCCCTTATGTCTTCCTTGGGTGTCCCACTAATTAGCCTTCAAAAACGCTTTTGTTGCTCTAAAAACAACTTAAGTGGTTGAACTAGGCACCAAGGTGCTTTTTGATGACCCTTCGACTACTCAACTTAAGTATAAAGTAACTTTATAAAAACGTCTTAAGTGAGGAATAAATATTAAATAAATCAAACCTTAGCAAAACCCAACGCCCAAACTGGAAAGGACACTATTGATGTACCTTGGCCAGGACCAGTTACCAAAAACAAACTTACTATTTTTAGCAACTACTTAAAATAGTATATACACTAAAAACCCAAATTGGAATAAAAACTAAAGAACACTGCAACTTACTAAGAATAGTAAGTGATGGAAATGGCCCCCTGCTAAAAATAGAAAGTCCTACCTGAAACATTGAAAACGTCCACAAAAAGGACTGACACTGAGTTCCCTTACCAGACTCCACTTAGCCTACATGAACTCTGGAATAGGCTAATGGACATCTCCACCGCTCAGAGGCTAGGAGGGGACATTACACAGAAACCCATTTCTAAAGATTAATAGACAAACACATGCAAGAAGCTTATATTACATAAAATATTGCTTTGCATTCCATTTCAATTCAGATTCTATAAGTTGAATCTCCCACTGTATTCTTCATACATAGAATGGTGAGTTTTACATCTTTTCTATGTTTCTACCTAATCTTACTAAAATGAAAGATTTTATGATTAGACAGTTACATATCTGCTCGATAGTTCCATAAAAGTTCTCTTATTAGTTTCTGCTGGAGGCAGGGTACTTATGCATTTGTTGGATGCAATTCTTTGTAACGCTATGAACTAATCAAATTCACAATTTAAACAAGGTGGACCAAAATGCCTAAACTTTTGTTTGGCAACTTTTTGTCCATATTATAACTATAATCAATAACAGTAAATCATTTTCCAATTAGTTGTTGTTGTGAATAGTCATAGTATATTTGAACAAATTCTTATAATAAATGAATTTCTCCCAATGATAAAAAATCTTGTTAGTTACTAGTCCCTGCCATGGCATGGTTTCTGTAGTAATTGATACAAGTTTGAAATAAAGTCAACAAGTCAATCATTCCATTGTATGTTTCTTCTCCTAAAGTTTTAACAATATATTTTAATATTTATATTCTGGCAAATAGCAATATTAGCTACTTCTCTAGTATCTTATTGGCCTACGGTGGATGAAAAGCCAATTTTAGGTTTTCTCTTAGAACTTTTTGCATTTAATTTCAATTCAATATTTTAAAAGACCAATCATATTACTTTATTTTTTCCTCAACTAGAAAACTTATAAAGTTAGGAATTTTCACCATATCATTATCTATTTGAAATGACATTGAAAATTATCATCGTCCTTTTGTCTTGTGAGGTGGTGAGCTAAATTAATATGAAAATTACTTTCGTCATCAAAGGAATCCTCTTGTCTGTAAAATTGATCAACCTAACAGATTTTTCTTGCAAAAACCAAGAAATGCAAAGTATTTTTCCATAAAAACATCAAGAAATCTTTGTGTTGAAGAAAGCAATTTTCACACACATCTAATTAAATGATAGATTTGTATCTAATGCCAATACTCATAATACTAATAATTAATACATTTCAAGCTTGGTAATATTTCCAACCAAAGTTTTGGAAGCCTTGAAATGTGCTTTGCATACTTTGTGCTTATTGTGATAATCCTTAGCAAAGGTGAGATCTATTTTGCAATTGTCTACTTGACATGACGAATATGAGGTGACAACAAAGCTAGATCTAAGTCACTTCTTGTTCTCTGAATTACTATCATCACCATATAAGCTTCCCCTGAGCTTCAACACAAGGTTTCTGTCATCTTCTTCAGAAGATCACTTTCTTTTATTGTTGTCACTTGTCAGTCTATGGATATGAACTCACATTTCTATTTCCTAAAGGAGTCACGATATGATGAAATATGGAATTCCTCTTACCAAGCCTGTTTTCCTCAACAGGTTTTGCTACAAACACTACACTATCCCAATCCCACAAATTCACATTCCACCATGTGTTACACACATGACTTTTGTATTTGTCTCAATGCTTCTGCTGAGAAAACCTTCTACGAAGAAATGAATTTGAATAGCATGCAATCTGCATGCCTACTTCATTTTCTATTTTTTTCACACAAATGCTTAGATCTTCTTACCACTGATTTTATGCCATCCTTTTTTTTCAAATTAAGATAATTAATAATATCATTTAATTTGGGTCCAATAATCTCTAATTTTAAAGGCAACTTAATAATATTATTATAATTAAAACAAAAGATGTTTTAAAAACTAGTATTAAAATGGAAATATTTTTAAATATTTAAAAAATAAAATAAAACTGCTTTTAAATACTTGGCAGGAAATTTAGGACCCAAGGGCCCAATTTGAAAAGGTATATCAAAGAGGTGTCTATCTTCATTTTGGATTCAATCAAGTTATCCTTTTTGCATCCAATTTTCAGATTTAAGCAGTTTGTTCAATCTAAAGCATCCAAGGACGAAAACCCTCTTGGATTCCACATTTGGATTCAAAGACAAACCCTTGTTTCCCATTTTGGGTGATTCCATCTAGGGATCACAATTGTGCTGATTTGTTGGATTTGAAGACATTTTTCAGTTTTCTACAGTGGCACTACAGTGTCTGTTGTTGAGTTTTGAAGATTTCAAACAAGATTCTAGCAAGAAGCAATTAGTTTGCAAGCAAATTTAGTGATTGGCACTTGGAGGGTTTCATTTTGGATTTTTGGAATTTATTGCTATTGTTCGTCATCATTTCCAACTAGATTTGAGGCGCCATATTGAGGAGGAAATTTATAGTCAACATCTATTTCATTTTCAAACGCTAGTCACTGGATTACAAGTAATTTCTGCATTTTTTGGTAGCTGATTATCAACATTTTATTCTAGACCTGAGTGCCATATCTAGGAGAACAATTGTTATCATCAAATATTATTGATTTTTCAAGGGTTTGCATGCCCATGGATCACTATTTCCTTAGCATTTATTGTAGATCTGTAATAACCCACCCTTAACTTTTTTTCCAAAACTTCACCCATTAGCATTAGATGAAGAGCAAAGATAAGCAACCCTTCACTTTCTAATCACCCAGATCCCAATGTGGGCAAGGTGAGAGCATATGGTGGAAAGGGGATCTTGCAATATTGAAACAACAAGCTAACTAGAATGAACACCTTTCACTTTCTGATCACCCATATCCTGATGTGGGCAAGGTGAGAGCATATAGTGGTTGGTTTACACTAATGAAACTTCTGTATACTACCACTTCTTTATTGGGGTGAGTAGTAAATAACAAGTGCATGAAAGTAAACAAAGAAATGCACTTGGCAGCAAGCCGGCCACTTCCACTTTTCAACGGGCAACAAGGAAAGTAATGCACTTGGTGGCAAAGCTAGCCACTTCCACTTTTCAAAAAGCAACAAGAAAAGAAATATATAAAACTCAACCACTTATTCAACAGGAGTGAGAAGTACATAAAGCAAAGGCTCAACCACCTTTTAGCTAGAGCAACCACTTATTCAGTGGGGTAAGTATCCAAATGACTTGAAAGCAAAGAGCTGATTAGTACTACCAATTCAACGTTACAATGAGAGTCTAGTACAAGAAATCATGAGAATAACAAGTCAGTATGATTGCCCAATGCAACCGTAAACAATCCCTGCAACATAAGAATGATTACGCATCATAAAAACTTGAAAGGACAAGGAGTATCAGGTCTGATATGACTGGTGCAGCAGTCTGATATGCATGAACAACGAACATGAAACCCCAACCAGCCCTCATGAATTGAGCATAACTCCTCCAAAACATAGGAGAATCACTCCAAACCTTTAACAAGTATCAAACAGGCCCTAGATGTCCAACTTAAGCTATCAACAGCCTCCAAACAAGTCTGATCAGCAATGTTACGAGCCACAACAACCTTCAGCCAAGGTGTACATCCTCATGGTAAGGACTACCTCTTAAAAATCCATCTCACTCTAAAATCACCAAACTTCATGCAAAAGGGCACACAAGCAAGAGGAAAACAATGAGTCAATACCCACAAAATGGTTTCAACTCCTCCAATCAATGTGAGCAAAACAACAGTACAGCCAAGGGCTTGAAAATAGCAACCAGCAATCTGAAACTCCAAGAAAATCACTTCCAAAGAACCCAAATCTCTACACAAATGGTTATCATACCAAAACATAGCTAGAATTCATCATAAGTAACCAAAACTGAAAACAAACCATCACCGTTAAGCTCCAATGGTGATTACTAGATGCAATCACACTCCACCAACTAGGGATTATCTTTCAAATCATAAACCAGCAACCTTAAGAGGGTTTTCATCCTCCATAGATTCAGGAAAGAACACTCTGGTTCCAATCTAATAGCATAACTTTATCTCTAAATTGCATACCCAAATGAGAGCAAGTGAGGGCATATAATTAGCTTTTGAAACCCAAGTTTGAATCCCTTTTCCCTCCAAAAGGGAAATGCCACACTTGGGAGATAAAATATTTTATTTGAAATTCACTTAATACCTTCACTTGGGTGTCCACTTTTGCTTATGCATAAGGTTTGCATTTTTTTTAAATAACTTAAGTCCATCTTGGGCATCCAAACCCAAGACCCCCTTTTTTAAAATAACTTAAGTCATGCTTCCTAGCCATGGGGGTCAAAAGGACGACTTTGACAATTTAAAATAAACTTAAAGTTGCAAACCCTTCAATTTTCGAACTCCAAAGAGGTGGAGAAGCCAACTACTTAAAATACCAAAACACCAACCACTGCAATTGCCACCACTGCTAAAATTGGAAACCCTACCCTTAAATGCTGCCAAGACTATTGCCAGAAATAGCACTTACTAAAAATAACATACTGTTAAAAATAGTAAGTGACTCCAAACTCAAAATAAGCACATTTCGAGCAACTGTCATGACTTACTAATTATAGTAAGTACCAAAAATAGACACTGCTAAAAATAGCAATGACTGTCCACCAAGGTTCTCAGAAAACCCAAAAAGACCCAAAAATCCTTCTAGCAAACTCTTGCAACAAACCCCTAAAAATTTGATGAAAAACCTCCAAGAATCTTGGAAACCCTAGAAACGCCTCCAAGTAGCCTACGAGACTCCGAAAATAGGCTATTGGACACTAGAAAGCTTAGGATCAAAAAATGGGACATTACAAGATCAGTGGAATACTAGCACTTGTGGGTTGGATTGCACCAGCCATACAACCTTTAGACATCATTGCAACCATTTGTCATCATTCTATATTGTGTACCAGCATCAAGAAGGGTCCAATCAGACTTGGAGGAGCTGTATCAGCATTGTTTGTTGCTGCATAGCAACTTTTTACACCATTTTCCTAGCCACCACAATCCTAAAATCCCTACCACAACCTACAGCAGTTCATACCAGGTATTGAAGGGTTTCAAAACAAACAAGATTCTTCAAGGATGTCTAGATCTACATTTTGAGTTATTTTTTAACACTAAAATAAATAAAAAATCATGCATTGTAATCATTTCCAACTCAGTGAGCAAATAAAATCAGATCTCTGAGGGTTCCCAAATTGACTGTGTGATGTGGAATGATGCTAACATTGCTATTTTAATTCAGATTTGAGTGTTTGGAGAAATCTAGGGTTTATAATAGCAATTGTAATTGATGAGATTGATCACATTAAGTGTTTTATCAGCAATTGAGGGATTTGCTAAATTGTTTTCAATGTTTTATTTGCTGTTCCAGCTTGGTTTGGTTTTCAAAATTTAAAAGAAAACAATATGTATAAAGTTGCATGATTTTAATTGGGAAAGATACATTTTATTATTAAAAAATCTTTAATTATAAATAAATTCGCATGGCTTGGAATATTTTTATTGGTTCTATTGCTTTGATTTTAGTGGCCTTGGCTTTTCTATAAATTCCTTGTTTAAGGGAAGATATCATTCTGTTGTTTGTCTCTCATGGTTTAAATTAATGATTGGCAACACACGAGAGAATGTATTTAATTCTTTCAGCATATAGTGAGGCATTACTTGCCCTTGTGCTAGAGTTTTTACCCATTGAAAATTCGTTACGACAGTCATAATTGTGTAACCTTATAGAGTTTTCCAATTAACCTTACCAAGAAAGGGGTCGTGACTTGTTCCCATGCTCTCTAAAAATGCCGTAAAAGAAAAGGTTTACTGAAAAACATTGAAACCCCTCAGAAAACAACCAAAACAAAGGCAGAATGAATGCAAATTTCATGCATAAAATGGGTTGTGAGAATAAATTAAATCCCATCTGGCATAAAATGACAACTCAATATAGAAGAAAATCTAGACCCAGGGTATGGCTTCGGTCAATTTAAGCCTACATCCAATTAACCAATAAATTGCATCATGGTGGAAAGAAAAAAAGGGAAATTCAGGATTACCAGTTGGCTTAGAAAGCCATTCTGAAAGTTGGTCTCGGACTGTCGCCTGAGCTACCTGGAAATGGGTATAGGGGCATCATTGTTTTCATCAAATTATATAAAAACCCACATAAAAAAAATTGAATTCTATTATCTTTTAAGGATGATGTCAATCAAAATACGTATAAACTAGAGTGAAAACCCACATCAACAGATTCAATTCTCTACATTTATAAAGATGAACTCAACCAAAAAACACGTAATTAGGAACATAATTCTGATACGTGGCTTACATTTTTTAGCCCTAAAACCTTGTGATGAAGATCATAAATCATGTCATCAGCGACTCCGTGAACCGAGTCAACCATAATTTGAAGCTCCTCGCTCTGGACATTATTCGATCTGTTGCTCAGCTTTAGTATGGAATATCCCAAACACAAATTTCTGTCCTACACAATTTTTTAACCTAATATTCATAGTTTTTGAACCATGGTCCTCGCCCAAAATTCAAGAAGGACAAAAGAAAGCCCCAAAATTCCCCACCAATATCAATTTATACACGTCTCTCTCTTCTTCTATTCTTTTTCAATCAGAGCCAGTATCAGGATTCCTACTTCAGAGGAGAAGCATCTATAAAATCAATATTCAACATCAGATCCAAAGAACGTTCGGATTAATCATCTTCATTTTCTGGTCTTTTGTCTCTTCTCATGTATGATACCCACATCAGAATTTAAATTTGTCTATAGCAAAATTTCACTTCCTTCGCTTCTAATAAAATTTTCATGTAACTTGGATCCCTATATACTCTAATATATTATCAAAACTCTTCGACTACTGATGACTTTCTCACACCGGGTTATTTGCCTCACAGCGTGTCAAAGAGGTGCAGTAAATTTTCTATACAATGGTTGGAATTTTTTTAACATAAACATTCCATTAACTATATTCACATCACTCACAGCTGTGTGCAATCTTCCATTCTGCAGTTGAGTGGAAGGCTTCACCCTCAGACGATCACGCCCACAATCGCAGGAGTGATGGTTTAGTGGTTCTGTTCGGCAAACCCAGTTAAACTGCGGTGCCAAAAATGGAAGCACTGGAGGGTTCATGGAATCAAGCGAAACATTCCTTGATGATTCCGCTTCGTCGTACCCTGCACCCATGAAGAAGAATTGCCATAGAAATTGCCTTCGCAACTGCTTGTGCACTGCGTTTGCTTTCAATTCGACTTCGTGGACCCTGCCAAATCTGGTCCGGAGATTTGCTAAACATGCACAATTCTCCATTAAATAGCAATTAAAATGTCTTTTTTTTCCATAAATTCAAAACATGCGGCCCCCCTGTATGGTTTTTTTCGTTCGACTTAAATTCGTCCGATGTGACGCAAGAGGAGACCATTATCTTCAAATGAATGGAAGCGGTTTTCATAGTTAATTAAAAACTACACCTCAAATAGATCACTTTATTCTGTTGCATCTACCGTTGTTATTGGCTGAAAGCAAAGCCACACATTGAAGACGCTCTGCAATCGTTGCTTTCGACTTCACCCGTGTCTACCTTGGTTACAAATTTTTTCTGTGCCGACCTGCTGGATGTCGGCGCCAAGCTTAACTTGCCATCTTATTTATTCGTTCCGTCCTCGACTTTCTTTTGTTTGTTTGATGATGCATCTTCCAACACTCGTCCCAGAGATGCCGTATAAATTCTCCTATAATGAACTGGCATGGATGCGCCGCTACATGCCCATCCATCAGAATTGACAGTTTCGTACAGTATAGCCGGCGAAGAAATTAACCACTGTCTCGTACAACGGAAAGGGGGAAATTAATGTCACGGGCATTAGGCCTATTGTAATCTATTTCAGTTAATAATTTTTAATTTATTTGAATTTATTTAAACTTATTTATATAATTTATTTAAATTTATTTAAACTTTATTTTATCTATATATTTATCATTCAATAAAGTTATTAAAATAGATATTATTTTAAATTTTTATTTATATATATAAATGTTATGTAAAATAAAGTTATGACATTAAATTAGTTTTTTAGATTTAAAAAACTAAAATGTATTTAAATTTTGATTTATGGGTAAAATTTAAAAAAGATTTATAAATTATTTAAATACAAAATATAATTTATTAAAAAAATTATAAGTTATTATTATTTAGATGAAACAATAATTTCATCTAATAACTCTATAAAATATTAAAATTAAGATATTTTTTTAAAAATATTTATATATTTAATACAAATAGATTAATAATTATCATCTAGAGATTTATAGATGTATAACTCTAAAGTTATACATTTTTAATAATCTTCTTAAGATATTTTACATAACAATTGAGATAATAATTTTATTTTATGTATTAATAAAAATCATTTAAATAACTTATTAATATTATTATAAACAAAAATATTATTAAAAAATGTTATGTAAAATATATAAACTTTAAAGTTATTATTCTAATTTTACTAATACACTTTAATTATTTAATCTTAATAATTTTATAGGTAATTATTATTATCATTTAAATTTAATTTAATTTAATTTAATTTTCAATATATATTATCATTTATAGTTAGTTTGAGTGTTATATATTATAACATTTAAATGTATTATTAATATTTGTATTATTACTTTTATAGTAAATTTAAGCTATCTATTAATACTAACATTAAAATAATAATGTTAAATTTTTACCTATATATAAACTTTGAATTAAAAAAAATCATTAATAACATTTATATATTAAAAAATTAATAGTGTTTAATTTATTTAAATGAAACATATATCTAATACAAATAATTAACATAATGAAATCTTCTAAATTAAATTAAGTGTATAATTTTTTAATAAAAATATTTCATACAATTTTACTTATTTTAATTTAAAATAATAACTTTATATTTTTAATAAAATATATTAATATATTAAAATTTATTTTTAAAACCTTCTCAATTTAAATTTTACTAATGATTGTTGTGATGCATAAATATAAAAATAAAGATCTTTATCTCAATTGTTATGTAAAATATCTTAAGAAGATTATTAAAAATGTATAACTTCAGAGTTATACATCTATAAATCTAATTTTAAATACATTTTAGTTATTTAAATCTAAAGAACTAATTTAATGTCATAACTTTATTTTACATAACATTTATATATATAGATAACAATTTAAAATAATATCTATTTTAATAACTTTATTGAATGATAAATATATAGATAAAATAAAGTTTAAATAAATTATTTACATAAATTTAAATAAATTATTTAAATAAGTTTAAATAAATTCAAATAGATTATTTAGATAAGTTAAAAATTATTAACTAAAATAGATTACAATAATGCCCCTGACATTAATTTCCCCCCTTTCTGTTGTAGGAGACCGTGGTTAATTTCTTTGCCCGTTGTACTGTACGAAACTATCAATTCTAATGGATGGGCATGCAACGACACATCCATGCCCCGGTGCATTCTTGGGGCTGGATAGTCGCTACCTATGATGGAGGAGGAAGCCATCAAAGCCCTTGGCATGCCTCTAATGCCCTCCAACTATCCAACATGTTTCTAAATATTTATCACATTGATAGGCCGATGAAGTATAAAATTATTATTGATGGTTTGATTATTGAATTAAATGATGTTAATTTAGAGTGGTTTCTTGATGTGTTCACGTAATGTAATATTGTCTCCCTAGTTCATTATGGTTTTATCCTTCAAAAATTAAGGTGAATTAAATGATGTTAATTTAGAGTGGTTTCTTGATGTGTTCACATAATCTAATATTGTCTCCCTAGTTCATTATGGTTTTATCCTTCAAAAGTTAAGGTGTTTTGTCTTGGAAGCAAATTACACATCTAGAAATTGAACTCAAACCTAACAACCACTAGTTACTATTGACGTTGCGTGATTACAAATTTGGGGGCTCATCTTTTTTAGAAGCTAACATTTCTCAACTTTTATTGAACGGCTTTTAGAGTCTAAGGACCATGGGCTAGTTTTTTTGGTTAAGCCCCTCAAGTACCAATTCTTTCTCACCTCTCTACTAGAAACTTACTTTCTCATTGCAAGTGGAATTCTATATTGGAGAGCATCTCTAATGGAGTCCCACTAATTGCTTGGTCTATGTCTGTTGAACAGGGGATGAACACGATCATATCAGTGGAGCAAATTAAAGTAGCCATAGATTTGCAGATGGAAAACAATAAATTTGTGAAGAGAGAAAAAGTCAAGAGAGTAATGTGGGACTCAATGGAAGGAGAGGGGGGAGAAAAGGTGAGGGAGAGAATGAAATAGTTGAAAGACAATGCCAATATGGAACTCATGGAAAGAGCGAGTACAATTGAGGTCATAACCCATGTAATTGTAGATTTATTAGCCTCAATTTAGAATATATATAGTTGGTTAAACAATATAAGCTAGAGAATTATTAGATGCATGGCCTTAGGGTATGTGCAAGGAAATGGGGGACCATAAGGGGGTGTTAAGTGGCCACTTTTAATTGAAATAAAATAAAATAAAAATGATTTTAAAAGAGAAATTGAAGATATTTATGCTCAAAATTTGAAGACACAACAAGAAAAAGAGTTGGAGTGCTTTGAATCTACTTTATAAACTACTTTTTTTTTTAAATGGTGAAGATTAAGGGGTTCAAATAGGGTGCCACACAAAGTTCTCCTATTTTTATCAAAAAAGCATAACATGGTGTCTAATGTGACCCCCCTAAAATATTAGTTCCTTTTTTTTAGTATTTCAATAATAGTTTCAATGAAAACATAGCTAAACCATGTAGTTTATGCTCAATTTTTTTGTTGATTTATTAATGACTATATGATATTTTACTAATTACAAAGTGGACACATCCTAGAAAATAAAAAATTAAGAGTGCTCCCCCCTAAATCTTTTGGAAACTAATAAAAAAAATGAATATGCAAAGAATAAAGTCTAGTTTGTAAAAATGTAATTTGTTTCAAATCTTGATGAACGGGTAAAAAATGAGACAAAAAAATGAAGACACTAGCAAAAGAAATTAAAGGTCAAAACCATAAAATATTTGAAACATAAAAAAATTACGTGGTTAGAAAGCTAAGAGGAGTTCAACATTACTATGTTATTTTTTTTAACTTGACATTGAAAGACATGCAAACCTAATAAAGAGCATGCTCAACATTGTGTCATTTTTTAGAATTTGTCAAAAACACGTATGTGGCCATTGACATGTAAGTTCAACCCTTCGGATTGGATGCCCAAAGCAAATCCAAACCTAAGAGTTGGAAATTCCCAAAGTAGGTAATAGCACAAGCATGTTATAATGCACTTATTTTTTTGTGAAGAAAGATGCATCTCCTTGCACTCATTCCCTTTCTCTTCATATAAATGTGAGCGTGTTATATAACGTACTTGCATTTCCAAGAACCAAAATTACCTCTCCCTCTCTCTCTTTCTTCCCATCTCTCTACCTCCCTATATAGGTCACACTCTCCCTCTTCCTTAAGCTATATACATAAAAAAAAATCTAAGTATAAGTGACATAATTTCAAGATGTTTGAGAATGGTTTCGGATCTGTAAGAGTTATAATGCAAAGTTTAAGTTTTGGAAGATCTTATAATTTTTTAGACAGTCAAATTTTAATAATCAATAGGCCCAGGTATTGTCTTTATCCCTCTCTCTCTCTCCCCATATCCATATCTCTCTACCTCTCCCTCCCTCTTTCCCTATCTCTCTCTCCCTCCTTCCCTATTTATTTTTATCTCCACACCTCCCCCTCCCTCCCTACCTCTCCCTTTCTCTCTACCTATCTCTCCCTACATCTCCCTCTCTACCTACCTACCTTAAGAGAGAAAGAGGGAAGGAAGGAGAGGCAAGTATAGATAGAGGGAGATAGGAGATAGAGAGAAGTAGAGAGGGGAGGATGGAGGGAAGGAGGGAGAGAGAGGTGAGATAGAGAGAGAGGGGGGAGGAATGAGAGAGAGGTAGGAGATAGGTCTTGAGCTCAGGGGAGAAGAGAGTGAATGAGTGAGTTAGATAAAGAGAGGTAGAGAAAGGGATGTAGATAGAGAGACACACACACATAGAGACAAAGACAAAGACAAAGAGGAAAATAGAGGCATAGAGAGATAGAGAGGGAAAGAGATATAGGTCTAGAGCTTAGGGGAGATAGAGAGAAAGAGAGAGCAAGATTATAAGAGCATGTTGATTACTAAAATTTGACTAAGTTTGAAAAATTCTAAGATCTTCCAAAACCTAGAATATGCATTATAACTCATGGAGATATGAAACCATTCTCAACATCCTGAAACTACATACATGAAACACAACTTAAAGTATAAAAAAATAAATGTACATATATAAATGTCATATATATAGTCTAAGAAAGAGGGGCTATGCGACCTATATAAGGAGGTAAAAAGAGATGCGAAGAGAAAGAGAGAGGTATTTTTCTTCTTGGAAACACACTCATGTTATGTCTTTTATGGGGCCACTTTTTGGTCCCCATCTTTATGCACTTACCCTTATTCTAATTTATGTGATACTCAAATCTTTAGTACTAGATAAATTGTGATAATATATTCTTTCAAATCAATTATTTTTATTAGGGTGAGTGTAATATCATCATTGGCCAAATAGTGGTTGTGGGAAAAAAAATGCACCTTTAATTAGCCAAAATATTGAAATGGATATTTGACTTTTTGTTTGGGTTGGATAAAAATTTGATTTATTCATTAGTAACAAATAGGATATCCATTTTGTAGTTCCTAATTTTCTTGAAAAAAATTAGATGTTGCAACCCATGTGTTTACTAAAACACAAAGTGTTGGGAGAAAAAAGGTTGAGAATAATGAATATTAAATAGGGCGGAATGGATATCAAATATTTCAAAGCCAAAATTTCTCCTAGGATCAAGAACAATATAGAAATATTCTTTTGGATTATTCTTTTTGAGTTTTTAAAAATTAAATCAAAATTATTTATATGATTTACCTAGGTTTTACATTTTTTATTCTAACCATTAGTTTTGAACTTAAGTTCAACTATGATTTAGTGATTTTTGTTCTATTCTAAATCTTTAAAATAAAGTTTATATAGTTTAACAAAATAGTAGTTTAAATCATAAATTTTTATGTTTTAAATTTGAAATAGGTAACACAAATAAGCAAACTTGGAACCCAACCCCCCCTACTAAATCCTTATTTAATAAACCCTCCAATAATTCAAGAAGAGTTAGAAAAAAATATTAATGAGTTAAATAGGATTATAGAAATTTATCATCGCCACCCTCAATTGACTTCAATGGCTTCCACCTAATAGGGAAGTGTCATCCATGTTTGAACCCTCACAAGCCAACATGGGTCATTTGGGTCATGGAAAAAAGCTAAGAGGGTAGAATAATCTACTAGCTTATCATATGGCCAAGTGACATATTTATAAATTACCAAAGCCATTCTAGCACTACATTTTGTCAACCCTAAAATTGAATTGCATGTTGATATACTTAAGTCTAAGTTTTTCTAGATCATTGGTAGATGGTTTTTGATAAAGCATCCAACAATAATATTGATGTACCTTCATATTTCCTTTGTAAAGTATATGTAGAGTTTATATTAGGTCACCATGTGAATTATTTTAATTTTAGATATTTATATGGAGTAGGTAAGAAAATACTTCAAGATAAAAGCAAGTTAATGGGTCCACTTTTAGTGGAAGTGTTGAGCTTAAAAATCTCAACAATAATAGGTACTCATTAATGGGTACTCATTATGGTTTGAGATATCATGCCTAAATAGGCACCCATTATGGTTCAAGATCTTGTGTCTAAATAGATACTCATTACGAATGCATACCCGTTTCTAAATGGGTACACATTCTAAAAATGTTCATGTTTATAAAAAGCTCTATGAAATCATTTTCCAACTATAGTAACATCAACAATGAACTCAAGGACAACACCTTAGAATGGGAACCTATCCTAGTGACCCCCACCCACCATCACTTTTCACCTCCTCCCTCTAGTGTCACATTTCTTCATGTGCAAGTAGGTTTCTTTCCTTTTTAATGTATTTTCCTAGTTTTTAGGGTTTAAGGTTTTTATAGGTTTCTATAAAAAATTAATATATTTTTGTAAATGTTAAACCTTAATCTATCAAAATCATATTATATACAATATAAACCCTATAAACATTAAATCATAAACCTAAATCATATACCATAAAACCTCAAATCCTATATTTCATTCTCTAAGTTACAATAAACATTATTAAATCCCTAAATAATACAAAACTTAAATATAAATCCCTAATCCCCATTACTTATAAACCCTAAAACATAAAACATAAACTAAAGTTACAAAGATCAGACACATTAAACTAGGTATATCCATTCTAATGTAAACTTTAAACCTTGCATCACAAACCTTTAAATCCTTAAACCCCTAAAGTTGAACCTATGTATTTACATTGAACCCTAAATGAAAAACCTACATCACAAAATCCTAAATGATTGAATCCTATACCCTTAACCCTAAATCCTAAACCCTATAACTTAAATCCCTAAAATCCTCTTGAACCATAAACACCTAATATCAAACCCTAAACCACAAATCCTAATTTCCATTTCCCAATAACATTTTAAAACCTACATCAAAAGTAAAAATTTGGTAAATCCTACATTCTAAACCCCAAATGTCAAACACTATTAAAATTATTTATAGTAACACCAAACTTGAAACCCAAAACTATACAATTTTAATTGAATCTTAAGCCCTAAGTTCCAGGTAAATGTAAATCAT
Organism: Sequoia sempervirens; assembly: GCA_007258455.2. Taxonomy (NCBI): domain Eukaryota; kingdom Viridiplantae; phylum Streptophyta; class Pinopsida; order Cupressales; family Cupressaceae; genus Sequoia; species Sequoia sempervirens. The sequence goes on from VDFB02328646.1 coordinate 103,372, forward strand.
CTTGAAAAAAGCATAATGTAAGCCTTAAAATCCTATTAAATTTCAATCCTAAACTATAAAATATAAACCAAGTACAAACCATAGACATCCTAAACCATAGATCCCATATCCCAAACCTAATTAACCTCAAAACCCATCACAAAACCCAATGCACGCATCCTATTTCCACTAATGTTCTTTAAAACCTAAATCAAGAAAACCCTAGGCATTAAAATATATATTCCTTATTCAACTAAATAAAATGAACTTTATGGTATATAAGAAACAAATAAAGAAGAATATACCCTACTAAGGTTAAGGGAGGTTGGGGATTCATTGCTACTTTAGTGAATGAGATCATGCACAATCATATAAAATATTATTCTTGTTAAATAATATAATTTTTACTCATCATTTTTACCTTGTTGAGAATATACAATGCACTAGTATCTCCAATGCCTAATATTGTTAGTGTAAATAGTGTCATTATCTACCTAGTTATCTAATCACCTTTCTATGATTGACCTATTCACGCCTAGCTTAAGTTTACTTAGGCTTCTTTTTCTTTGTATCTCACTTCATAGAATTGAGACATGTGCCCTCATGACTTGAGACACCTATTGACACTTCATCACCCACTTGTCAAGTGATCTCAGAAGTATCCCACCTATAGAGGGGTAGTAAGTACCTTCCTACCTCCTCATCCTTGCCTATATATGCAAGGTTTGTTCATTGTATCATACACTCTTCATATTATATTGATAGACATACTATTGTGTTCATAGTTTCACTTGTGGAAGGTTGTCAAATTTGAGCTCTTTGATCTTGGAATTCTCCAACATGGTATCAAAGCCATGAGAGCACATTCCTTATGTCATTGAGGTGAATCCCACACATAGCCCTATAAATGGAAAATTATAGGGCCAAAAAATTAGTTTCATAGCATCCAGAAGGCTTGTGAAACATAAAAATACCTTTCATTTTGTCAATTTTGGTATTTCTATTTTTTTTTTAATTTTTTGGTCACTATCCACATTGTACTAAAAAGTCATAAATTTTTTAAAAAATAGCAATGGGACAAACTATTTGTTAGGGTAGATATTTACTCCTTGCAATATTTTGGCCATTTTGGCCTATTTGCAATCTTGCAGGAAATCTTCCAAACATATTATGGCCTATTTGGCCTATTTGCAAGTCACTGTTGGAGGTTTTCATGGCAATTTTTTGTAGGAACTCTAAGTTATTTCACCTATTTATGGTTTTTTTCATTGTGTTTGGAAGATATTAAAGCGATCATAAAGTGGGGCATTCACACCATTTTTTGTAGACATTTGTTGTTCATAAAATTTTCCCCATGAGGAGCAACATTTAGAACTTGTGTTGATAGGAGTGGCATTTATGCATTAAATCTCACTTTATTGTTGTTTATTGTGCCATTAAACCTTACCATGGTTTTCAATGCCTCTGAAAGCTTGTTGAGATTGAAAATTAGTGGAGTTTGATCTCCTCTATAACTAGGTGGTGTGATTTGTGTTGAAGTTATTGATGGTAGTACATTTGGGCTAGGCATGGTTTTAACACGCCTTACAATCCGCTTTGTATTTTATTTCAACTATTGATTAGAGGGAAAATATGGACTACCTTGGGAAGAACTGCTAGTGGGATGAGAATTTAGGCTTCCATTTCTAGCAAAATAAACTGCATTTAGTATTTTGATCATGCTCTCAATGTTAGCAGGAAGGCTTCTTTGAATTCTAACATGTCATAGAGCTTGAACCAAAGGTGTTTGAAGGGGTTTTGAGGCATTAAGGAGGCCACAACATAGGAGAAATTTTCCAAGAATTGCAAGGGGTTTATCCTAAGGTAGCAATTGCTACATTGGACACCAACAGAAAGGTGTGTGTGAAGGTTTTTCAACTCTTCTAAGCTCCACCCTCAATTTCCATATACAGTGATTTGCATATCACATTTCCTTATCTTTTGTGGGACCAATCTCCTTGAACATAATGATATCTATAATATTCCATGCATCATTTCCTTCATTGCATGTTGGGGGTTATATGATCATTAGTTTTTGATTCGAGCCTTAGTAAGGATTAGGGTGGCTTCTTCATTATTCCAACATTAAAGACTTTATTACACCTCGTTAATTTACCAAATAGTTTAACCTTTATGTGCAAATATGGTTTTAATATATGATTATGACTTGATGATATTTCATGGTTGAATGAAATGTATTTGCAATGTGATGAAACTATTTACAAATGCTTTAATGATGCTTAAGCTATATTGTGAATATGATTTATATGTTATTAGCTAACTATGAACATGTTGCTCTAATTGGATGTAGGAAATTTTGAACCCTCTAGTGAGGGAGGGAGAGTATCACCCAAGAGAAGAGATTGGTGTTTAAACAATTTGGTTTTATTATCTGAGTAGACACACTCACTTAGGTTTTTGGAACCCTATCAAGTCAGTTTGAGTTTTGTAATGGTAAGTTTTGAACCTAAGTTAATAGAGTTAGGAGTTGTTAGGGAAAATTATGTTTTTTGTCATCTTTGTTCCTCCTTGATCATTTAATTAAATTAAATTAAAATACAAATATTCTTTGTACGTAGCGAATATAACATGTATTGTATATTTGAATAATATATATGAATATATATAACTATATATTATATTTTAAATGATTTTGAAAGCCATGATAAGTTTCTAATATGTCATGCATATAGAAAGTATATGGCATAAATAATTAAGAGTAGAGTGGTTGCCCAGTTTAGGCACTGCCATATGCTTTTACCAATTTTTCATTATTGCACTTTTTAAAGATTTTTAAACAACCACATAAAGGTGGCAACATGGAGGATATTATTCATATGCTCCTATTATTGTGCAGCCCAAATGGAATTTGATTACCTATTGTGCCATATAAAGAGACTTTTTTTAGGAATTAAAATAATAAAATATTAATCACCAAGCTAGCCATGGCAATAAGAAGTTGAATTCAATTTGCTTTGGATGACTATTTCAATCAGAAATTACATTTTCTTGTAACTTCATTATTCTATGGTGGAATTTGATTAGCAATGACTTATTCAATTCCAATTATGGTAGTTCAAAAGTGCATAGTTGACTAGTTTTGGGAAGCTTTCCTCATGCCTAGAAAAGTATAGGTAGGTTATGGCAACCAAGGAGCTTGTTAGTGATCCAAATCTACACCCCTTATGCCAAGTTGTGAAAGAACTCAGTGATTTTGGATGTAACATGGGATTGCTTTCAAGTTGTGGGTGTCCTATTTTGAAAGCAAACCTCCAAATTATGGGTTGGCTCCCCTTTTGATGGTGTCACCTAAACTATTCCTTGCTAGGAAAAAGGGAGAAAGAAACATGAAAAGAAAAACTAAACCCCTATGGTGATGCACCTAATTATTTCTTAGACCTATACAGTTTCTTTAACACACAATCTCATCAAAACTCAGCTTAACTTAACACAACTCAGATATTTAACATATCAATGCATAAGTATTTTTAAGGAGGCTTGGTTCTCTTAACATTTTTGAAGGAACTAGGAAATCTCTCACAACTAAAATATACTAGTTGAACCAGTGCACAACTTACAACCTATAGAAATACATGTTTATTCTACCTAAAGGTGCTAAAATGAGACAAGCATTGAAGGAGTTATTAAAACTCACAATAACATTCATCAATCACCACACTGCACACAATGAGATACCTTCAAAGAACGTAAAAAATAAATTCCATTAATGAAAATGGTGTCACATACTGCTATACATGTCTGATATTGAGTCGCAATGTTGTCCTTTGCCTGAAAAAATATCCAAAGTAACCTACAATGCCCAATAGAAAGAAAGAAAGAACCCTTGAAAAACTCAAGTCTGAACATACTTAAGCAAGTTTGAAACAACTACCCACACAAGTCCTTCTAGAAACCCTAGGTCAAATGAAGCACAAAATCCAAAATGGAAGCTTCCAAAACCCCTTCAAAAGGTCCTCCAAATGTAGAAAAGTCAAGCTAAGTCCAAGGTCACACTAAAGGTGTGACAAAACAACCTCCAAAATAGTCAAAACAAGCTCACACACTTTCCACATGTCGGTCAAGCATCTCCAAATCTATCACATGCCTCCAAACTATTTGACTTACACTTTTGGTGTGCAAACATGTCTTCAACTTGTTCCAATATGTTTGGAAGACATAAACTTCAACTAAACCTCCAAAAGCATGTGTTGAAAGTTCAATGTATTTAATTTTGCATTAAAAGTAACATTTAGAATTAAGTGATTTATAAATTATCACTTAAGTTAAATGTTTTACATTTTTCATAATAAATGCAAAATAATAATCATTCCTCAATCACCCTTAAATTTTTGCAAGTTAGTCAAAAATACCTCCCTTTGAGTTGAAACTTGAAAACCAACTCTTTCTATTTTGCATTCAAATAACAATTAAACTAAGTGATTTATAATCACCTCACTTAGCTAAATTTTTTACATTTATAGCAATGCAAAAATTAAAAAGGCCATAATTCAACCTATATGGAAATCAAAATGCAAAACCCTAAGTCTTGGAAGACTCTTAAGCAAAGTGATGAGTTTCAAAATAAAACACTAAGTCTTTCAAGGACCTGCAATTTCAAGGAGATAGGAAAACACTACGACACATGGTCTTGAAGGCATATGTCAAATTCAAAGCTCATGGTTTTCAAATGGTCATAAGGCACTAAGTCATGAACTTAAGACCAACCACACAACACATTAAAATGTGTTTGTATATTTTAAAAGATAAGGAAAAAATTCCTATAGATTTCCATAGGGTTTCTAACCCTAATCAAAAGCAATGAGAAAATGAAAAAAAATCCATTCATTTGATTCGAGCCCTATGGAAGAAATTTTTTCTGTCATAGGGTTTTGGAGAGAGCACCACAAACATGATGTTTTTGATTGATTTTTTGGATGAAATTTGATGAAAACCACAAAAAAATAATATGTAATTCATGGCTTTTGCACAAAATATATATTTTGCAATCTTTTGAATGCCATTTCATGCATTTATGTCACGACAATGTAACATTTTTTGAACATTTTGTTTCATTTCTTTTTCTCTGTGGGTTTTCAATCTACTTTTAGCCACCATTGAGATGTTTTCTAAAGCTCCAAAGGTGAAATCAACATGCATATTTCAATAAAAATAAAAGTTTGAGCTCAGGTGACTCTCTGGCCGAATTCATCCTATTTTCCTTCTTTATTCATCAATGAAAGCTTGAATGGAGCTCTTCCATTGCCAAAATGGAGTAAACTAGTTCTTTTTTTGTATTTGAAGCTTGATTTTAAAGAAACTAGTGCATTTTGCAAATTTGTAAAAGAGAAGAACTCTCCAGCCGTGGCCATGAAGAGTAGATTAGGGTTTTTCATTGCATTCTCTCTTACTCCACAGAGGGTTTGAAACATTCTTGTTGCTCTTTATGAAAACAAAAACCTCCATGCTATTCCATTTGAATGTCCTTGTATTTGAACTTTTAACACAAACCCAAATGGGTTTTGCATTCTGAGAAGGAAAAAAAGATTCTTCACTTTTGTATTTACATTCTAAAGTGAAAACACAAAATGGGTACCCTGCCATTGTAGAGAAATGTTAAAAAAACTGTGGCACATTCTAGGTTTTCTTATTTTCTGGTTCATGAAAGAGGCATTTGAGATTGTCTGCAAAAGTTTTTAATGCTATTACACAAAAAATTTAATGATATATCAACATCTACTCTCTCCTTTCTGTAGAAATATTTTCTCATTTCGAGCCCTACCTTTCAAAGCTTTTGTGTTCTTGGCAACCATTGATTCCTCATGCCTTGCCTCTTGTCATCACGAGGATTCCTTTATAGCAGCATTGTTGGCTCCATAAAAATCACATACTCTTCCATTTTGTAAATGCTTGCATATTTCACCAGTTGTCCTTATTAATATGAAGTTGTACTCTTTGTTGAAACTTTCAAAATTATGTCCTTCGTTGCATGGTGACTCTTGCATAGAAATAAAAAATGGTTGTACCTTTATATGGTTTCTCTTCACACTTTCATGGTTGTACTATGATATGCTATTGTGATTGATGTAAGATCAAGATTGAACTTGAATAATACTTCCTCTACTCAACTCATTCATTGTCAAATTACCATGTTGTTGCTTGCTCTTTCACAGGCCTATCATACCATTGAATCCATCACTGTACGACTGTGCCACTATGAAGATACCAACCTGCAAAATAAGAAATGGTTGTAAAATGATTCAATGTCATTGCACAATATGGGTATGATTCAAGGACTCTTCACATTTCCTCATTTCCTTCATTTTTCAATATGCTCTTTGATGACTTTCCTCTTGTTGAAAACCACATGATTGTCACTTGATGAAAGTGCCATTTGTTTCAAATAATGATGGTTGTCTTCTATTTTTTGAAAATGTTGACCTTTGTAACGAAACTTGTTACTGGCATGATAAAGATATGCTTCATTGTTTTCAGTTGTATGGTAAAGATATGCTTGTGTAAGGACTTATTGTCCCTTGGTAATTACTCATTCATTCCTTATATTCATGTGCTCTGTAAAACCTGAACAAAGTTTTGGGTCTTTTTGTGTTTATGCCCTGGCTATCCTTGACTGTGATTGCATTCTTTTCCCTGCACCACTTCATAACATGAAGTTGTTGCTCCATAATTGTTGCCCAATATTAATTATGCACTGTCCAATAGAACTTTTATTCATGATTTGTAACCTCCCATCCACTCTTGAACTATCGCATAATATGTGTTCCTACATTATGCAACCAACCCCTATCAAACGAACCATCATGGTAAGTTTGTTGATTTGAGGCCTTCAAATTCATCATGTCTTATGCAATTAAAAGGTTGATTGCCCTGCTCCTTCTATTTTTGAAATTATTCATTATCACTTGGCATTTTTCTACTATCTATTTTTCTTCACACTTTAAAATCATCCATTGTCATTTAAAAGTTTTCCTTCTATTCATAATACTATCTAGAAAGTTGTTCCTCTATGAGATGTATCATGATTTGTTAATGTCCTTTTAATAACAACCTATTGTTGTTGTCCTCTATGAGGTGTAGCATGATATTATGACTGTATTTTGAGGAAGATTACCTCCTTGCATCGCTGGGACAACACATTGATATGATAGCTTGATCATGTACCCCATTCACCATCTATTTCTGCTCCATGAAAAGGATTGCTACCTTTCATGAAAAGAACTTGCTCTTGTATGCAACTCTGTCACTTACCATTAGGCATGTCAAACTGCCCTATGTGCTTTAAATCCTCCATTCCTTGACATGTGGCTGCCCCTTTATGACTATCCAACATTCATTTGATCAACTTGTGTTGCTTCATTCACTGTTGCTATCCTGTAGCATGAGAAGTAGCATGCATTCTTCCCTTTAGGACTGCCCCTTGTAGACTCATAAAAGGTTTTTGTCATATTCACTTGCACTATGACCTTGGCTTCAAAAGAGTGTCACCTTGTGTTGCTCCATGATTGTTCACTGAATATCACTACTCTACCATTCCTTTTGCTTTAATCCTATGGGGTAGACATATGACACTTATGGTGGTGACTTGAAAGCTCACTATCCTAAGTGATATGTGGTTGTTCAATAGGATTCAGGTAAGATGAATTGGAGAGTGCCCTTCACGCAACAATGTATGATTATCTTTGTTCCTTCTTGCTATCCCATTTGACTCATGATGGTTTCGGGCATGACTTGATGTCTCCTTTATTATTTTAAGAGATGCATAATTGAACTTGATGCATGTATAATTGAACTTGATGCATCTCTGAACTCATTTACTTCATTTAATAAAATGGATCTTGGATCCACTTAAGAAGATTGAAGGACATATCCAACAAAATTTACCTTCCTTTTGACATGATGGAAACCATATGATTGATTCATTATGAAACGATGAAGTATGAATCTCATGAAAACTCACATTATGTGTTGCATCTTTTGAATCTAATAATGAAAGTTGATGAATTGGTGTGATTCCATATTGATTTAATGCATTAATAGCATGTCTATCATTGATTTGATCAAGTTGCTCAATTTCATATCCCTCTTAAACATCAGAGGGCATCATGTTGAGATCTACCCTCGTGGGAGCTACATTTACCCCACATGTTGTAATTAACTAAATCAGAACGGTAACAAGATTTGTCCTAAATTTGCATAAGGAACAAACAGTTAGATAAACAAAGCATATCATAGGTGTGTTTGATCACTCCTTTCTTGTTTTTAGGGACACTTATGGTATATTGCTATTTTAATGCTTGTAGACATTAGATTACACATTTATGGATGTTTTGCATATAATTTTGATCAGTGATCTTTCATTGCTCTAACAACATTGTTTTTATCCAATATAGGAAACCTAGGAGTAGCAAGGAGGACATCAAACGAAAGCAAAGCAACAGAGTAGGATTGAGATGATGCGAGGCCAAGTCAATGGGATTCATCATTCCACTAGGCAATGACGGGTCCCTTTTCATGTTATATGCAATTTACTTTTGTTATCCATATGTGTATGATCTCTTCTTTAGTAGCATTAGGATAGATAGTCCTTTGGCTTGTGAGGGACATTTATATGCTCACGATTATCAATAAAGATCACATTTTGTAATATATATTGGTTCTCTTTCTTATTTGTCTGTAATTGCAACACTGGAATAAAATGCAATCTATTTTTTGACAATCTCTTTCATGCATATTGATTAACTTAGCAAAATATAATGTATCTCTTAATGTTTAAACAAAACACCAAAAGAATAAACACCAAGTTACCTCATTTAAGTTGAAAGCTAAAAATTAGGTAATAGAGCTATTTGAGCTTCCTAAACTATTTTCTATCTTAGAAAATTCATTAAGCATAAATACATAGCAGCTGCTCATTATTCAGGTTTTTCATTAGTTTTGCAATCTTGGAAAGAGTTGCATACGTGAGGTTAGAGGAAAGAATTAACATAGTGTGAGAGCTTTGCAAACTGCATATCATCAATACACCATATAGTGAGAATAGTTTGGTCATATTAGATATATATTTCTTAGTAATTACAAACTAATAAAAAAGAATCCAGAAGGTAGTTCAAGGATAGTGTTGAGCATTGAAGTTGATAGGACAATAGGTTCAAGGCTAAGTTTAAAGTGTAGAATTGAAGAAAAGAATACCAGAAGAAAATCTATGCTATTTCATTCCAGGCATGATTTAAATGATTCTCCTTTCTCTTTTAAATTCTGATAAAAGACTCTTTTATTATTCTGATTTTTCTTTCGCCATTGCTATGTGCAAAGTGTGGTTGTTTGGGAAAGTATATGAATGCATGTACAAAAATCTTAGGTTATTTATGTAAAAATTTCAATAAGAACCAATGTAACTAGTTGGTTAGATCAAAGTAGGTATATATATATATATATATATCTTGAGAGAGAGCTTTCATGAAAATTTAAGAATCTCTCTAAGCTATGTTTAACCAAAATGACTAGCTTGTTTAACCAAAGTAGTCAAGAAAAGATAAGTATGGGAATATGATATTTATCCCAATGAGATAACTTGTCTTATATATTGTTATCAAACAAGTATATATTATATTTCAATAAGAAGGTAGGTAATGTAATAGAAGTGAAAATATCTTTGATATCTTTGAAAGTTATCATATTATGTATAGACCACGAGTCACTATTTTTATCTATTACTGGTAAATTAATCTAGAGTAGAGGACTTTATGTTGACAACCTCAAAACCATAAAAATAGGAGAATAGATCATTCCCTTGTGACAATGTAGAATACTTGATTAAGAGTTTGATACTAGACCTAGAGTGTTACAAGTATGTAATTGGGTATTCAAGTTAGACGAGTTAAACCATTTAGTCAAATAATCAACACTAGTGAAGTCATCACTATTGAAATAAATTTTGTTTAAGTCAATTAACCTTTGGGTCAAACAAAAAGAAGATTTAACCATAGGTCATTAGGATTTATAAGTTGAGTTAGAGTTGGGTGAGATTATGACACTGCTTCCTTAGAAAGTGGATGATTATGAATATCAAAACTTTGGCCAAAATAAGTGTAAAAGTTGTTGCTTGCAATTTTCAGTTCACTGTGCTCTAGGTTCACATAACTTTTCAGTAGAGTCATGCATAGTTAGAGAATGTCTATAATTGTATGACCATATATGTTATGTAGGACACAACACTAGATAATCATATGGAAATACTAGGGGTTCCCATACCAAACTCTTTTTCAAAGGGAAAAACCACTTCCAGTAGGAAGGTGTGTGAGGGACCGTTGATACGTGGTTGGAGGTAAAGTGCTTGGGTGATGTTATCCCTCTTGCAGAAAGAATGTCAAGACTTATGAAATAGAAGAAGTAATCTAGATAAGGATACCTTGACCTTGTTCTCTTGTAAATTATGAAAGTGTATATATGATCGTGAATTCTATTTATAAACTATATTTGAAAAGACGAGTTTCATTTACTTGAAGTTTAGTTATTATATTTCAATTATGCAAATGTTATATGAAGTTCTTTATGCAACATGCAAATTATGTTACTGAAAAATAAAAGTTTTATTTTATTGTGTTTTGGAAACATTGAATTATTCACTTGATGAGTTGAAAATTAGGTGAACACTATAGAGTAAAGATTGGGTATGTTACAAATTTTGCCTACATATACCGCATAACTTGATCAAAAATTTCAAGGCTAAGTGGAGGCACATTTTCTCAATGTTAGATCCTCTTTTGAAGGTTATAAACTACTTGTTGGATATCTGTAAGAGTTGAAGATTATCTGAATACCTAAGACCACTTGCAAAAACAATGAAAACCTTCTACAAGAGAGTATGCAAGAATATGAGCTTTCTTGATATTAAGACTTGTCAAAATGATGATGAGGTATGAAGTATGTTATAGATGTGTATAATGACCTTCCTTATATAGACAAGGTGAGGAATAGGATTGAACATGATTGCGACATGTGTCTTAATCCTATGCCATGTGACAACTTAGAACAAACTAACTACCTAGGAATTATGTAATAAAGCTAGATAAGACAAGTTCTAGAAAAGCCAACTAAGATTTCTAGAAGGAATCTTATATCCTAAGTAAACTTAATATGTGAATAAGTCCCCTAAGTCCCTAGCAAGATAAATTACTAGGTACAAGGCTTTAATTCACTCCAACTATTGGAAGATTGTCATTGATGATGTTGTAAACGGGGATATTGTTGGAAGATTGTCATTGATGATGTTGTTCAATAACATGAGCATGGTATGTAGCATGATCCATTGTTTTAATTAATTTCAACATGGTTGTGGATCATTTTATCATGATTTAGAAGTGTTTTTGAAGACATTTGTATAGAATAAGTTGGTTCAAAAAGTATAGCTACATAGAAAAATGCCTAAGTATCAAATCTGCCAGAACAATGGTTCAGTGCATTAGTTTTTGGGTCTACACTCTACTGTAAATAGATATCACTCTATGATTATAATAGTTTTTTTATGATCATTAAATTCATCTAAATATAAGAGTCTTTGTTGTTTAGTGAAGTATCTTGGAAGATATGAATGATAGAGTTCAATTATGTATATTGCAGTTATTTTCTGTATAGAGTGTTGGTGTGGGAGATTTCACATTCCTTTGTAGATGATTACTTTTTGTTGCAATATTGAAAATAAGCTATTAGATGTTAGTTGAGTGGTAATTCCAAATGAGATCGAGTTTTAAGTTCCTCGTGTGACGAGTTGGGCAAATAGATGAAGGTTTTTATGTTTAGGTATTAATTGGGGCTGACCTAACACATTTGAAGGATTAATATGTGTTGTGATCTTATGTAAGACCTATATTGGGTCCATCCCAACCTATCTTGAGGAGAATTGAGTTTTGGATTACGGTGCAAGATGTTGATGATTTTTTTTTATGATGAAATTTCAATTTTGTGTGTTACTTCCAATTAGGCCAACCTAATTGAAGTTAGACTTGATGTGGATATATATAGGAGAATTATTTTAGTGTTTTGAAGGTGTGGTGTGAGTGATAAGTGGTAAATTAGATGTGTGATGAAAATGTGATCAGAGTTGTGCAAATTTATGTGAATTCAAAGCAGAGCAGTGCATTGATCCAGATCGGTGCAAAGATTATTTTGTACTTCATTGGAACTATAATCCAACATGTTGTAGATGCAATTGTAATAGTTCAATAGGATATGAGCCACCCCTTATTTTTTTTATCTTATTCTTTGTGGATAGTGAGTCCACTTGTAGTGATAATTTTTGTAATATACTATATCCAAATATAATATATTGTGAACTAATCCTCACCATAGTTTTTCCCATTTTGGGTTTTTCACATAAAAATCCTATGGATGTTACATGATTTCATTCATTATTTCAATTGAATTTGTTTTGGTAATTAGATGGCTAATGTTTGAATGGTTTAATGGAATACTAATTCACCCCCCCTCTTAGTATTCTAGCTATTCAACAGTTGGTATTAGAGCTTGGATCTTTGGAAGGAGCTTGACCGCTTTGGAAAGATCTTGAAGATTGAACACACGGATTTTAAAAAGTTTCTTATTCATCTAGAAGAGATTATTGCTATTGAATACATAAAATAATATTGCATGATTGAAAAAGAAGAAATCAAAATTGCTCTTGAAGATCTTAACAAAGTTGAAGATGAAAACAAAGATCTGAAGGAAAATCTCAAAGAAGCAAATGAGTGCATCAAAACACTGAGAGAGAAAATCAAGAAGTTTAGAGAAAGGCATAAGGAAGTAAATGAAAAATTGAAGCAAGCGAATGAAGATCTCATTGGACTCAAAGTGCAAGTGGAAGAAAAGAAAAGAGTTGAGGAATATCTAAATGCAATGGTATAAAGAAAATATAATGAATGCATGAGGCTTGAACAAGATGTGGTAAATCTAAGATTAAATCTAGAAAAGGAAAGAAGCCATGAAGAAAAACCCAATACAAGTTCTAGAATACTTGATGAGTTTATTGTAGGTCAGAAAACATCCAAAGACAAAGGTGGTATAGGACTTAAAAAAGGAGAAAGATCAAAAGAAACTCAAACACCTAATGCAGAAAATAAGATCAATGAACCAAAAAATATTGAATACAAGAAGAACAATGGAAAGATCTAGAATCAAAGAAGCAATGCTAGAAGATTTCCTTTCAGAAAACCAAATGCTCAAAGGTACCTATCCTTCAATGGTATTTTGTATTCTTGCAATAAATATGGACATAGAGCAATGGAATGTAGAAGCAAAATGAATCAAAATGTTCCATAGTTTATTGGTCAATGATTTGCATGCAAAATATTTGGAAATGGAGAAAATGAATGCAAAATTCAAATGATGAATCGATGTAAGAATGGTAGAATGATTCAATCTTTCAATGGTTATTTTTATACATGTTATAGATTTGGACATAAATCTAATCAATGCATATCTAGAATGAATGGAAGGAATAATGCTCAAAGAAATTTCATATGCAACAATTGTAGTAGGCGTGGATATATTGCTAAATTTTGAAAAAGAAGAAACACAAGGAAGGATAATCCGGTAAAGAAGAATGAACCACTAAAAAATATTGATCTGCTTGAAGTAAATGAGGAAATGGAAAAGATCTGGAGAAAGAAAGAAGAGACTAGGGATAAGGGAGAATTTGTACCACCCTTTGGTGTAGATGTTTCCTTTGGTAACTAAGCCCAGAGCTATGGCTTAGGGGTAGCTTTAATGGATATCTTATATCCCCTGCTAGAAAATAGATGTTGAAGCTACAACACGAAGATATATCATGAAGAGTGGAATGATTAATTTGTTGAAGAAAATTGTAGAAGGAAATTAAGAAGTATGTATTTGGGTATGGCACATTGGTGATATGCTTGCTTTTCTACTTCACAAGAGATGTTCCTGTGGTAGGAAAGGTCAATTGGTCAAGTTCAAAGCATGTTGCACACTATATAGGAGATTATATGAGAGATATTGGAGATATGAATGCTCAGGGTGATGCCCTTGCAACATTCTTTGTAATTTTCCAAAGAAGAATGAATGAGAGATAGAGAATTCCAAGAAGTGTTGTGAAGAGATACATAAATGGCATTACCTTTCTAGTCTCTACTGATTTTTGTATAATGGAAACAGTTGAACCTATAACCATTTGGGTTCTGGAACTAGGTTATGAAGTGTCAAAGGTAGGAGATGTTGGCTATGTAGAAGTGCTACTAAATAGTCCTAAAGACCCTAATAGACCAAGGAATGGGAATTATGAAGAAAAGTCAATGGAAGTTCACCTAGAATTTAAGAAACCATAAATGAGGAATTTTTTTGATGTTGAGGTAAACATATATGCCAAAGATTTTGGCATCTCAAAAGAAAAATTTAGGTTTTCCATAGAAAGAGCCAAAGCTGATATGAGTGTAGCAGAAGCCTTTGGTAGCTCTAGGAGATCAAATAGATCAATTACTACATCTCTATTTGCAGCTGGTGAGAAGAGAAAGTCCAAAAATAGTCCTCTAGTAAGGGAAAAATCCCCTTAGGTAGTCCATGCCACCAAGGAAAAAGCAAAGAGAGAGTCAAGTAGAAAGCTACAACGTAAAAGGAAATTGGCATCAATGTTGCTGATGAAGAATACTTAAATGTTGACTCTGATGCTTTGTAACACATTGAGGAAGGAGATGCGTATAGATGATGCTCAACATGAGCATGAGATTAGTGGGTTAATGGATGAAGTTGTAAAGGCATTACATGAGATAACACCTGGAACAAACATTGATTCCTCCATGCCTACAATGGAAAACCTCAATCTAGTGATTGATTCCTTCAAGGAATATGCCTCCAGACTGAAAGGCCAAGTTGAAATAGAAGTTGAAGCAAGGCTTGTAGAGAAGAAATTGTTGGACATTATAGAGAAGTGTGCATTTGAATACAACAAAATTGAAGAAAGTTTGAAGGATGCACAAGCCTGTGAGGAAGAAGAAAAGACATTATTTTTATATTGTACAAAGTGGTTGGATGCCACATAAAGAATAAAGGATGCCATGGATGAAATTGAGACACAAATAAGCAGTGCATCAAATTCCTATGATCCAATACATGATAGAGATGACCGTACCTAGATTTCTATAGTAAACTTACATGAAAAATACTTTACACTACATAGCCAGAAAGAAGAAATAATCAAACAATTTAAGAAGCTAAGGGAATTAGTGAAGATGGAGTATATACCTGTCTCAATTTCCCTTGTCGGTACAAATAGGACTTTAAAGATAAATCTTACTCCTTGTACTCTGGAAGAAGGAGAGGAAACCTTGGTGAAGCTTGAGTCATAGGATAGAACATTTGTAGCAACAAAGAAACATTTGGAAGAAGATTCTTGTACAAATATGTGAATGATATACAATTTTTTGGTTAACTTCCTAAGGGGGAGTCAACACATTCATTTAGTTATTTCTATTTATACATCTAAGGGGGAGTACATACAAAGTTTTTTTGGTACTAGCACACCCTTTGCCATTGATGTCAAAGAGGGAGAGATATTCAGAAAGTTACCTAGTGAGATATTTGGGGAGAGCAAGTTTTTTGTAGAATGTTTTTGGTAAGCATGTTGCCATCAATGAAAAAGGGGGAGATCATTGGAAGATTGCCATTTATGATGTTGTAAAGGGGGAGATTGTTAAAAGATTGTCATTGATGATGTTGTTTGGAAACATGAGCATGGCATGTAGCATGGTATGCATATTTTGCATGATCCGGTGTTTTCATTGATGTCAACATGGTTATGGATCATTCTAGCATGATTTAGAAGTTTTTTTGAAGAAATTTGTATAGAATAAGTTGGTATGGAAAGTATAGCTACTTAGAAAAATGCCTAAGTATCAAATCTTCTACTATAGTGGTTTAGTGCATTAGTTTTTGGGTCTCCAGTCCATCACAAATAGAGATATCACTCTATGATTTAATATTTTTTTTTATCATTAGATGCATCTAAATAGAAGAATATTTGTTGTTTAGTGAAGTATCTTGGAAGATATGAATGACAAAGTTCAGTTATGTATATTGTAGCTATTTTTGTAA
Source organism: Sequoia sempervirens (assembly GCA_007258455.2). Taxonomy (NCBI): domain Eukaryota; kingdom Viridiplantae; phylum Streptophyta; class Pinopsida; order Cupressales; family Cupressaceae; genus Sequoia; species Sequoia sempervirens. The sequence goes on from VDFB02328646.1 coordinate 119,509, forward strand.
AGAGTTTCAATGTGGGAGATTCTACATTCCTTCATGGATGATTATTTTGTGTTGTGATATTGAAGATAAGCTATTAGATGTTAGTTGAGTGGGAATTACAAATGAGATTGAGTTTTGAGTTCTTCATGTGGTGAATTAGGTAAACAAATGAAGGTTTTGTGTTTAGGTGTTAATTGGGGCCGACCTAACACATTTAAAGGATTAATATGTGTTAAAATATTATGCAAGACCTATATTGGGTCCATCCTGACCTATCTTGAGGAGAATTGAATTTTTAATTAAGGCATGAGATGTTGATGAAATGTTTTGAGGATGACAAGTTCAATTTTATGTCTTACTTCTAATTAGGTCGATCTAATTGAAGTTAGAATTGATGTGGATATATATAAGAGGTTTATTTTGGTTTTTCGAAGGTGTGGTGTGAGTGATGAGTAGTAAATGAAATGTGTGATGTGAATGTAATAATATTTCAGCAAATTGTGTGAATTCAAAGTAGAGCAGTGCATTGATCTAGATCAATGCAAAGATTGTTTTGTACTTCATTAGAACTATAATCCAACATATTATAGATACAATTATAATAGTTCAATAGGTTGTGAGCCACCCCTTCTTTCTTCTATTTTATTCTCTATGGATAGTGAGTCCACTAGACAATGAGTCCACCTATGGTGGGAATTTTTGTAATATACTATATCCAGATATAATATATTGTGAGCTAACCCTCATAGTTGTTTTTCCCATTTTGGTTTTTCCACGTAAAAATCCTAGTGTTTATGTGTTATGTGATCTTGTGGATGTTACATGCTTTCATTAATTATTGTAGTTGATTTTTTTTGGTAATTGGATGATTAATGTTTGAATGGTTTAATGGAATACTGATTCACCCCCCTCTCAGTATTTTGGGTGTTCAACACCAAGAACCCCACTTAATTGCAACTTAGGAGAAGATTCTTATGCAAATGATGCAAAAAATGCAAAGATGGGTCCAAGCTACTAGGCCATTTTAGGTACCCATGTACAAATACAAAAAGAAATCTCTCACAAATGGAGAAAAAGAGAAAACCTAGTGGGACAAAAATCCTTCCCAAAAGAGAGAAAATAAGCAATCATGTGAGGAAGGATGGAGGACTCCATGATACCCTCCAAGTAAATCCATCACATAGATACATTACAATCAATATCCCCCCTCATAACATGGAAAGAGAGAGACTATGTAGCACCCCCGCAATATGTAATCACTTGCAAAAATGGTAAGTGCTTGAAGAAAAAATGCGATCCAATGTTGACAAACAACTTGTCTTCCTTTTGTAAGAAACAAAACCAAGTACACATGTGAGAATGATTCCCATTTCAGATAAGAATTGAAAGAAAGAAGCATGAATATGTATGATGATGAGGTCTCTAAAAATTTCTCATGTGTCTCCTTGTCCACTAATGATGAAGATGCCACAATCAAATCAAGTACATGCCCAATCAAAGAAGAAGGTGACAAACCAAGACTCTTTAGAAATTGATATTGAATAATATCCAAAGACAATGATGGTTTGACAATAGATGCATAGTGATTGTCATCAAAGAGGAGAGTTAACCCCTCAAATGTGTACTCCAAATCTAAAATGTGAGACTCCACAAACAAGGATGCAAAGTTTGATAGATATGAATCCCAATCAGGAAGACACTGAAATAGTTGTTGCAATGAATCATTGGAAATTCTCAATGAATCATCAATAAAAGAAGAACGGTCTTGCTAAATAGGAATGATAGGATCCTTTATCAATGACTTTGCACAATGAATCAATGAAGTTATAGGTACAAAAACTATCTTTGATGGAGAAGGAGCATCTAAAGAAACCTTATCATCCTTATATGAAGATTCAAAGAATTCCAAATTTGTAAGCTCATGTATAGTATTATGATCATAGGGTATCTTGTATGAAAAATGAAGAGGCACAAGACAGTCTGAAACAAGATCATTTGGGAAATGCTGAGTATTAGGATGTCCATGTATCTCCCAAATTTTAGTCTAAAGAGCATGAAGGAACTCAAAATGATAAATAGCATTGGCATCATCAATATGCATTACAATAACTCCTAATACATGATATCTTTTTCAATTCCAAGAAAATTTCTTACTATCAGTGCTAGGAGGGGGAACAAGATCATACAAATGTGACAACAAATGAAGTCATCAAAGATGTTTTATGATACCATCTCTCCATTGTTTATAGTTTCCCCTTTTCAACATAATCAAAGAAGGATGAAATGTAAATCACATAATTAAATATGATAGATCTCCATAGTTACAAATACATTACCTCCAACAATAATTAGAAACTCTCAAATATGAAAAGACAACTAAAAATAAAGGCCCCCCCCACAAACAAAACTTCTCTAGGAGATAAGATGTCCAAGTTATGAACCAAAAAGAATTTTTAAAAAAATATGAATATATCAATCTTGGGAGCTAAATCTAAAAAAATACATGAACCAAATTAAAGATATCCTAAATACCTTCCAAATGCAACTTGAATCACCAAAATCAGAGAAATTGGCAGAAAGTTATGAGATTAGAGGTCCAAAGGGGAGATCTAACTTTAATTGTCAATAATTTGTACTTGTAGCAAGATCTGGAAAAATGGATTGCACCATTGTGAAGTACATGAATCTAGCTTTATGTCGATATCTCGCTTGTAGAATTTGAATATTGTGGTAAAATAAAAAAAAAGGTTGTTTTTGAGCACTTGGGAGCCAAAAGAGGCATGTTGAAGGCTAACTAGGCACAAATTTGAAGCCCTTGGGGGATGGCGTAGATGTGACCACATCTATAGGTAGGTAAAAAAAAGCATCACTTGAGGGTGGGCGGTGTGAAGGTAGGGCCGTTGGTGGCAGGTACACATGCCACATGCTAAGATAAACACCCAATGCTTAGAACTATAACCTCATAGGAACTATGGGCAAGTGTATAGAGGGTTGGTCAAACACCAAAGGGGATAACAAAGATCAAAGAACCAATAGGAGTTTTTAATGGCACTCGACGTCAGTAAACGAGCTGACAAAGGCCTACAAAAGATCGACAATATGTGACAAGACCCTTTGACAGGTCGGTTGTACGGACTATTCGCAAGGGTTAAAAATATATTTTTTATTATTTTTAAAAACTTCAAATACAATATAAGTGCTCACAGAGTTTAATTTAAACTCTCAAAATATTCCTATTATAAATAATTTATGCCAACAATATTTTAGCCTGAAATATAAATACTGTGCAAAATTTTGAAATATTTTTCTTCTACAAATGAAAAAATTGTACTATACCCAGGGGGTTGTATGGCCTACCTAGGTAAAAAAAAATTCCTCACGAACAACCAAAACCAAACATAGGTGTGTTATATATCAATCTTTATCTCTTGGGTCTTCTGGAGATGATGATGAGGTTTGCTCAAATTGATAATGCACTAGAAGCTCTGTAATGCTATTGATGATACTATTGAAAAAAGACTATTTGAGCCTATGTATATTCCCAACAAGGAGGGAAAAATTAATTCCATTTAATTATGCTACATGGGAAAATATTTCCAAGAAGATTATGCATTTGAATTCTCATTTAATTTTTTCTTACACTTGAGAGTTTAAAGCATCATTGAAATGTAATGCATTGGAGAAAAAAGAAATTGCACACATATGAGCAGATTTAGAAGATATGTTGGGTGCAAGGAGAATGAAGATTCTATAGAGGAGTAATTAAAGAGGGAATTTGGGATTCAATTCCAACAAAACTACGAAATTATTTTCCAAAACCATTAGAAGAAAAATATAAGTAGTAAAAAATGTAAATTTGCATTGCACAAATAGTTAGTAAATGACCATTTCTCCCAAGCATTTAATACATGATTATTCACTTTTTAATCTACCCAAACTCTTACAACCTACTAAACCTACAACTATAACCACAAGGATTGATATAAAAATAACAAATTCATAAAAAAAATATGTATTGTTATAACATGTGAATCAAAGAATGTAAATGTTAGAAAATATTAATGTACTTGTGAAATGTGGAGTGTTGAGAAAATGCAACACTTTCCTTACCCAAAAAACCTAAATATGAATGTGCATTCGAAGGACCTTAAATATTCAAATTACCTGCAAATTGTATACAAAAAAGTATTCATGATAAAACTATATAAGATCTTATCTAAGAGAATATAATTTTTTTTGCAGCTCTTTCTACTTATGCATAATAGATCACAACACTAATCATTCACATATAGTTAGAACTGAACCTCCAGAAAAGTGAAAAATCATTAAAAAAATGGGTATGTTAATCATTTAATTTGTAATGCTTGAAGTGGATTTACGCCATCAAGTAAAATACTAATGAAGGGGAATTTTTCAAACATCAAATGCCATTTATATAACATCATTTCATTTCAATAAAGGTTCATCTCCATCAATTTTTCAAAAATATCATGAATCATTGTAAAAGATGAAAATTTGCACTGCACAAACAGTTAGTAAATGACCTTTTCTCCCAAGCATTTAATACATGATTATTTTCTTTTTAATCTACCCAAACTCTTATGACCTCGTAAACCTACAACTATAACCACAAGGCTTGATATAACAATAGCAAATTCATGACAAAATTTATGTATTAGTATAACATATGAATCAAAGGATGTAAATGTTAGAAAATAGTAATGTACCTGTGAAATGTGGAGTGTTGAGAAAATGCAACACTTTCTTTACCCAAAAAGCCTAAAAATATGAATGTGTATTTGAAGAACCTTAAATATTCAAATTACCTAAAAATTGTATACATAAAAGAATTCATGATAAAACTATATAAACTCTTATCTAAGAGAATATAATTTTTTTTTCAGCTCTTCCTACTTACTCATAATAGATCTCAATACTAATCATTCACATATAGTTAGAACTGAACCTCTAGAAAAGTGAAAAATCATTAAAACAATGGGTATTCTAACCATTTAATCTGGAATGCTCAAAGTGGATTTGCGCCATCAAGTAAAATACTAATGAAGGGGAATTTGTCAAAAATTGAATGCCATTTATATAACATCATTTCATTTCAATAAAGGTTCATCTCCACCAATTTTTCAATGATGCGAATGATCTATAAACGAAGAAATATCATGAATCATTGTACCAAGAGTTGTATTATTTTTATTAAAAAAGGTTTTACTAGAGTTGAGTATGTTTTCTCCCAACTCTTCTCATCATTTTCTTTATTTTATGCTAAATTTATTTTAACACTTTGTGTGTTTCATGAAAAATTGCACCTGTAAAATAGACAATATTTGTGTTAAAGCTTGAGAAGCCTACATAACAAACTACACACATGTTTCGTTATGAGTGGTGAGAGAAACAATACTTTCATCTTTCTAGAGAATAAATTTATATCTATGGGGGCTTGACACATCCCAAGAATGGAAAGACAAGTATATGGGCCTTTAAATATTCTTCATCTCTTACAAAAAAAAAATACAATCCTTGTCATAACTGTTATCAAATAAATATGAAAACTATCAAAACATTGGATGGAGAGGACAACTACAAAACATGTAAAAGTCCAAAATACTTGGATTTATTACATGTTGATAAATCGGTATCTGATATCTTTTCTCAAACATTGAAAGTCTTTTGTATGTGTGAAAATATAAATAAAAGAGTGGAGCAACTAGTATTTGATGTACCAACAACTTGAACAACTAGTGAAACAAAGGAGCATGTTTTATGGTGTTCTAGGTAACCATTTTCAACAAGCTCCCATATGTGTTGAGAATGGAATAATTCCTTCATTATGATTGATTAGTAATCATAGTTTTTTATATTAAAATGAGAAATTTATGGTTTTGTAGAATTGGTGCTTGGAGCTACCATTGTTGATTGTGAAAAACTATGTTGGCTAAACCTTAGCTTTTTGAAAATAAATTTTGAAAACTTTTAGCTCTAATAAATTTTAGCCATTTCAACCTTAGGCTCTACTACCACATGAAGGAAGAGGCAGAGGAGAGAAATAGGGAAGAAAGGAAACATAATTTTTTTTTTTGCAGAAAATAAAAAATAGAGATAAACTAAAATGATTTCTCTATTTCATGTATAATTCAAAACATATAGTAATATTTTTCATAAAATAGATGCAAAGTTGTTCCTTGATTTTTTTCAGAAAACACCAAAAATGTGCTCCTTTGTTTCACTAGTTTTCCAATTTTTTGCTACAACAAATACTAGTTGCTCTACTCTTCTACTTGTATTTTTACCAATAATATTATGTATTTTAATTCTCATTTAAATTTGTTCTGCACTTGAGAGTTGAAAGCATCACTGAAATGGAATGAGTTGGAGAAAAAAGAAATTTCACATGTATGAGCAGATTGAGAAGATATGTTGGGTGCAAGGAGAATGAAGAGTCTATGGAGGAGAAATTAAAGAGGGAAGTTGGGATTTAACAAAAATAAGAAATTAGTTTCAAACCATTAGAAGAAAAAAGGTGATGTTCTAAAATTTGTGGCTGAATTTTTGGTTTGTCAAAGAAATAAAGGGGAGACAATTAAGAAAATGGGTCTCTTGTAGCCCTTAGTTATTCCTAGCCAATGTTGGTAATAGGTATCTATGGACTTCATCACAGTGCATCCAAAACCTAAAGTTAATTATGCCATTGTGGCAATAGTAGATCACCTCACTAAATATGCACATTTCATTGCATTATCACATCCATTTACAACAAGTATAGTGGCAAAAGCTATTTTGGAGAATGTATAGAATTTACATGGTACACCTAAGGTTAGTGTTAGTGGTTGTGATCCTATATTTGTTACACATATGTTTGTCAGTTTTTGTCATTGATGTCAAAACTTAGTTTAGGTTGTCATTGATACTACTATGATGGTGCACTAATAGTGATTTTCATGGTTGGAGGTCATGCCTTGTTTGATGTCATTTAAGGTAGTATTAAGTATGTTTGTTGTAAGCAGAGATGATATCACAATGATATATTAGGATGAGGATTAGAAGTATTAAGATGAGGACTAAAAGTATTAAGATGAGGATAAGAAGTAATGCTAAAGTTAGATGTTGTTGATGGTCTCTAGTATGTTGTATTCTCTCTCATGTTGTTCCTGAGGAAGAATGTGTTGCTACAAGTTTTGGTCTTTGCATGTTGGTGAAAGTTTTTGCTACAAGAAGTTGCTTTGAAGACTATTTGGGAGAATACTCTACCTTCCTCCATCTTTGAAGATATGGTATTATGGTTTGGGATTCAATTTCCTTGTTCCATGGATGTTTTTCTCATATATTTTCAAGTCACCAGTGTTTTCAAGGAGGTATCTAGTAATTGCAATTGGTTGGTAGTATAGTTTTTTGTTAGGACTAGTCTAGAAAATACTCCACATTTCTCTACATTGATGTTTTTGCTCTTGCAGCTATGGTGAACATGCTCTTAGTTTTTGTGTAGTGTCTCAATTTAGTTTTCATATAATTATATTTAATACAAGCTGTTTTGTTAATGTTATATCTCATGGTGAACCAAATATTTTTGGGTGTAGGGTGCTATGACTCTCTTGCTCAATTATGGTTTTTCACCTAAAGGAAAAAAGATAGTTCCCATACAAAATCTAGGTGTTTCACTCAAAATAATACAAGTACAATGAAAATATGCCTAAATGCAATGATCTAAGTTCAATAAACTGATAAAATGGATTGATTATTTATGCAAAACCTAAGAAGTATGAAGTGTTTGGAAACACAGTGTGATATGCAAACATGAACTAGAAACATAAACAAATGAAAACATAACTTAATGAAATTGAATGGAGTGCACTTGGAGATGGAATGCTGATATTGGGAGGTTCTAGAATGTTTCAAAAATAATTGTTGATGAGCACTGGGACTCATTCGCCACAGATGGCGAATTAGTCCTGGTTCTGGTAAATTTTGTTGAAACAGGTTTTAGAGTGTCGAGAACAAAAATATGAAGAAAACACCTTTTCTAGACTGGCAGTAGGACTCATTCACCACTGATGGTGAATTAGTCTTCCTAAAAAAATATGCAAATTCTAAAGTCAACTATGTGGGTCTAGATTTGCACTTGTCTTCTTGTCAGGTTGACAGATCCAAATCTACAAAAAATAGGCTCAATGATGTCTCCAAGCTTGAATTAGGTCTTTTGCTGACTTGAATAGCTTTGATGACTTTTTGACCACGTTTCAACACTTATCTCTTTGACAAATCTGCCTACAAGACTTGAAAACACACATGCAAAGAGGGGAAAAATGGTTAAGGGTTAGAGTATAGGGATTTGCCTTGGTCAAATCCCACTTTGATAATCAAACCCTTGATAAAGAAATGAAATGAAATAAGAAAGGAATGATGAACAAACAACATGCAAGTGTCATAAACTCACTAAACCCTTATTGTTGAAGTCTGAAGATATGTCAATGGCTGGTCCAAGATGCTTGATTGAGTGATGCTATGATGCTTAAATGCAAGAATGAGATGATTGAATGGATGAATGAGTGAATTAGTGAACTAGATGATTGGGGGTGTCAAATGGATAGAAAAAAACTTATTTATACAATTATGCCCTAATTTCCTAAAAATACAACATCACAGGCCAACCTAAGGTCTTAATGAATAAAAACCTAAAAGAAATTTGAATTTATTTTGAATTTTGTGCCAAGAGGGACTCATTTGGGCCACCCATGGTGAATGGGTTCCACTCAAGGCATGCAAGTGGGTGTCAAGGATTAAGTTGTATTTAATGACGTTTGTCAGGTTTATATTCTAAAACACACTTAATTAAGGCCTGTAAGTGCATAAAGGGGCCAAATAAAGCATAAGAAAGGTGTAACTAGTGGTGACAAGCCTAGAAAAGTGTGAGTTTTTTACAAGACTTTACAACACTTTAGAATAAGGCTTGCTAAGGGATAAAAAGGGAATATTTAGATGAATTATATAAGAAGAGTCTAGAAAAGTGTAGAAATGTGCTACAATAGGGTATGTGTAGGATCATGGAAAAAAAGGGCCCTTAAGTGGTGAAAAATTCAAAAAATCAGAGTTAGGCAACTTGAGGTAAAAATTTGAATAAGTTATCTATATTATTTTAAAAATATGTAAGAATAGAATTTGTAGAAAATTGAATGTAGTTTCTAAACTACTAGGTTTATTTAAAAAAAAATCTATTTGGTGAAAATTTGAAATTTCAATGCAGTAGTACTTAAATTTTAGGGAAAAAATAAGAAGTAGGTGTCTGTCTGACCATCCTAACCACAATAAAATGATAATATTTTTTATAAGATTTTAGATATAAGTATGGGACTCATGCATATTTTTTTGTAATTTTTTTCCAAGTAAATAATTAATTATGAATTTTTTATTACAAGTTTTAAAAATTATAAACTCGTATTTTTGACCACCTTAACTTGGTCAAAACTTCATGAAATCCATTTTTTTTAATCCTATAGTATGTGAAGCATAGAATGTGACACATGTTTTAGATTCAAAAAATGTGATACCGTTTGAAAGCTATAGATTCTTTTCAATCATCCTATCAATCAGGACTTTAGTTGTAATTCAAATAGAAAATGAATAATAATTATTTATTAAATTCAAAGTAAATCATAATTTATATTGGTGGAAAGTTGAGAATCTCCTTTAAAAACCCTTTTCGTTTCATCAATTTTTGGTAAAAAAGTCGTCAGCCACATGTACCTTACACATACCCATCATATTGCCACTTTTTGTCCCATCATGATCCTGCACATACCCAACACTTCAAAACACCTTCACAAGACATCATAACGTCTTAATAATTTGAATATTCAAGACCTAATGTGAATGTATATGTTACATTGCAACATTAAATCTAAGCAAAATAGGTCAAGCATCACATGAAAAAGACCTAAATGAGCATGAAAATGTCTAAAGATCCATTTTTCTATGGTACACATGGCTATGTCTTCTTGGCTTTTGGGTTGAAGGATTTTTTTTTTGTTTGGTTTGTGGTGGCTGTTTGTGGCATGATAGTGTGAAATAAGTATATGGAAGTGTTTTAGAATGTTCATGAAACATCTCTTTGTGGTATGCACATCAATGGTTGATCTCTTTGGTGATGCATATTGTTTTGAGTTGGTTTTTTGGGTAATTTATGTAAGTCTGGCCAACAGGGTTTGTTCTCCTACTTGCGCTATGTGCTTGGGGTTTGTGCTAGCATTTGAGGTTGTATTAAGTTGTGTTTGGGTTTTTCCCCATATTTTTGAGAAGCACACTGAGTAAATTTAGTTAAAAGTATGTTTTTTGGTTGACTGTTAATGTGCTACACATTTCCTTTCTACCGACTTTGGATCATGTGTGCCAAAATATTTGATGTTTGGGATCATATTGGAAAATGTAACAAGTAATTTTTGGTCCTTTCTATCTACTGGATATGACCTCTTTCACTACAATTATGTTTTGTGGCTGAATTGTTAAGGTTACTACTTATCTCCTATTTTGGTTGACCTAATTGGTGTTTTAAGATCTTGTAGAATATATAAATGGAAGAAAATTAGTTGCAAGATGAGAGAGAGTGATTGTGTGTGAGTGTGGAATGATGCAGTGAGTTGTATTAGATGCGCTTTAACACCTCAATCAACAAAGTGTATTATTGACACATGTAATTCTAATTTTTCATGTGTCTTGTTATCAAATAGCGAGTCTCTTCAGTAGGTCCTTGTATCTAGACCTGGGGTTGTGTGCCCCAGCCTACAAGTCCCTTTGTATCTTTTCCTAAGGTTGTGTGTCTTAGCCTGCAAGTATTTCAGAAGTGTGTTTCCTTAGGTAGTGAGCCTAAAAACTATAACTTTTGTAAGGAGTGAGCTTCATTTATTGTGAGTTTTCTCATTGTGGTTTTTCCCTTCTTAGGTTTTCCAAATATATCTAGTGTCATCCTATGCATGTATGTGTATTACTTTATATTTCATTATTGTTGATTTGATTAAGTACTATTGATTTGTTTAAAGGTTTGTTGATCTTGTTAAAAGTCTAAATTTACATTGTGTTGAAGGGTTTAGATTTTAAAGATTCTAATTCATCCCCCTCCCCTCTCAGTATCTAGATGGGTTCAACAATTGGTATGAGATACAAGTTTCTCTAAAGAATCTTAACCACTTGAGGAAAGGTTCAAGATGGCATAGGATAGATCTTACAAGTCATCTAGGTTTGATGGAACAAATTACACCTTTTGGAAAGTTAGAATGGAAGGCCATCTTAACTCTCTTGGGTTTGGTGTTTGGTAATTTTTCAAGGATGGTTACACTGCTCCTACTACTCCTCCAACATATCCAACTAAGATTAGGTTGTATGAAAATAATGCTAAGGAAAATAATTCTATCATGAATGGGTTAGCTAATTTAGAACTTTTGAAGGTGATGAATTGTAGTTCTGCTAAGGATGTTTGGGATAAGTTTACAAACATTTATGAAGGAAATAGTAAAGTGAAGCAAATCAAGATTCAAAACCTCAAGAGAAAATTTGAAACCCTGAAGGTGACAAAGGATGAATATATTTCTAGTTATATGCTTTGGGTGGATGAAGTGGTTACTGGCATCAGAGACCTCTTGGTCGAGAAGTGAAAGAAGATGAGATTATGAAGAAGGTTCCAATACCTCTCCCGAAATCTTATAGTCATAAGGTATCTTTTATTGAGGAATCCAAGGAGTTGGATTTTTATTCTTGAATAGATCAATTGTTTAGTGCTATCACAACCTTTGGAATTAGAGAGCTTGACAAAGATGCTCCAAAGAAGGAAGTTGCATTCAAAGTTAGTAAGAAGGTAGAAGATGAAGCTACTTATCAGAATTTTTACTTTGATGAAGTAGAAGAAAAAATTGTGAGAATATTGAAGAAAGGAATTAGTGAATACAAAGGTAAGTTACCTTTCAAGCACTTCAATTTGAAAGGATCGTTCATTTTGCCTCTAAATATCCTTTTAAATAATCAAAAGATAGAAACAAAAGAGAGAAGTTCAAAAGGATTCTTTATTTCAAGGAGAGTAGTTGTTCCTTATAAGATGAGGATAACAATTGAAATGGTGAAAACCTCTTCATGGCCCTAAAATTTTATGACAAAGACTGATATTGAAAAATGTAAGAAGTTTGGTACATTGCAGGCTGACAAAGATAACAAAAAATCAATGGTTTTGTGGACTACCTTACATACAAAGGAAGAAGAAAATGCTTGAGTGATTGATTGTGGTTGCTCTAACTACATGACTAGTGACAAGGAGAGGTTCATAAAACTTGAGAAGTGGAATGGTGGAACTATCAAGTTTGGTGGTGATGAGAAAACACAAATTTGTGGAAAGGGTGTTGTACCCATTGATGGAAAGAAAAATATTGATGATTTCCTCTATGTCAAAGGTTTGAAGCATAATATCCTCAATGTCAATTAGATATGAAACAAAGCATATAACCTTACCTTTCATGCCAAAGGTTGTGAGATTAGGAAGGAAGGGTCTAAAAGATTAGTTGCAAAAGGCACTAGGACAAATGGAAATGTCTATCATCTAAAAGATGCAAGTGGAAGAACTTTTTTATTTGCTCAATTCGAGGAGTGTTGGTTGTGGCACAAGTGGATGGGACACATAAACTTTGACAATATGGTAAAGATCAGATCTACTCATGTAGTGAGAGATATACCTAAGATAACTAAGCCTAAAACCACATTATGCAAGGATTGTCAAATGGGAGAGTAGACAAAGACAGGTTTCAAGAGCAAGGAGTGTTCTTATACAATGCCTCTAGAGTTGATTCACACTCACCTATAGAAACCTACAAGAACAAAGTGTCAACACGATGAAAGGTATTCTATGTTGCTTGTGGATGATTAGTATAGAATGACTTGGGTTACATTTTTAAGAGAAAAAACAAAAGCTTTTGATAAGTTTAATATTTTCAAAGAAAAAGTTGAGAATGAAATGGATGCTAAGATTGAATGCTTAAGACCAGATAGAGGAGGTGAATTTACTTCAAATGAATTTGAAGTTTTTGTGAAGGTCATGGTATCAGGAGACATTTGTTTTCTCCTAGGATCCCTCAGCAAAATGGGGTAGTGGAAAGGAAGAATAGGACTATGCAAGATATGGCTAGGGCAATGATGAAAGATGTAGAACTGCCTAATATGTATTGAAAGGGAGCAATTCACACTATTATCTACTTGCTTAATAGAGTATGATTGAGGGTTAATAACACTAAGACCCCTTATGAGCTTGTTAGAGTAATAGGTTAATTACTTAATTAATTTAATCATGTTGATTAATTAATTAAGTCACCTTTACTTTATTTTTCACTTAAGCTAAACTTAGGCCCATTAATAATTAATTACTCACCTTTAGGGTTTTGATCTCCTTTCATAAGGATTGATCTCTTTTTAATTATTCAATTCTTTTTTTAATGCATTTTTTATTCATGGAAAATAGAGCACCATTGTTGTGTTTTGTTATCTCTTCTATGTGATAGGTTATTTGCTTGTAGGTGTTCATTGGGTTCTGTGAGGTTGTATTTCTCAACTTCGACATGGTATAAGATCTTCAGATCTACCAATTCCTATTCATTTTTTGAGGGATCTTGTCCTGAAAGTGACATTTTTGTACATCTTGAGTCAAATTGGACCTCACCATTGCGTCTAGAATGCTCGAATCAGTCAGGATTAACCTAAGTTGTTTCGTCAAATTTGGATTCATGGCGTCAAATCTGCGAGGGTTTCAAGTTTATGAAGGTTTCTAGATCCAGAGTGTACCTAAATTTTTTTAGCATTTTGAGCCCAAACAAACCTCACCATCACGTTTAGGGCACCCAAAAACCCCAAAATTAACTATCAAATTGTTGAAATCAGACATAGTGACTCGGGGAGGCAATTTTTTTCCATTTCTAGGTCGTACACCCTGGTATGGCACACAATCCGAGAAAAATGATTTAAAAAACCAGTGATGCAAGGCATCGCTGTTAGTTAATTGCTAGTGGTTAACAACTAGTGGTTAATTCTAGTGGTTAATGTTAGCGGCTATCCTAACCTCCAGGCTTAATCCCCAAACCCTTTTGGAGCAGTTTTGGTATTTTGGCCATAACTTTTGCATATGAACTTGGTTTTTGAAAAATAAAATATTGTTGAAAAGCTGGTTTTAGGCCTGATCTAGTCGTGTAGGTGATTTCTCATTATTTTTCTATTTTTATGCATTTATTTCTAGTAAAAGTAAGGCCTTATTTTTGCACTCTTGGGGGTATTACTTTTGCATATGAACTCTGATTTTTGAAAAAGAATAGGCGTCAGAAAGGTGTTTGAATGCTATTTTCATATCTATAGTTTATTTCATTAGAAAATTTACCAAGAACATAGAGAATTTTTTGAAGTGAATTTTTCTTTTTCACATTTTTTGACTTTCAAATTTGTACTGGTGTTTGGTATTTTGTGTTGTGGGTTTTTTTTTTCTTGCTTTATGTATATACATATTAGAAAATATAAACCTATTTCATTAAACACATTTCACAACCATGAAAATCATGGCGGACCACTCATCTATTGACCATCTTTCTCCACACAATTATCATACCCGGAAGGCACATATGTCAAGACTTCTCATGTCAAAGGGGTTATGGTCCTTTTTGGATGAAGATCAACCTCATTTGACACGTCCTTCTTCTTTCCTTTATCTTTCGATCTGCCTCTCACAACAAGAGCCTCCTTCACCATCTCAGAAGATTTCCTTCTCATCTCTTCTGATAACAAAGAAGCAACAACATCTTCCATCTTGAAACATGATGTACTCCCAATAGCCATCATCAGGTGATCCCAAGAGTCTGGTAAAGAACACAATAAAAGTATACAATGATCCTCTTCATCAATCTTCACACCAACAGATGTTAACTGTGCAATCAACATGTTGAATGCATTCAAATGATTAGTAGGAGATCCTCCTTCTTGCATTCTCAAAGTGTACAACTTCTTCCTCAAGAACAATTTATTGACCAAGGACTTCCCCTGATAAATAGATGCCAGTCTCTTCCACAAGGAAGATGTAGTCTTCTCTTCATGCACATTCAAAAGAACTGAGTCTTCCAAACAGAGCCTTATCAGCCCCTTAGACTTTCTATCTGCAAGCTCCCAATCTTCTTGCTTCATGCCTGTAGGATTCGTTCCAGACACAACAATCCAAAGATCACGATCCACCAACAAATCTTCCATTTTAAGTTTCCACAACTCAAAATTGCTGCCATTGAATTTCTTAATTTCAATCTTTCCTGACGTGCTTGCCATCTTGACCTGTAATTCGAATTACCAAACTTCTACAAGAATCCCACTTAACAAAAATTGACACAAAAAACCCAATGTACCCACAAGGACAACACAACTAGCTAGGCTCTGATACCACTTGTAAGGAAAGCTAAGGTATGGAAACAACTCTCCTAATGTCAAAACCTCAGAGAAGAATGTAGAGATCCTTATAAAATTTTACAATTACAGTCCAATTAAGATGCACTTGAAAGAGATAACAAAACATAGAATTAAACATACACATATGAACACCAGATTTACGTGGGAAAACCCTTATGGGAGAAAAAACCCACCACACCAAGAGAAGTCACTTTGTATTATAGTAAAGAAGATTACATATAGAGGTCAGACTTATCATTTTGATGTCAGTTTACAACAACATATTCAATTGAACAACCTTGCTACAAAACACTCGAGTTACAATATCCTCATAATAGAATTCACACTAATCACCTTTTGAAATATTCACACAACTTTTCATCCATTCATCAAACAAAACAACATCTGCAACTCTAGAGTATATCCATGCCGCTTCCAGTCTATTGTAATTCCTCTTAGTAACGACCACAATAGTCCAACTACTACCAGTTCCTATTTGGCTTCTTTGATTGGTCGTAGACTCGCCACATAGGATAGTCACCCAATCAATCAAAAACATTCAACCTGTGTTGGCATGTCGGTGAGACACTAACCGTGTCTCCCTGATGCCACAAAGCAAGCATTTGATATCACCAAGAGTCCATACTATCGGCAAGATGTTATATTGAGTCCAAAAAGCTATCACTTAGACTTCGCTGTATCACCAAGACCTCATACCGAAGATCATCACTTGTATCGCTATCGCCAAGACTTATTGCTATCGATGAAACATCATACTGAAGCTCCAAAGTCACATAGACAATAGAGTTCTCATCTGCAAGACTATCATCCTTCACTGAGAGACCATACCGAGCTCTTTATGTTATACCGAAACATCCAACAGTCAGAAAGACTTCGTTTGTCACTAAGACTTCACACCGAGACCTCCGTGTTACCCTAAGACCACCATTTTCCAGGAGTCATATCGAACACATCCCACAACGTCAGTGAGACAAACACCCATTGCTAAGAGTTCTTACCAAACCCTTTCATTACCCTAATGACTCCAACTAAATGCTATGAGTGATACTTCTATTGTCGGTATGAGACATAGAAAATTTCTAAGAATCTCCCCGAAGACTTCAAGTGAAACACTATCGGTGAGACATTCCTCCATTGCTGAGAGTTCTTCCCAAGTGTTCAAGTCACCCCGAAACTGCTTGTCGCCCAAAGTCTTCTCGATATCCGATAAGAGTGGCCTGTCGGCCAGAGATCTCCATTCGGTAGAAGGTTACAATGAATGCCACAAGTCATAGCGACAACACCAGTCGGCAAGACAAAAGCATTGTCACATCGACCTATACAAGCCACAAGGTTCCAAAGCTGCTAGTCGGCCAGACTGAGTGAATTTCACACTGACTTGGCTCTCTTAGAGGTTTTAGCATGTGGGATTGGGGCATATATTTCTAACAATCTCCCACTTGACAAAGATCACATAGGCACCTCCAGAGCACAACCAAACTACTGAAATTCATGGGCTCTAAGGCCCATCGAATTGGCACACCACCTAAACTTGTCTTTGTTCACTGGCTTCGTCAATGCATCTGTAACATTCTCCAGAGTATCCACTTTTTCTAATGAAACCTTTCCATCCTCCACCATATCTTGTACAAAGTGGTACTGTACATCTATATGTTTTGTCCTGGCATGGAAAGTAGGATTCTTTGCCAAACAGATAGCACTCTGACTGTCACAATAAATTGTTATTTTCCCTGCATCAAAACTAATGTTAGAACACAAATGTTTTAACTAGACTACTTCTTTATAGGCATGTGTAGCTGCCATGTACTTTTCCTCTGTAGTGGAAAAAGTGACTATAGCCTACCGCTTACTCATCCAACTCATTGCACCACCATTCAACATGAAAATGTATCCACTGGTGGATCTCCTGCTATCAATGTCCCCTGCCCAATCTAAATCCACATAGCCTCGAATACTGAGAGTCCTCTATGATTCAACCAAGTTCCCATGGTAACACAAAGCATATTCTAAAGTGCCCTTCAAATATCTGAATACTCTTTTCACAACATCCTAATGTGTCCTTCTAGGATTAGCCATAAGCCGACTAAGTACTCCCACTGCTTGGGAAATGTTTGGCCTTGTATAGACCATTGCATACATAAGACTACCAACCAAACTAGCATAAGGTACAATAGTCATGTCCTCCATCTCAGTAGGATATTTTGGACACTCTTCAATAGATAGATTCGTTCCTTGCAAAACTGGAACAACTAGCTACTTACAATCATTCATGCAAAATATCTCTAGAATAGTCTTATATACTTACTCTGATTGAGCCAAAGTTTTATACTTTTTCTATCCCTGGTTATTTCCATCCCCAAAATATACCTTGGTGCACCAAGATCTTTCATTTTGAACTTAGCAGACAACTGAGACTTAAGATCATAAATCATCAACTTACTATTGCCTATGAACATCATATCATCAACATAGAGAGCAATAATAAGGACTTGATCACTTTCAACTTTGTAATACACACAATGATCAGATTTTGATCTTACAAATTCCAATGACAAAACAAATGTTTCAAACTTTTGGTACCACATTCTAGGAGACTGCTTTAATCCATACAGAGATTTATTCAACTTGCAAACCAATCTTTCTTTACTTTTTTCCACAAAGTACTCAGGCTGTGACATATAAATCTCTTCTTCAAGATCACCATGAAGAAATGTTGTCTTCACATCCATCTATTCGACCTCTAAGTCATACACTGCTGCAAGTGACAAAAAAAATCTAATAGATGTCAGCTTAGCTATAGGAGAAAAAATTTCCCCATAATCAATTCCCTCTACCTGGGAATAACCCTTCGCAACCAACCTCGCCTTGTAATTTTCCACACTACCATCTAGACCTATCTTCTTCTTGAATACCCATTTATAGCCCACAGTTTTTCTACCTTCAGGCAAGGGCACCAAACTCCAGGTATCATTCTTTTCTAATGATGCCATTTCTTCATTCATGGCTTCTAACCAATAGTTTGAATCAAAAAATTTAAATGCCTCTGTCATAGTTCTAGACTCATCAGTGCTAGAAATTAAAGCATAGGCACAAGTAGAATCTATCAAAGAGAACCCATACCTATCAGGTTTCTTTCTTTCACGAGTTGACCTCCTCAATTGCTGAGGCTGAGGTTTTTCTTCTTCATCAGAACTTTCAGAATTGCTTGAGCTCTCCTTAGTTTCAGGTACATTTTGAATTTTGAATTCCTCTTTCTCTGGTGTTAGAGGAATTACAACTACATCCTTATTATTTTCTGACTTTGTCTTTGACTACAGATCCAAGGTAGAAGGCTTCGGCTCACGAAAGATTACACTTCTGTTGTATAGAACCTTCTCTGTATCAAGATTCCAAAGCTTGTATCCTTTAATGCCAACACTATAGCCAATAAAAATACATTTGACATCCTTGTTCTCCAACTTAGATCTTTTCTGATACGACACATGAGCATATGCCTCACAACCAAAAACATGAATGTGTCTCAGAGAGGGATTCTTACCAGACCATGCTTCCAAAGGTGTTTTCTCAACAAGAGCGAAATTCAGAGAACAGTTTATCAAGTAACATGTTGTAGCAACTACCTCAGCCCAAAACTTCTCCTCCAAGCTAACATTCCTTAGCATACTTCATGCTCTTTCCATCATTGTCCTGTTGAACCTTTCTGCAACTCTATTTTGCTGTGGAGTACAAGGTGTAGTTTTATATCTTTTAATTCCATGGTCTTTACACTACCTCTCAAAATCATCAGAACAAAATTCACGACCATTATCATTCCTTAAACATTTTATTTTTCTTCCAATCTGATTTTCTACAAGGTTCTTAAATTCCTTAAATCGACTAAACACTTCTGATTTACTTTTCAAAAAATAGACAAATGCTCTTCTTGAATAATCATCAATAAATGATACATAGTACCTTCACTTAGACAAAGAAGGAACATTCATTGGACCACATACATCAGAATGAATATAAGCTAGCAAACTAGAAGATTTATGAGGACTAGAATAAAAGGAAACACAATGATGTTTACCATATATACAATGTTCACAAAATTCAAATTCGAGGTTACAATCTTCAAGCCCCTCAACCAAGTTTTTATTCTTCAAGGTTTTTAAACCTTTCTCACCAATGTGACCTCGCCTATGATGCAAGAGCATACTCTTTTAAAAATAGAAGTTTAACTTCTATTTTTTACAAAATCAGGAACATTTCCCTCTTTACCTCCATGAGTAGCTTTTTGTGACTTTACAGAGACACTGTTACATTGAACAACATGTGCATCCAGCTTATACAAGGTACCAATCCGAGCACCCCTCGCTAGCACCATTGAGCCTCTAGTAATCTTGCAACCATTTCTAGAGAACGTGACTTGCACTCTGATATCATTCAACACACTAACATAAAGTATATTTCGAGCTAGACTTGGTATGTGCATAACATCATTGATTCACTTCACTCTTCCATCAGGGAATTGAATTCTGAATCTTTCACGACCAACAATTTCCAATGAAGAATCACTTGCCAAATACACCTTTCCACCATCGTATTTTTCATACTTCATGAACCAGTCTCTATGAGATGTCATGTGGAAAGATGCTCCAGAATCAATCAGCTAGACATCATCTAATGCTTGTGTGGCCAAGGCTGCAATGAAAGTGTTTGCATCACTTTGAGAAGAATCATTGTAGGAAGAATACTTCTTCTTCTTCTTCTCCTCTTTACAATCCTTTCAGACATGACTGGGTTGCCCACAATTCCAACATTTCACCTTGGACTTCTTGCCAGGATAATTTTATCTCCCCTCTGATTTTGATTTGGACTTCTTGTCCTTTTTCTTGCATTTATCTTTTGATCTTCCTCTAATAGTAAGAGTCTCCTTCACCATCTCAGAAGATTCCTTCTCATCTCTTCTGATAACAAAGAAGCAACATCTTCCACCTTGAAACATGATGTTGTACTCCCAATAGCCATCACCAAGTGATCCCAAGAGTTTGGAAAAGAATACAATAAAAGCATACAATGATCCTCTTCATCAATCTTCACACCAACAGATGTTAACTGTGCAATCAACATGTTGAATGCATTCAAATGATCAGCAACAGATCCTCCTTCCTACATTCTCAAAGTGTACAGCTTCTTCCTCAAGAACAATTTATTCACCAAGGACTTCCCCTGATAAATAGATGCCAGTCTCTTCCACAAGGAAGATGCAGTCTTCTCTTCATGCATATTCAAAAGAACCGAGTCTGCCAAACAAAGCCTTATCAACCCCTTAGACTTTCTATTTGCAAGGTCCCAATCTTCTTGCTTCATGCCTGTAGGCTTCGTTCCAGACACAACAATCCAAAGATCACGATCCACCAACAAATCTTCCATTTTAAGTTTCCACAACTCAAAATTGCTGCCATTGAATTTCTCAATTTCAATCTTTCCTGACGTGCTTGCCATCTTAACCTATAATTCTAATTACCAAACTTCTACAAGACTCCCACTTAACAAAAATTGACACAAAAAACCCAACGTACCCACAAGGATAACACAACTAGCCAGACTTTGATACCACTTGTAAGGAAAGCTAAGGTGCAAAAACAACTCTCCTAATGTCAAAACCTCAGGGAAGAATGTAGAGATCCTTATAAAATTTTACAATTACAGTCCAATTAAGATGTGCTTGAAAGAGATAATATAAACAAAGAATTAAACATACACATATGAACACCAAATTTACGTGGGAAAACCCTTACGGGAGAAAAAACCCACTACACCAAGAGAAGTCACTTTGTATTATAGTAAAGAAGATTTCATATAGAGATTAGACTTATCTTTTCAATGTCAGTTTATAGCAGCATATTCAATTGACCAACCTTGCTAACAAACACTTAAGTTATAATATCCTTAGAATAGAATTCACACTGATCACCTTTCAAACTATTCACACAACCGTTCATCCATCTATTGAACCAAACAACATCTGCAACTCCAGAGTATATCCATGTTGCTTCCGGTCTGTTGAACTTCCTCTCAATAACAGCCGCAACAGTCCAATTGCTAGCGGTTCCCATTTGGCTTCTGTGATTGGTCGTTGACTCACCACGTAGGATAGTCACCCAAACGGTCAAAAGCGTTCAACCTATGTTGGCATGTTTGTGAGACACTAATCATGTCTCCCCGATGCCACAAAGCCAGCATTTGATATCGCCAAGAGTCCATACTATCAGCAAGATGTTATATTGAGTCCAGAAAGCTATCGCTTAGACTTCGCCGTGTCACCAAGACCTCATACTGAAGATCATCACTTGTATCACTATCGCCAAGACTTATCACTATCGGTGAAATATCATACCAAAGCTCCAAAGTCACATAGACAATAGAGTTCTCACTGGAAATACTATCGTCCTTCACTCAAAGACCATACCAAGCTATTTATGTTATACCAAAACATCCAACAGTTGGCAAGACTTCATTCGTCAATAAGACTTCACACCAAGACCTCCACGTTACCCCGAGACCACCATTCACTAGGAGTCATATCAAACACATCCCACAACATCGGCGAGACAAACACCCATTGCTAAGAGTTCTTACCGAACCCTTTCGTTACCTCGATGACTCCAAATGAATGCTATTGGCGAGACTTCTATTGTTGGTATGAGACATACCGAACATCCAAGACTCTCCCCAAAGACTTCAAGTGAAACACTGTCGGCAAGAAACTCCTCCATCGCTGAGAGTTCTTCTCGAGTGTTCAAGTCACCCCAAAACCACTTGTTTCCTAGAGTCTTCTCGATATCCAATAAGAGTGGCATGTCAACCAGAGATCTCCATTTGATAGAAGGTTACAACGAATGCCACAAGTCATAACGACAACACCAGTCGACAAGATAGAAGCATTGTCATGGAGACTTGTACAAGCCATAAGGTTCCAAAGCTGCTAGTTGGCTAGACTGAGTGAATGTCACACCGACTTGGCTCTCTTAGAGGTTTTAGCTTGTGGGATTGAGGCATATATTTCTAACAAAATATGTGCTCACATTTATTAATGACTTCTCCAGATGTACATGGGTGTACTTTCTTATGTACAAGTCTGATGTCTTTGATTCATTTATGATCTTTAAGACATTTGTGAAGAAGCAGTCCGGTCTTTCCATCAGGAGGATACACACAGATAATGGGGGGAGTTTCTTAATCAGGATTTTAGGGATTTCTACACTAAGCATGGTTTGCAACATCAGTTTATAGTTCATTACACCCCTCAATAGAATGGTGTTGTTGAGAGAAAGAACATGACTTTATGGGAGATGGCCAATTGTATGAGACATTCATGGTCTATGGATTCTTCATTTTGGGCTGAGGTAGTCAATTGTGCCACTTATATTTAGAATTAGATGCCTCCTAAGGAATTATGACACATGATTCCTGAGGAGGCTTGGACCCATGTGAAGCTCGATGTTTCTACATTCTGAGTTTTTGGTAGTGAGGCTTGGGCATTTATCATGATGCTCAGTAGAAAGCCATGGAGAGGAAAATCTGACCACTCATATTTGTTGGATACTGTGAGGATGTTAAGGTGTATAGGTTGTTTGATCTTGATTCCACAGAGGTCTTGTTTCAGTGAGATGTTCAGTTTGATGAGCGTTTTCCTTTAATGGATTCTTCATCACCAAATTCTCCCTCACTACCTACTCCTCCATCTTCATCTCTTGAGGATGATGTAGATGATGATCCACTGTCCCCACCACCACTAGATACACAACATTTTCCCAAGTGGGCTTGCTTTATTTTAGAGACAGGTGGATCTTTGGTAGGTGATCCTTTAGATTCCCGTCGTACATGTGCATAGACATCGGGTGCTAGTATTTTGAGTCATGCCATTTCAGATGATCCTCAGAGGTTTTTAGAGGTGACATGTCACCTGAGTGGGATGGGGCTATGGAGGAGGAGTATTCTTCTTTGATGAAGCATAATACTTGGGATCTTTGTCATCTTCCTAAGGGAATAAAGTTGGTTCAGTGCAAGTGGGTGTACTGTACCAAGTTTTCTATAGATGGTTCGATATATAAGTACAAAGAACGTCTTGTTACGAAGGGGTTTTCTCAGGTTGAGGGTATTGATTACTCCGAGACCTTTGCTCCTGTTGCCAAGATGAATTCTATTCACTTTGTACTATCACTAGCAGCTTCACAGGGATGGAAACTTTTTCAGATGGATGTGAAGAGTTCCTTCTTGCATGGGAACCTACATGAGATTTATGTGGAGAAGCCTCATGGTTTTGTGCAAGACACTTCTTTGGTTTGCAGACTTTTGCATTCATTGCATGGTCTCAAACAAGCCCCTCAGGCTTGGTATGAGAAGATGGACTCTTTTTTGCTTTCCTCTCACTTCACACGCTGTCATTCCGATCCCACAGTGTATATTCAACGTCAGGAGGGTGATATTTTGATCCTTGTGCTATATATTGATGATATCATTCTTACATGTAGCTCATCCTCTATGATTCAAAGTGTTCAAAGAGCTTTGATGGAGCAGTTTGAGATGACAAATCTCAGTCTTTTGCACTATTTTCTTGGTCTATAGGTTATTTAGTCTTTGGATGTGATTTCCATATATTAGTAGAAGTATTCTCTTGATATGCTCCAGAGATTTGGCATGCTTTATTGCAAGCCTTCCCCCACACCATTTCAGTTAGGTGTTGTTGTGTCTTCCACTTGCTCTACTCCTTCAATAGACTCTAAATTATAAAAGCAGTTGGTTGGTAGTTTGTTGTACCTAACGCATTCACATCCTGATCTTTCCTTTGTAGTTGGTCTTGTCTCTAGGTTCTCCCATGATCCACATGAGAGCCATTGGCAAGCTACCAAATGTATCTTGAGGTATATTCAGGGCACCACATAGTATGACATTCACTACACATCAAGAGCCCCTCACATTGTTGGCTTCACTGACTCTGATTAGGCTGGTGATGTCAATGATCAAAATTCCACTTCTAGCTTTGTTTTTTGCCTTGGTTCTGGTCCTATCACATGGTCTTGCAAGAAGCGATCTGCTATTGCATTATCATCTACAAAGGCTGAGTACCAAGCAGTGGTGTTAGCTAGTTAGGAGTTTTTATGACTTTAGTAGTTGATGACAGAGTTTGGGTTTCCTCCTGATAGTCCCACTATTCTTTGGTGTGATAATCAGAGTGCTATACACATTCCCCACAATCCAATGGAGCATTAGCAGATGAAGCACATTGAGATCCACATCCATTTCATCAGGCATTTGATTCATGATGGTTCTTTCATATTGGAATACATTCCTACTGAGGCACAGGTCGCAGACATCTTCACAAAAACTTTGGCATCACCACACTATCTTTAGTTGTGATCAATGCTTGGGGTGAAGGAAGTTGTCCTTGGGGGGTCTTTTTGAGGCCTTCATGTTTTTTTTAGCATGCTTTTCATCTCTTTTTGGAGTAGAGATTTTCCCATGAGGTATTCTCTATTTTCTCTACTTTACAGAGATTTGGTTGTATTTGGGTACCTCATCTAGCCTTGTTGTCAGGACCCATCTTTGCTTTCATGCATTTAGTCCTTAGTTTTTTAGCTTCTACCTAAGTTCATCTTAAGGGGGGGTATTAGAGTAATAGGATAATTAATTAATTAATTTAATCATGTTGATTAATTAATTAAGTCACCTTTACTTTATTTTTCACTTAAGCTAAACTTAGGCCCATTAATAATTAATTAATTACACACCTTTAGGGTTTTGATCTCCTTTCATTAGGATTGATCTCTTTGTAATTATTCAATTTTTGTTTTAATGCATTTTTTCTTCACAGAAAACAGAGCACCATTGTTGTGTTTCACTATCTCTTCTATATGATAGGTTATTTGCTTGCAGATCTTCACTGGGTTTTGTGAGGTTGTATTTCTCAACTTCAATAGAGCTATGGTTTGAAAGACCTCCCACTATCAGATACTTCAAAATCTTTGGTAGAAAATGATACATCAGGAGATATGAAGAAGACCTTGGAAAGTTCAATTCAAGATGTGATGAAGGAATCTTCCTTGGTTACTCAACTAGAAGCAAAACTTATATATGCTACAATTAGATATTGGGAAAGATGATTGAAAGCAAAAATGTTAAGGTAGATGGATATTTGTGTCAGATCTCACAAGTATTAGAGGTTTATAGACTTGATATACCTCCCTACTTTGAAGAAGAATAAGAAGAGAAAAAATAGAAGTGAGCCATCAATTTTAGGGTGTTCTACGTGCTTCTCTTGCACTCTTAGGGGTTTTCACCTAAAAGGAGAGAGATAGAACCCAAAAATTGGGGTGGTTCACTCAAATAAAGGGATGTATAATGGAATTATGACTAAATGAAATGATATAAATGAATCTAAGTGATGAAATTGATTAATTATTAATGCAAAACTAATGAAATATGCAATGTTTGAAAACACATTGTGATACATAGAAAACACATCGAAATGAATACAAATTGCAACAGAAATGGATGAAACTGAAAGTGTGCACTTGAGATGTTGATGGAGATTGGAAATGACTTCTGGAATGCTGCTAATCTTGATTTTTAGGCTTGGTGGGATGCATTCACCATGTTGGGTGAATTAGTCCTAGTTCTATGAAACTGTTCTGAAGCCCATTTCAAAAAAATGGGTGTCTGGAAAAATGCAAAAAACCAAAATCAGGCCTAGAAGTGGGACTCATTCAACACCCGTGTAAAATGAGTCCACTTTTGAATTTTTGAAGATTCAAAGGTGGAAACAAGAGCCCTCGGTTTGCACTTTCTGCTTCTCTAGGTGTTTGGTTTTGAAACTGTCAAATTTAGGCCTAAAGGTGACTTTTTGTTGATGTTTTGTCTTAGAAAATGAAGAGATGAATTGGAAAACTTTGAAATGCAATATTCAATGATTTCTAAGCCTCCAAGATGCCTAAATCTGCAGATACACAAGACAAGAAAGAGAAATTTTGGATGTTATGGCATGGGGGTTTGCCTTGGTCAAACCCCTTTTTAGGTAATCAAACCAAGTGAAGAAAGAAGGTAATGAAGCATGAAATAATGGAGTTATTACCTTTCCATCGAGATTGATCTTGAATTTCTATAGCAAAACATGAAGACTCTGCCCTTGAATGTCTTTGGAAGCTATCTTGGTGACTTGTAATGATGAAACCCTAACTTGCTTGACTTGAAATGGAAGAAAAATGTTGAATGGATGATAAGAGATGTGTGAATGAGTTAAGAGATGATTGGGGGTTGAAATCATGGATGGAAAAAAACTTATTTATACACACTTATGCCCTAATTACCCAATAATACAACATCATAAGCCAACATACGGTCTTTTTGAATAAAAACCCGAAAGAACTTTTTTTTTTTTGAGTTTGGAGCCAAGAGGGATTTATTCACCATCCATGGTGAATGGGTCCCACTCTAGGCTTGTAAGTGGGTGTTAGTAATTAAATTACATTTAATGTTGTTTTTCAGGTTTACGTTCAAAAATACAGTTAATTAAGTCTTATGAGTGTATAAAGGGGTCAAATAAAGCATAAGAAAGGTGTAAATAGTGATAAAAAGTTTAGAAAAGCATGAAAGCTTGTTACAATACTTTACAACACTTTAAATAGGACTTGATAAGGGATAAAAAGGTTATTTTTAGATGAATTATAATAAGAAGAGTCTAGAAAAGTGTAGAAATGTGTTACAACACTTCACACGACCTTCACAAGACATTGTTAAATGTATTTTATTCAGTTTGCAAGGGTCCAAGACCTAGTGTGGATGTGAAAAACACCAAATCAAGGCCTCATTAAGTCCATTTTATCATCAATTATTCTCAAATCAAGCAAGTTTCCTTTTTTCTATGGTACATTTAGCCCCCACTTTAGTGAGAGGATGAACTTGCTTCAAACTCACACTAAAGTAGACATTCAAGAGAGATTCGAGTGTGTAGATGTAGATGACAAAGAGTGACAATGATCAAGAAGGCAGTCAAGCCCCCAGGATCCAAGATCCTAAGTCAAACCATCAAGATACATAATCATGCAATGGAAAGAACTGAAGCAAAGAGAAATGGGATGGAAAAGATGCGCTCACTTTGGGGCCACAAAACATTAGGTCATCCATGGGGTGAGATATCCCAAAGAAGTGGTTTAATGAGAAATTCATGCCAATGTGTCGGTTTCCCACCGTATAATGAGAAAGTCATGCCAGTGTGTCGACTTCCCATTATACTAACCATACCAAAGTTATGCTCCTAATAACATTGATAAGGCACCACAATATAATGATTTTGTAAATTTTTTTCAATATGTGAAGAATTTTGCTAAAGGGGATTTTACTTTGTTCATGTAAGGTCTTTCTTAGGGATGATTGTGCCTAATGTCTCCAAGAGAGGACAAGTTAAGGTGTTAGATCGTTATCCATGGGATGCCTCATTCACATCAAGCCACTTCAGTTGATCAGTATTCCCTTGTCAGATCATTATCCATGGGATGCTTTGTTCTCATTAGGCCACTTCAGTTGATCGTACACTCTTGGAAATAATCAAACCCAATGAAACCGCCAAGGAGATGACACATCATGAGAAAAATTAAATCACACCATGAAATTTGCAAAAAGATGTTGTCTATGTATGCCCCCACTTTAAAGCGGTTTCTAATACCATTACTGTGAGCAATTTCTTTAAAGTAGAAGAGGGTATGAGAGATTATTCGAAAAGCCCTATGCCAAGTCATATGTTTTTGATAAGTTGTGTCATCAAGAAAGGGAGTATGTCACATGTGAGTCAATCTTAAGACATGTAATCCACATCTCAAGCTTTCTCTTATACGTTCATGAAAGGTTAACGATTAGTCAAAAGAGACAACGACAAGTGACATAGAGGGATAAGGATTTCTAACCCTTTTCCCCCACTTAGTGTAGGACAAGGGTGAGCCCAGAATGGATGATGGAATGATGCCCCTTGTAATGGATGCATAACATGCAATAATGAGTATGCTATGATCCTACAATTATTGCATGGAAAGGACCAAAAAAGAAGGTTATTTATGTGGATAAGGAAACAAAGTTTCTACTTGATACATGTTTAATGAGATATCTATCAATTTAGGATGTTCCAAGGTTGGAGATTGCTTGGAAGAATCTTGAGTGATAGTATGGATGTTGAGTGAAGGTTTGTTGGATGGGTTGATTTCTATGAAAGGATAATCACAAAGACCATGATTTGGAAGAATGAGGTTGGGTGTATTGTGATCTTGTTTCTTATGTAATGGTGGGTAAAGAATGATAAGATTCTTAGGTGTGTGCAAAATAACTTCAACACACATAGGGGAATGATTAATAGTTGGATTGTTTTGAGTATCAAGAGTGATGATATGAGAAGAAGGCTTGATTTGGTTTTTTTTTTTCTCTAAGGTATCATTATTATGTGCCATAATATCGACCCTAGGAGGAGAGCTTTTAGGAAAGTGACAAATAATAGGTTTATCATATGTCATAGTTGGATTTGGCAAGATAGCTTCATCGCTCATAGGAGAGGCCTCAAGAGAAGGATAACTAGGAGTTTCATGGTTACCAATGATTGGTCTTTTGTGTTCAAATAGATCTTCGAGAAAATGGTAGGGGAATCAGGGAAGGGAGAAATAAGTTTTTCATGAGTTTCACTACTGATATCCTCTAACACTAAACTATCTTCTTCATGTGTAGAGAAGATATAAGGAGAAGAAAAGGGTGGATTGTCTTGATTATCTATACTTACACCCTCATGTCCTAGAATGTCCTATTGAGTAGGAGAGGTAGGATTGTCATAGATCTCAATCATATCCTCCACACAAATG
The DNA here is from genome assembly GCA_007258455.2 of Sequoia sempervirens. NCBI lineage: Eukaryota > Viridiplantae > Streptophyta > Pinopsida > Cupressales > Cupressaceae > Sequoia > Sequoia sempervirens. The sequence continues at coordinate 148,839 of VDFB02328646.1, forward strand.
TGTTTGTCATGATCGTTCATGAGTTTATCCTTATGCACTAAAGGATTTGCACAAGTAGGGGAGGTGTTGGGAGATGAATGGGGACTCGGTAAGGTAGTGGCAATGATTTCATATTTTGTGTGTCATAATTTCTTTGCAAGGCGGAGGAGAAGGAAAACAAGAAAGACTTTCATGATCTTCAATGATTGTGTCTTATTTCATCAAGATACCTTCATAACCAATGGGAGAGATATCAGGAGAAGAACAATCATGATTATCATGATTATCGATGCATGCATCCATTTGTGTCAAATCTTTAGTGGTTGGTCTTAGTGAGAGGAAGTACTTAAGGGCTTCATCTAACATATCTAAATCATCACTACTAAAGAGCTTGGATTTATGGTTTTTTGAAATTAAATCATTTTTTGAATTGGATTGTTTGATGTTTTTTGTTTTTTGTTTTCATTTGCTAATGAATTTGATCTAAATGAACTAGGAACTAATGCTAAAAATGAAAATTGCAAAATTATAGGTGCCATGAATGTAAAAAATGCTTATTTCTAATGATTTAAATGTAATAGAAGTTATGCAAACTTAAAATGCAATATAAAGACATGGGATGAAATGCAAATTTTTAGATTTCAAACAAAGTAATTTACTGATGACACTATATAATAATCCAAAAGATGAAAGATTGGAAATGAAAATGTGAATTTTAACAATGTCGAAAATGAGCTAATGTAAGATAAATCTAATGAAATGCATGTATAGAAAGTCAGCCAACTGATATAGATAACTGATGGTAGCAAACAAAAGCATAAAAATGGGGATTTTAGCTCTGTAAAAGGCAGTTTCAGGGGTCAAAAGGGATTGATTCGCCTAGGGTGGCCAATGAGTCCTAGTGGGGATTTTTTGAGAAATTTTTTATGTTTTCTGTGTTTTAAGATGTAGACCTAAGATGAAAATGAAAAATTAAAAAAAAAATTAATGATTTTAGATGCCAAAAATGCAACCTAAATGCACTTTTCATGAATGCAAAATTTGAAACCTAGTATGTAAATTAATCCATGCAAATCCTAATGCAAGGTCAATTCGAGGCTAGATCTATGATGAAGGACTCCAAATAAGACAAGAAGGTATTCGAAAAGCAAGTTCACCAAAATGAACCATGAATTTTGTGGTGTTCTATGGACTTGCACTCTTAGGGTTTTTCACCTAAAAGGAGAGAGATAGAACACTAAAATTGAGGTGGTTCACTCAAATAAATGGATGTATAATGGAATTATGACTAAATGAAATGATCTAAATGAAGCTAAGTGATGAAATTGATTAATTATTAATGCAAAACTAATGAAATATGCAATTTTTGAAAACACATTGTGATATGCAAAAAAACCTAGAAATGAATGCAAATTGCAACATAAATGGATTAAAATGAAAGTGTGCACCTGAGATCTTGATGGAGACTAGAAATGACTTCTGGAATGCTTCTGATCCTAATTTTTAGGCATAGTGGGACTCATTCTCCATTCTGGGAAAATCACCCCTAGTTCTGTGAAATTGTTTCGGAGCCCATTTCAGACAAATGGGTGTCCAAAAATGTAGAAAACCAAAATCAGGCCTAGAAGTGGGACTCATTCGCCACCCATGGAAAATAAGTCCACTTTTGAATTTCTAAAGATTCAAAGGTGGAAATGGGAGCCCTTGGTCTACACTTTTTGCTTCTCCAGGTGTTTGGTTTTGAAATTGTCAAATTTAGGCTTGAAGGTGACTTTTGTTAATGTTTTGTCTTAGACAATGAAGAGATGACTTGAAAAAAATTTCAATGCAATATTCAATGATTTCTAAGCCTCCAAGATGCCTAAATATACAAATACACAAGACAAGAAAGAGAAATGTTGGATGTTAGGGCATGGGGGTTTGCCTTGGTCAAACCCCTTTTTAGGTAATTAAACCAAATGAAGAAAGAAGGTAATGACGCATGAAATAATGGAGTTATTACCTTTCACGGAGATTGATCTTGAATGTTTGTAGGAAAACATGAAGAATCTTTCCTTGAATGTCTTTGGAAGCTATCTTGGTGACTTGTAATGATAAAACCCTAACTTGCTTGACTTGAAATGGGAGACAAATGTTCAATGATTGATAAGAGATGTGTGAATGAGTTAAGAGATGAATGGGGGTTGAAATGGATGGAGAAACACTTATTTATACACACTTATGCCCTAATTACCCAATAATACAACATCACAAACTGACATAAGGCATTTTTGAATAAAAACCCAAAAGATTTTTTTTTTTTTTTGAATTTGGAGCCAAGAGGGACTCATTTGCCACCCATGGAAAATGGGTCCCACTCTAGGCTTGTAAGTGGGTGTCAGGAATTAAGTTACAATTAATGTTTTTTTTCAGGTTTACATTCAAAATAAACTTAATTAAGTCTTATGAGTGCATAAAGGGGCCAAATAAAGTATAAGAAAGGTGTAAATAGTGATAACAAGCCTAGAGAAGTGTGAAAGCTTGTTACAAGACTTTACAACACTTAAAATAGGACTTGATAAGGGATAAAAAGGTGATTTTTAGATGAATTGTAATAAGAAAAGTCTAGAAAAGTGTTGAAATGTGTTACAAAAATTCACAACACCTTCACAAGACATCATTAAATGAATTTTATTTAGTTTGCAAGGGTCCAAGACCTAGTGTGGATGTGAAAAACACCAAATCAAGGCCTCATTAAGTCTAGTTTATCATCAATTATTCCCAAATCAAGCAAGTTTCCTTTTTTCTATGGTACAAGAAGGAACAAGAATCAGAAAAGGTCCCTAAGACTCCAAAAATGTATCTTCAGAAGAACCATTCTATATCTATCAATCATTGGAGATAAGAATGAAGGCGTGCTAACCAGGAGAAGGATTGCAAAAGCAAGTGAGAAAATGAATTTCTGCTTAGTGTCAAAGGTAGGGCACAAGAAATTTTTAGATGCACTAGAAAAGATGATGGATAGATCAAGGCAATGGAAGAAGAATTGAATAAAATAAAAATGAATTAGACATGAAATTGGTTCCCAAACCAGCAGATAAGAATGTTATAGGAATAAAGTGTGTGTTTTGGAACATGCTAAATGAATATGGTGAATTTGTGAGGAACAAAGAAAAATTGGTATGTAAGGGTTATTAACAAGTTGAAGGTATTGATTTTTAGGAGAATTTTGCTCTGGTAGCCAAAATGGAAGCAATCAAGATGTTTCTTGCCTTTGATGCTCACAAGAATTTCAAGGTTTATCAGATGGATGTCGAGCTATCCTTTTTAAATGGTGATTTAGAGGAAGAGGTCTACATTGAGAAACCAGATGGTTTCCAATTTTTAGAAGATCTAGACATGGTGTGTAGGCTCAAGAAAGCTTTGTATGGAATCAAGTAAGCTCCTAGAGCTTGGTATGCTTAGTTGCACAAATACTTACTTTAGGAAGGTTTCAAGAAAGGTATTGTAGATAGTAATCTTTATATTGAGGTAGACCTGAAGACAATATTTTGATATTTTTTGTATGTTTTGATGACATCATCTTTGGTGGAGATCATAATATGTGTAAGAGGTTTGCAAAAGAGATGTAGAATGAGTTTACGATGTCTATGATTGGTGAGTTGTCTTTCTTCCTTGGGCTACAAATTGTTTAACTAGATGATGGTATCTTTATTTCTTAGGCTAATTATGCTAGAGATATGTTGAAGAAGTTTAGCATGGAAGGTTCCAAACTAGTAAGTACTCTTATGGTAACCAATTATCACTTGAGAAAAAATGATGAGTCTCCTAAGGTTGATCAAACTCTTTATAGGTCTATGATTGGAGGTTTATTGTATTTGACTACTTCCAGACCTGATATTATGCATGCAATATGTTTGGCTTCTAGATATCAAGCTAATTCTTGGAAAATTCATGAGATGGTAGTAAAAATAATATTCAAACATTTGAAGGGAACTTTGGATTATGGTTTGTGGTATAAGAAGGACGATAAATTTTCTTTGAATGCTTATACTGATGCTGATTGGGAAAGTTCTAATAGGAGAAGAACTAGTGGAAGTGTGTTTTCTTAGGAGATAGATTGGTCTCTTGGTTTAGTAAGAAGGACTCAGTGTCCTTATCCATATCAGAAGTTGAGTATATTGTTACAACATCTTGCTGCACCTAGGTGCTTTGGATGAAGCATACTTTGAAGGATATAAAGGTGGTGTCTAATGAGCTCATTCCCATATTATATGATGATACTAGTGCAATCAACATTTCCAAGAATCTAGTGATGCATTTAAGGACCAACCATATTTCTATCTAGTATCACTTTGTAAGGGAAAAGGATACAAAACAAGATTTTAGATACGAGTATGTTCCTACTAAGGATCAGATTGTAGACATATTCACTAAGGCACTTTCAAAAGATAATTTTGAGTATATCTAATAGAATATAAGTTATTGCCCCTCCTTTTTCTAACTAGATGCATAGATGGCACATGTATCCAGGGGGATAACTTCATGTCATATCCTTTTATTCTTGGTTGATGTGTGCTACCTCTTAGGGGGAGTAGGTAGTTGGTTGGTTGTTGCTAATAGGGGGAGGATGTGCATATGCTAGGGAAGAATATGATAATTATTTAAATGAATATCTTGTCCCTTTGTTCTTGATGTCAAAGAGAGAGAATGTACAAGTGTGTGTTACCATCAATGACAAAGGGGGAGATTGCTCAACATATGTAACTTGTTAGTTTTTGTCATTGATGTTAACACTCAGTTTGGGTTGTCATTGATACTACTATGATGGTGTGCTAATAGTGATGTTGATGGTTGGATTTCATGCCTTGTTTGATTTCATTTAAGGTAGTATTGAGTATATTTGTTGTTAGTATAGATGATATCATGATGATATATTAAGATGAGGATTAGAAGCATTGAGATGAGGATTAGAAGTATTAAGATGAGGCTTATAAGTAATGTTGATGTTGGGGAGATGTTGCTAATGGTCTCTAGTATGTTGTATGATCTCTCTTGTTTTTCTGGAGGAAGTGTGTATTGGTGCAAGGAAGTTTTGGTCTCTACATGTTGCTAACAGTTTCTTCTATAGGAAGTTGCTTTGAGGACTATTTGGGAGAATTCTATGCATTCCTCCAACTTTGAATATATGGTCTTGTGGTTTTGGATTCAATGTCCTTGTTCTATGGATGTTGCACTCCTATCTTTTCAAGTCACTAGTGTTGTTGATGAGGTATCTAGTAATTGGAGTTGGTTGGCCTTATGGTTTCTTGGAAGGACTAGTTTGGAAAATCCTTTGCATTTCTTTGCATTGATGTTTCTACTCCTATGGCTTGGTGAACACACTCTCAGTGTTTGTGTAGTGTCTTAGTTTAGTTTTCATGTAATGGTGTTTACCACATGTTGGTTTGTTAATGTTCTATATCATGGTTGTGTGTTTTGGGCTTCTGGGTCAAAGTGTTATGTTTATGATTGGTTTTTGGTGGCTTTTTGTTGCATGAAAATATGAAAGAAGTATATGGAAGTTTTGGATTTTCATGGAACATCTATTTATGGTCCACACATAAATTTTTCATCTCTTTGGTGTTGCATATTGTTTTGAGTTAGTTTTCTAGGTAATTTATGGATGTTTGACTGACACACCTTGTTCTCCTACTTGTTCTATGTGCTTGGGGGTCTACGCCATCAATTAAGGTTCTATTAAGTTATGTTTGGGTCCTACCCTATCTTGTTGAGAATTGTATTGAGTAAATTTAGTTGAATGCATGTTTTTGGGCTAATTGGTGATGTGCTATATGTTTCCTTGTTGCCGACTTGGGATCATGTGCACCAGTGTGTTTAATGTTTGGGATCATATTGGAAGATGTAATAAGTTTTTTTTGGTCCTCTCTATCTTCTAGATAGTACCAGTTTCACTGCAATTATATTTTTGTGGCTAACTTGTTAGGGTTATTGCTTATCTCCTATTCTGGCTAACTTAATTTGTGTTTTGAGATATTGTGAGGGATATAAATGGAAGAATAAATTACTTGCAAGGTGAGTGAAATTTGTGGTATGTGAGTGTGGAATGATGCAATGAGTTGTAAAAAGATAAGTTAGGTGCACTTTAACACATCAGTCATTAGAGTGTATTGTTGGCATATGTTGTAATTCTAAATTTTCATGTATCTTGCTATCACATAGTGCTCATCTCTTTAGCAAGTCCTTGTATCTTGCCCTAGGGTTGTGTACCTCAGCCTAGAATTCCCTTTGTATCTTTCCCTAAGGTTGTGTACCTTAGCCTACAAGTCTTTTAGGGATCAGTGTGCTTCCTTTGGGAGTGAGCCTTAAAATTGTAATTTTGTAAGCAGTGAGCTTCATATTTTGTGAGATTTCTCATCGTGGTTTTTCCCTTCTTGGGTTTTCCACGTATATCAAGTGTTATCTTGTGTATGTGTGTTTATTGTTTTATCTTTCATTGTTGATGTTTTGGTTGAGTATTATTGATTATTTTAAAGGGTTTTTAATCTTATTGAAAGTCTAAATTTTCATTATGTTGAAGGGTTTTAGTTTTAAATATACTGATTCACCCCCCTCTCAGTATCTGGGTGTGTTCAACAATCTTTACTAGTCACCTTGGGATAGATTCATTCTCATATAATTTGGGTACCCAATTGGACCATAGTTTTTTATACGACCCTTAATCTGATGGGAAAACAAATATTGTTAATAAGTGTTTGGAAGGATATCTATTTTTTTTCACTTTGGATAAATAGTCTCAATGGGTAGATTGGATACCACTAGTAGAATGGTGGTATAACACTTCCTTTCATAGTTCATAAAAAATGTATCCATTTATGGAACTATATGGATATTAGCCTCCTTCTATCACATCATCATTAAAGGTGTCACCAAGAGTTCAAGTAGTGGAGGACCACCCACTTCATCAACAAAAGGTAATCTTAGGAATAAAGAAGAATCTAGTCATGGTACAAATCCAAATCAAGTAGTAGGAAAACCAATAATATAGTGAAAGAAGTTTTGAAGTTGGGGATTGGGTATTCTTGAGATTGAATCCTTACAAGCAAATGTCATTGAAGCAACATAAAAAGAACAAGTTGTCCTTGAAAAATATTATGGCCCATACCAAATCATGCAAAAGATAGGTAATGTCGCCTACAAGATGAAATTTCCACCAAAAATAAAAATACATCCAATTTATCATGTTTCTTTTTTGAAGAAGGTAATTAGGAATAACATCCCTACTCATACAATATTACCAGAGCTTGGTGAAGAAGGAAGAATCATATTGGAAGTAGAGTATTGTTGTCAAACATGCAAAAAAGAAGCTAAGGACTAGAACACTCATTGAGTATCTCATTTAATGGAAGAATTCACTAGTTGAATATGCCACATGGGAGGATGAGGATTTAATTCAAAATCATCCACACTTGATTAGAATTGAGGGCAATGCTTCTCTAAAGAGGGGGGTATGCTACACCCTTAATATTAGTGTACATAGGGTTATGAATAGTCGGGTTGTAGCTATATTAACTCATAATTAAGTCATATTACATTTTTATATGACTATTTATTTAATTAGGTGTTCCTAAGGCTTCTATAGAGTTATCTAAGTTGACCTAGGTGATATCATAGGAATAAATAAGGTATATATATGAGGTAGTGAGTTTTATTTCATCATAAAATTATGAATGTTGCTCTCATTGGAGATATTTGGAGGTTTTCCCCCTCGAAGTGGCTTATTATTCTTAGTTATTATCAAGTATTTGTAGAAAATTTAATATAATATTCTTCTATTGTGCAAGTTATTTCATAAATAAAATACAAGTATTATAATTTACCTTCCTTTCTAGTGTGAGATGAGAGAAACCCATGGGTCTCCTAAGGACTACAATAATGGATTATAGAAGGATAGATCTCCAAAATTCCTAGGGAAATAATTAAATATGAACTGAGATAGTATTCATGAGGGAAATCTTCCAAAGGCTCATAAGCCTAAATATAAAAACTAACAATAATTGCATGACTATAGGATGGGGGATCATAAGCCTAGTTACAAATATTTGAGTGAGAAGGGAAGGGGGCCTTTTAGGCCCCCTCTAGATGTAATTATGAGTTTCAAAATGTATAGGCATCATTTTTACTACATAATAAAATTATACTCTTGATCTAAAACTCATGTAATATAGTTGAAGGTCATTATATTATATAATTGAAATATAATATATTTTAATAATATTAAAATATTTCATATATTATATAACTTCATATTTAAATCTAAAAAATGCCACCATTTGTACATCACATATTATACAGTTGTTAATAAAGCAATTATAAGGGATAGTTATATTTTAGAAAAATGAAAAGAATTTTAACTTATGAGTAGGGTAAATGCACATAAATGGGGGATAAAGTGGCACTAAAAAGTGGTCACTTTTTTTTTTTTGGTCTAAAATTAGCTAAATCTAAACTTGATGAATAAGTAGAGATGTGTACATTCAAGAATTAATTATATGATAAGAACAAGAATTCAGTTTCTAAACTACTAAAGATTATAAAAACGGGTATGGTTAATGAGATGAAATTCTAAGCACACACAAAAGTGTTTATTTTTATTCATAAAAAAACATAGTATTTGGTGTGTACCCCTATGTTTATTTTTTCTACATTAGGTATTTCAAAAACTAGTTGATATAAATATAGTCAAGAGTGAGTACTACAAGTTATGTTTTTTTTTTGTTTTTTTATTAATTTTTAAGCTAATGCATCCTAAAAATTGATTCATTAAACATGTGCATCACATATCATGCAAAAATCCAATAACAATCCTCAAACTACATCAAAAACTAAATCTTCATCCCTTTCTATTATTTTGAAAAAAACATATTTACATTTCAATTACTATTATAATTAATGAATCTAAAAATTTATTTTCAATGTAATATTTAATGCACTAGCCTAAATTATTTCCAAAGCTTCTTGTTTTAACGGTTTCAAGTTTGCATATAGCTTCATTGCAATTTTTAGAAGTGAAAATTCATTCCATAAGTTATTTTTAGCTTGATGTACATTAAAATTTATTCTATTAATTTTTCTATTCTATATTCAACAGACTCCATAATTATGTTGCATGTGGCAATTGGTAGGACAAGATATTTTTTAGTGTAAATGTACTTACAGGGAGCATAAGAAGTGTTCCTAGGGTTTTGGGTGGTATGTGCATCTACTAAAGATTTTGATTTTATTTGTGGTTATAATATGGAAGAATTTTTGGATTTACAAGGCCTAGTGGAAATAGTTGTTGGTGAATATTTGAACACATGACGTCTAGATGTGTGGGAGATAACTCTATAGCTCATCCATCGAAACCTAAGGAACATATAGATAAGCATCATTGTATTTATTGGAAACTTGTATCTATGTCAATGGTTCCATATTTAGTGGCAATGGCTCAACCGAGGTGTAGAGGACTACAACAATGATCATGGGGAAGGTTCATAGTAGAGATACAAGACTTGGAAAGGTAGGGCTTGAATTTTATTAGGGAAAATTAATATTCTAATGGAAGTGACACTAACATATGATTGTGTTTTCTTCACCATATATGAATCCCACATGGTGCTCAATTTCCCTTTCAAGTTCATCACCACCACTACTATGTCACCATAGCTACTACACAACAAGGACCATATATGAATCCCACATGGTGCTCAATTTCCCTTTCAAGTTCATCACCACCACTACTATGTCACCATAGCTACTACCAACATGGAAGATAATAGATTGATGAATATACTTGAGTTTTATTTGTACCACCTGCCTGCTCAAATTTTGGAAACAACACGATGACTGAGTCCATGGTAACACTAAATATTACTAATGACTTGGCTCCCATGGTTTCTTTCCCTAGTCGATACTAGTGGCTTTTCATGTCCTAATAAATTATTCTTTACTCCACATTTTGATTAGTGTGAGAAAATGTAATTTTCAATTTAATTTCTTATAAAATTGACACTTTAATTAAGTTGAGATAATAAAATACTTTTAAAAAGAGGTTAAGTGGGATGCAACTTTTTTTATAGAAGATTTCCTTTTTTCCTTCAATATTTTTTAATTTGAAACTTTATTGTATGGATAAAATTTTCTCAAATTTGACAAATATATTTGAAATAAATCTTGAATGTTATTTTTTTTGACAAAAGGTTAAGAGCCTATATATATTATTGATATAATAATGTTTGAGATCCAAAAGTTTTAAATTTTTTTTTTGTCATATCTATTAGCAATATCTGATACAAATTTCCCAGAATACCAAAAAAATGGCCAAAGCTTACATATTGTTCAAGGTTATCACATATTTCACAGTAATGTAACTACTACAGATTATATAGTTTATAATGGAACTTGAACTTGATCAATCAAACATATCTTCATCCACTGCTACATTGCCAGAAGTTTCCCCTGCACCTTCATTGAGATCAAAACATGATTGATGACATTGATGCACAACTTGTAGCAATTCATTTTCACATGGTATCTTGGGTTCACCACCTTCTCCACTATTATTTCAAGAAAATCAAAAGACTTGCAATTGATACTATTGTGTAGCTCAATCGGGGTCCTTTTTGGATTCTTCAAACCCTATCAAAAATTTGAAACATCAGAACAACCTTGGCCTTCTTGTTGCTCTCTCCAACTTAGCTTCCTCCATCCTACGGAGCCACTCAATAAATCTTGAATGTTATTTTTATTAAATACATAATTTTTTTGATATTATTCTATGTGCACTTTCATAAAATTTCTTACATTGCAGACTTTCAAATATCAAGAATCTCCAATTTTACATGTGTTGACTCTAAATTTTATACCTTTCTACTTTTACTTGTGTCAATTGAAGAAAATTATGTTTGGAAACCCAACATAGTCATGGATTGGCTACCAATGTACTTTGGTGCACTGCCAAAAAAATGATGAAACATGGCCATGGTAGGACCCATGATACTAACTCAAATGTGTAATGGATACATGTGATGAGCATTGATATGTGCATGTGTTCCATTTGTATTTCCATCCCATCCCTTTCATGCTCATTAATGATCTATCTACATCACCCTTTGGTGTCCCTTTTGTCTAACAATCTCCTACCAATATTCAAAAATGAATTTTATAGTGCTAAGGAGGTTTTGACCATTTCAGAGATTTTAGAATAAATGTATTCAAATAAGACATGAATTTAAAATCCTTAAAATCTAACGACCATGATATTTATAATGATAATATCTAACTAAAATATCCCTTTTATTATGTCGAGATGGATGCCCATAACATATTTATTCCAAAGTTCCCATTTTCATACAACCTTGAAGTACTCTGAAAAATATAATTTTATTTATATTCGAGACCTATTTGTTTCTTTTTAATGCACAATAATTGTGGCCACTTCCCATCCATTATACATCATTCCAACTTCACTTTCTCCCTTGACCCTTCAGACCTCTTCAATGTACCCATTTATCTTGCAAGTATTGTAACCAACTCATGCTTATTAAATATCGACCACAATGTATGTAAAGATTGATTTCAAAAAAAATTCTTCTTAATACACATCATTCAACCACCACAAATATTTCTGTACAAATATGTTAAATATATCTATTTTTCTATGTCATATTTTCTCTCTCTTTTAGGTAAAAATTAAAATCCATGTATTCCACTATTATGTTTCATGATAAATAGAAAGGTTGGCCATAATGAAAACTATACCAATGGTAGTACATTAGATAAATGAAATGATGTAGGAATTTTCTAATAATAAGAGGCATGTGATGATAGTAGAGGGAAGGTATAAAAACCCAACAATTTCCTTCTTAGGTAAACACAAATCCCACTCACCATGGTCTTATTCCTTTGTTTCTCACAAACTAGCAACTAAGGCCTTTGACACTTACTTTTTTCTCTATCTCACACTTATTATTTTATTTTATTTGATAATGCTTATGACAAGGATTAGTTTTTATAAGAGCTATAGAGTATTTAATGGTCTATTTACTTGTATTTTATTCTTGGGATGTATTGAAAGGTTGACCATATTAAAATTATCATTCCCTTATCCTCTATCAAACCTATGGGTGCAAGATTGATACCTTCCCCACATGTTTGACCTCCATATTTTAAAGAGCACAATAAGAACCAAAAGAACCAACCAATAAACCCCAAATTGAATAGGAAATAGTGGTGCAAATGTCACAAGATATTACTAAATAAATAAACAAAACCTCCAAACAAAACTAAAATATCTCTATACTAAACAAAAATAAGAAATGTGAAGCATATATTTAATAAATATACATTCTTGTACAAAAACCCATAAAAAACAAAACATTTTTTGAGTTAATCAAAATGTGGAGTATGAAAATATTGATAAATTCAAGTAAAAGTATATCTCTTTACAAAACCTATATGCAACAAAACATTTATCCATGATGATAAATTGATTAGGACATGAAGAGCCTCTAGTATCAACCTGAGAAAGTAGTCATGGGAGCCAAGACCTACTAATCCTATAATTATTCCATGTTATAACCATGGATAAAACTAGCACTTGCACCCGAAAGGGGGTTCAAGGAACACATCGATAAAATTATATAGATAATTGGAAATTTGAAGGTGTTATTTTAAAGGAGTTATTTGTTGTACATTATGAATCTATTAAACCATATACTTATGATGGGAAGTGTGTAAAAATTTTCATGATAACCATTCCATTTACAACATCAGTAGTAACTTGTATCCATTCAATATTAACTTAATAATTCTAAAAAGAAAAAATACTGAAACCATGGAAAGTGACTTACTTGAACGATATTCTATTCAAATTGAAATTGGTTAAAGTCCCCTTTGTCCTATGTGAAAATTGACGGGGCTTCTCCTTATAATGCTATAAACTAATTTTGGGATTCTCTATCCGAGTCTGCTATAGATGGGGATATAACATATAATTTTAGACTTTTTCAGAGATGCTTGTTGTAAAAAATCTATAGCTAATAATGCCATCATTGCATTACACATCATTGGAATTTCATTACCAGAGGAAATGAAGAACCATGGTTTCTAATATGCACTTCATTTATATTCATAGCACTTGACTCTTAAAAAAATACATTCTTGCACAAATTTTATAGGGTTGATACATTTATCAACTAAAAATTAATAAGGAGATCATATAGTACTTTTGGCATTGTAGTCACGAAAATAGTACACCACACCTTGGAGGAATAGAGCACAAGGATAGGGTTCCTATTTCACACTTGCTACACTCAAGTACACCTTAGAGATCTCAATCCAATAAAGAATGGAGGGAGAGATCTAACAATAAGTTATCCTAGGATATGATTTTAGATTACAAGAGGGGTTCACTACCAAGTAAGAACTTGGAAAGACTAATGCAATGTAAGATGGAACACTAAACCCTAATTTGATGCAATGACCTACAAAATGACCTAGAAAAGTATGTAAAACAAAACAAAAAGTTGCAAAATAGAATGTGTGCACTTGGAAAATTGTAGAGACTTGATTGGAGACTAGAAATTCTACAAATCCTAAAATTTTGGTCTACAGGGACTCATTCGCCATTTTGGGTGAATTAGTCCTAGTTCTGGATTTCTATACTTGATCAAGTTTTGGGAAAATGGGTATCCAAATTTGTAAAGTTTTATGAAAAAAACCCATAGTGGAACTCATTTTCCACTTATGGCGAATGATTCTAGTTTGGATTTTCTAGAAATTCAAAGTCTAAATCTGCTCTTCTTAGTCTGCTCAATCTACTCCTCTAGGTTCCTGGATCTGAAACTCTGATTTTGGGGCTATAGATGAAATTTTAGTGAAGATTATGGCCTTAAAAATGGGGAGAAAACTCCAAAAATATTGTAACCTAATCTTGAATGATCTTCAAGTCTTCAAAGCACCTAGATTTGCAATCACGTAAAGAGAGAAGAAAAACTTGTTGATTGTTAGGGAATATGATTTTTCCTTGGTCATACATGTTTTAGGTAATTAAACCAAATGATGAAACAATAGAATGAAGGAATGAAGCATGGAAAAAATAACATGAATCATAGATAATGATACCTTGTGAATGATGTCTTGTAAATTTGCAATTCAACATGAAATGGCCATGAAGGATGTAGATCTTGATCTTTAACAGTAGGTGTGGAACAATGCTTGATCTTGGATCTTCAATGCTACATCAAAACACTAGATCAATAACATTCTTGATGCTTGATATACTTTTTTTTTTTTTTTTAGACTGCAAGAATCGGGTAGCACGACCCCCTATAAACTGCAGTGCACTTGGTAAACTTTTTAACGTGACCAGCGGCGCTGGCGCGACACGCCCTCCGGTACCACGGGACGGGGGAGACTAGAACTCGTGACCAGCCGAGCCGCAACGAAATTACTTAGCCAACCAAGCTAGGGCCCCCGCCCAATGCTTGATATACTTGAAATGATGATGGATCTTTAATTTCTACAACAATTGATGAAGAATTATGCCCTTGAATGCCTTAGAAATGATCTTGAATGCTATCTTGATGATCTTGTAAAGTCTTGGAATGCTTGAATCTTACTTGCTTGACTTGATAACATGTAGGCTTATTTAAATAGTGATTTGAGAGCTCATTTATATAGTAAATCCAATCAAATGATTGTTAATTTGATCCCCAAGGCCGACATAGGATAAATTTGAACTCAAAACCTAGTTTTTCCTACTCAAACATTGAAGATAGGACAAATGGGACTCATTCACCAAGCTGGGTGAATGAGTCCCACCTGGATGGGACTCATTTTCCCAAAGTGGTGAATGGATCCCACAGGGGCTATTTTTCTAGCTAAGATGTCGAGGAGTCAAGACATTAAGCTTATATATGTTGATCTTTTTGGGTTTTTGATTAAAATGTGCCTTGGGATGCACAATATGGGGTAATAGGGGCCTATTAATGATGATATAAAGGTCATAAATGAAATACGACCGAAAATACAATGTGAAAGTGTAAATAAATACACTTTACAACACTAAATTAAGGAAAATTGGGTCTATTTAGCTTTGAAGGGCCCTAAATCCCATGCGAATATGTAAAAAACATTACGACACTAGATTAGGTCTACCTTAGTTTACAAGACTCTTAAATTTAATGTGAAAGTGTAGATAAATACACTTTACAACACTGTATTAAGGAAAAGTTAAGTTAATTTAGCTTTAAAAGGGCCCAAGACCCAATGTAGATGTGTAAAACACCTCACAACACTATATCAAGTCTAATTTATCATTAATTATTCCTAAAATAATCAAGGAAAAGGAATGCTTTTTCGGTGACTACATTTAGCCCCCACTTTAGTGAGAGGATGAACTTGCTTCAAACTCACACTAAAGTAGACATTCAAGAGGCGTCCAAGTGTATTGATGTAGATGGTCTAGGATAAAAAATAATGAGGAGGTGGTCAAGCCCCCAAGATCCAAGATCCTAAGTCAAACAAACATAAGCACAAAAGTACACACATGAGGTGTATGATATGTAGCATCAAGATACACAAACATGCAATGTCAATAACTAGAAGAAAGAAAAAAAAAGAAGAGGTGGATCAAGCCTCAATCGTTTTTACAATATGATGTGGACCAAATCTAAGTTGTTTGTTAAAAAAAAATGTACACTCACTTTGAGGCAACATAACTCTTGGTTGTTCATTGGGTGAGAAGTCCAAGAAGGTGAGACACATACACTCATGGCTGGTATGCACTCACACACACATGCAAGTGGCTATGGGGAAAGTCCTACCTTGGTCGGGCTTCCCACTAAAAACATACCAAAGTTATACCTCCTGATAACTTTGATAAGGTGCCACAAAAAAATGAACTTCAAACTCCATGAGGTAAGCAAAACTTCATATGCTTGTCATAAACATTGTAAATGCAGAATAGTGTAAGGAATGTTCAAAGGGATTTTTCTTAGTTCGTGCAAGGTCTCTTCTTAGGGAACATCATGTATAATGTTTCCAAGAGAGGAAAAGTCAAAGAAATATCACTCTCAAAGGAAATCAAACCCAATGACACCACAAAGAAAAGGATGCATCACAAGAAGAAATAAATCGCATGATGAAACATGAGTGTCTATGTATGCCCCCACTTTAAAGTGGTTGCTAACACCATTACTGTGAGCAATTTCTTTAAAATAGAAGAAGACATGAGAGATTATTTAGAAAGTCCTATGCCAAGTCATGTGTTTTTGAATTGAACTACATCATGAATGAGTATGTTAGATGTGAGTAAACTTAAGGCATGTTGTCCACATCCCATAATTTCTCTTATATGTACATGAAAGGTGATCAACTAGCCAAAAGAGACAATGAAAAGTGACATACAAGGGAAAGGCTAACTAACCCCTTTCCCCCACTTAGTGCAAGACAACGATGAGCCCAATAGGATGAAGATAAGTATCAATTATAGGAACTAGGTGCTTCAACACAAGGAAGAGCACCATGATCCTTAAGATGTTGAATTTTTTTGCTTAAATCATTACATTCATTAGTAGAATGACCATGAATTCTATGATATGCACAAAATGAATATTTGTAGTAAAATTTCTTTCATGTTCTTAGAGGAAGGGATATCAAATGATCTTGGAGGATCCTCAACAAGAAACCCTCTTGATCAATGGTAGAAGACGTTTCATTATTTTACAACAAAGATGCCTCTTGCTTAGCATCATATATCATACTTACACAAGACTCTTTAGATTGTGATATTTTTTCACTCCTTTAGAGGAGGGTGTAAAATATAAGGAATTCAAATCATTAATGTTTTTTGCATGATGACATTGAAATTAAGCGAAGGATTCTTTGTTTGTTTCGTTTCTTGCAAATGGTAACAATCAAGACTACTAGTGTCTATCAATTCAGGATGCACTAATGTTAAAGTCTACTTAGAAGGATGTTTTGTAATAGTGTTGGTATCACGTGAAGGTTTGTTTATTTCTATCAAAGGATAATAACCAAGACCATGATTCATTTCCTGTGTGTTAGGCTCTATAGGGTTATAGATACTTTGTTCTCTAGCACCACATCCTTTTCCACTATACCCAAGTTGTTTCATAAGTTCATAACCTTTTCCATAAACATTTTTCATGGCTTTTAGATTTGGTGTTTGTTCATAATTAGCTTCGTCAAAGGTTGTGTAATTTTTTTTCTTTTGTTCTAGAGTAGTGGAGGTGGATGCTTTTGAAGGGTCTTCCGAATTTTGTGTTGAAATTACCGGTTTTTATTTTCCCTTTTTAGAATCTTTGTTTATGATCTTGTATTCTTCCATGAATGTTAGGTCAAAGTCTAAGGAACCCCAATCATCTTCTAATAGCTTCATGACTTCCTCAATGTATTTTTATTTGTCTTTTTGTTGCACGCATTCTACTTGTGTAGTTGGTGTCAATGCCGCTAAAGGATTCTCCTTGTTTTTCTCAATATTTAAACAGTTGTTTGGGTTAGGGTCTACTTCGAGTGTGTACACTTTGTTGTTACAAATGTATTACATTTTATGATGAAGAGTAGAAGGCACCCCATTCATTGCATGAATCCATGGTTTTCCTAGAAGGAGATTATATGAAAGATCGTGAGGCATAACATGGATCAGTGTTTCTAATGTGGCATTTCCAATTGTGATAGGTAAAGTGATCACACCAGGTGGTTGTTTTCCTACATTGGAAAATCCCTTAATAGATAAAGAATTAGGTTGAATGTTTGATTTATCGATGCCAGGCCTATCCAAAAGGGTCACACTACACACATTAAGGGTGGATCCATTATCCACAAGGGTTCTCTTTATCCCTTTTATTTTGTATTGAGATATTATTATGAAAGCTTCATTTTATTTTTGCAATTCCAAAGGAGGGAGCTCACTCTGGTGGAAAACAATGTCAACATTCAATCCTTGAATCATGGTTGCTGTGTAATTCAGTTGCACATTAGAAGGGATAGGAAATTGTTGTAAGGCATTTTGAATCATGTTGTGGTAGTGAGGGGATGCTTGAATAAGGTCCCATAAGGATATCTTAGCTGGAGCATTCTTAAGTTTTTCCACAAGATCATACTCCTTTCCTCTTTGTGAAGGAAAATGAGGGGGAATTGGTAAGATAGGTTGAGTTAATGGTAGGGTTCTTGGTTGTGGATTATTTCTAGTGTTATATGTATACGCAACGGTATTATGAATCAACTATTGTGACACATTATTATTAGGTGGGTAGAGGATGAATTTAGGTTTGTTTTGAGTGTGTGGCTTGTGTGAAGGGGGCTAAAGGATGGGTTGAGGTTGAATAATATTAACATCCCTTAGTGAAGGAGAGTCTAATACTAATTCATCATCTTCATCTAAGGGCATAATATCATTATTGCCAATGTTTTCCTTTTGTTTCACTGTGATATCCTCCCTAGGAGGAGAGTTTTTAGGGGAATGATAAACTATATGTTCATGAAATTAAGAGGTTGGTTCTTCTAAAATGGCTTCATAACATGCAAGGGAGTTATAAATGGTTGAATTTTCTTATTTATTGATAGTGGGGATATTAGGAGAAGGATCTATTTGATTTTCCTTTTTCTCTAAGGTCTCATTCTCTTGTGCCATATTATCTACCATAGTAGGAGACCTTGTAATATGTTCATCACATTCCATGGTTAAATTTTGTAAAGTAGCTTCTTCACAAGTAGGGGAGGCATCAAGAGAAGGAAAACTATGATTTTCGTGCTTACCAAATAGATCTTTCCAAATGGTAGGAGAATTAGGGAAGGGAGGATAAAAATTCTCATGAATCTCAATAGGTGCATCTTCTAACACAAATCTATCCTCTTAGTATCAAGGAGGGATATTAGGAGAAGGAAAATTTTAATTGTCATGGCTATCTATGATATCATCTTCTTTCACTAAAATATTCTCACAAGCAAGGGGTGAATGGAGACTAGGTAAGATGATGTTTAGAAATGTTTCTATGATCTCATCTTCTTGTTTTCTAATATCTTCAAAAGGGGGAGGAGGGGAGGGACAATAAAGACTCTCAGTACTTGTATCTTACTTCACCAAGATACCTTCATCACTAAGAGGAGAGGTATCAGGAGAAGAAAATGTATGATTTTTATGATTTTCCATATTACCATCCTCACTAATGGGCAATTTAATATTAAGGATTGTGTCAATGGTTTGAATTGCTTGTTCTAGGATGTTCACATAATTATTAAAGATAGTAGAAGGATAAATAACATGTTTCTTAATGACCTCATTATTGTAATCTAAATTGAACTCATAAGAGGGGATGTTGTACTTATGCACTCCATTTTTAACCATATAAAAGCAACATCTCTTGAAAGAAAACATGATATTATGGAAAAGTAAATAAAGTGAAATTCTATGACCTAAAGTGATATGCAATTTTCAGATTTGAAACAAGGTAATTTTTTGATTACACTATGCAAAAATCTGAAAGTGAAATATTGTAATGCAAATTTTGAATTGAGCAATGCATGTAATGGACTAAATTAAGCTAGATTTAGTGAAAGGCATGTAACAGGAACTCAAACACTTAAAAAAATAGTTAATGGAAGAAAAAAAAAAGTGCAGAAACAAGGTTTTTGGTGTTGTGAAAGGTAGTTTCAGGGGTGCACTGGGACTAATTCACCCAAGGTGGAAAATGAGTACCAGTAGGGATTTTTTTCAAAATTTTCAATTGATTTTTATGCTTTTTGGTTTGTACAATGTGTAAACTAAATGCAAATGCAAATTTCAGATGATTTGAGATGCAAAAATGCAACCTATATGCAGTTTCACCAATGCAAAAATTTGAAACCCTAGAATTCCAATTAACTAATGCAAACCCTAATGAAAAGTCAATACAAGCTAGATCTAGGATGATGATGGACTCTAAATCAGAAAATAAGGTATTCTAAATGTAGGTTCACCAAAATGTAGTCACAAAAATAGTACACCACACCTTGGAGGAATAGAGCACAAGGATAGGGTTCCTATTTCACACTTGCTACACTCAAGGACACCTTAGAGATCTCAATCTAATAAAGAATGGAGGGAGAGATCTGACAATAAGGTATCATAGGATATGATTTTAGATTAAAGGAGGGGTTCACCACCAAGTAAGTGTAAGAGAGGGGGAAAAACCATGTTCAAGGCCCCAGGTCATAGAGAGCCAAGAGTGGAAGGCTACCCTAACTTACCTCAACTTAAAGGGGTGTTTTGAAATAGGGGATGAGAATGATGAGGACTATAAGGTCTTTCAATCACTTTGCAGACCCAAAATTAGTTTTGGGGCTAGACGAGCTAATTTTTGGGTTCAACATCATGCCTCAGGAAGCTCTTTTCCCAAGGATGAAAGTGTGGTTCTAGGATGACAGTGCAGTACACTGGCATCTCTCAGGTGCATTGGTGTCTGTATGACTAGAGGACCAAAAGTACAACGAGAATTGACATAAAACAAGTTGACAACCTAGCTAGTGGTTTCTAAGGGAACAAAAAACACTATAAAATAATAAATGTACAATAGAATATGATAAAGCAAGTAGATTAAAGCTAGGGTGACAAAAATGATCTCACAAAAGATCCTATTTGCTAGCTAACTCCAAATACATGTCTACCTACAAACAAGAGGGAGGAAAATTGTTGGGGGGCTGTATAGGGGCCTGCCTCAGTCAGACCCCCATTTTAGTGTTTCCACCTCCATGGATAGCTAAGATAGAAATTGTAGAAAAAAAATATGATAAGGGAGGGATGAAAGTAAAGAACACAATAACACTACAAAACAGTAATGTGCTACTCAACCAAATCGTAGAGGAGAGAAGTGAAAATGCTTACCATCTCCACCAAGAGATCACTATCTGATGGAGGAGAAAATGAGAGGACTCAAGCTCCTGCCACAATGGTGTTGTTCCACACTTGATCTACGAAGTTGATGAAGTGTTGTTGGTGCTACTATGGAATGCAAAATGTTTCTTGAAGGTTGAGAGTGCAAGAAGTGAATGCTAGGATGCTTAGGGAGTGCAAAAAGAAGATTTCTAGAGGATGAAATAAAGGAATGAAGAGTGTATTTGAAGGGAGAATGAGAAAAATGGCCATATTCGGTCGGTTGGTCAAAGAGGGGCATTAAAAATTAACCCCAATAGGAAGTGTAATGCCTCTATAGGCTTTAGATGTAGGAATCTATTAGGGATGTAACGACGATGTGTAGACATCTACACATCATGCATGGATCCCCAACAATTATTCTTCTGTCGAACGCTAATTGGAATGAAGGCAGTGGGGTAAAAGTACAAAGTTGTGTCACGCTATCGACCAAATTATCAACATAAGTGAATTTTAGTATTTATAACTAAAAATCATTTTTGGTAAAACATATGATCTAGTAAGATTCATTCTACATAAGTTAAATATGTCCACAACTTTTACAACTATTTTTTTTTACTAAATGCATATGTAGCACCACTATGAGGCCAATTTACTAAAAAAAGAAATTATTTGAAAAAATTAATGTTTCAACAACTCCTACTCATATAAACAACATTTAAAAAAAGAAGTAAAAATACCCTTTTGTAGATCCCTAAGTCTAGTTTTCAAATATATATTTATTTTAATAGTTTAATTATTAATTATATTTTATTTTTATTTTTTACTAAAATTAGGTTATTAGCACAAAAATATTAGGTTGACTACCATGCCAAGAAAATACTAAAACTTAATGATTTAAAAAAAAAAATATGATGCCCTAGATAAAAGAATCTAGATTAAGATATCATAATTGTTTTCTATTTTAGATAAATATTTAATATAAAAGTTGACATCGACTGGAAACAATCGTGTTTTAATACACACACATTTAAATATTTATTTAAAAATATATCTTTATTAAAATTTCAAAAAATATATCCATGCACTAAAGTTTCAAGTTATAAATATACACAAAAAATTTGAAGGAAAATGAAGAAAATTTACTATATAAATCTTGACGTCTCATGTAATGTTATTTTTCAAAATTTTATTAGCAACTAAATTATAGTGTTAATTAGTAAAAAGCTATATTCAAATAATTTTTAATTTTATCAAAAAAATACAAACATAAATGTACTAAAGTATACATATTTGATTAGTTTACATAATTTCAAAATTCAAAACATATATGCCACTTTCTAATGCTTCAAGTTTAAATGTTAGATTAGTGTTGGATGGTTCCTTTATAAAAGTGTGACACAACTTTGTACTTTTACCCAGCAAGCTAATGTGGATTTTTTCCTTCAAATTTAGTTTTTTAAGGTGAGGAAGTGTAAAAGGGGAATTTGTGTAAGGGGTGAAAATTCGATCCTATACATTTTTCCCCCACTTTAGTGAGCATGAATATTGATGAGTGCTTTGATAAAGTAGATCCGAAAAGTAGTAGAGTTAGAAATGTATACCCAAACCATCAAGGAAGCAGACTGCGATCTGGTGAACTCAGGAGTGCATGACAAGTAAAGGACTTCATAGCATCACAAAACTATGAAGTTAAAGAATGAAAGTGTCTTACAAGCCCAAAGACCTACAAGGAGGTGACCCCCAAGATCTTTCACATGAAGGAAGCCCTAAGAAGTAAGTGCCTCACAAGCCTGCAGAAGTGCAAGGAAGTTGTCCTCCAAGATCTCTCACATGAAGGATACCCAAAAAAGCACCTTACAGATTCACAAACTTGCAAGGAAGTGTCCACGAAGATCTATCACATGGAGGAAGCTGAGAAAAGCACCATATAAACCTGCAAATATGCAAGGAAGTGTCCCCTAAGATCTCTCACATGGAGGAAGTCGAGGAAAGCACCTTACTGGCCCACAAACTGGAAAGGAAGGTGTCCTTAAAGATATCTCACATGAAGGAAACCCAAGAAAGCACCCTACAAACTTGCAAACCTTTAGGGGAGCCACCCCTAAGATCTCTCCATGGAGGAAGCTCAGAAGAAGTTCACTACAAACCCATAGACCTGCAGGGAAGGTTTCCTTCAAGATCTATCGCATGAAGGAAACCCAAGAAAGTGCCCTACAAACCTACAAGGGAGTGACCCCTAGGATCTATCGCATGGAGGAAGCTCAAAAGAAGCACCCTATAGGCCCACAAACCTACAGGGAGGTATCCCCCAAGATATCTCACATGGAGGAAACCCAAAGAAAGGGGAATCCATAGAGTCTGAAAGTGGCTTCACAGATGCACCCATAAAGTGACATGTTTACTCATAGATAGAACATGTCAGAAAGCAACCACATAGGAAAGTAAGCGGATAGTCATGCATACCATCAACAATTTGAAAGAATTTCAAAGGGGTCCCTCAGGAACTTGGTGTGAAAAAGGGGTCTACTCAAGGGAAACACTATTTGAAAGTACGAAAGAGATGTTCCTTTCTCAAATCAATTCATCATTAATGAATCCTTTGAAAGATGTTCACTTCATCATGGAATTCAAAAGGAAGAAGATTCCCCCATGCGAGGGGAAGGTCAAAATTTCTCCCACCTCAGAGGAAGGTTCTCAAGCTCTTTCTTTATGAACCCATGCTGAAGGAAACATGTTCCGCTAGGGTTTCAAGTCAAGAATGTAATCCTTAACAAGTAGTTTGTGAAGATTCTTGAGAAAATATTCATTAGTGATGAATGTGTTTTCTAAAATAAAAATGTTATAGAAGTGGAATTGTCACACATGAAAGGGACAACTCAAGCAAAGAAGAGAGAAAGATAAAGGAAAAGAAAAGAGAAAATAAGACATCATGAACAAAGGGCACATGGGAAGCCTAATATTTTGGGGTCAGAACTGCTCATAAATAAATAAATAAATATATATATATATATATATATATATGTATAGTAATAGTATCTAGAATGAATTTCCATCAACCCCCTACTATATCAAATCATGTGAAGAATGCACAAGAAGACAACAAAAATAAAATAAAATTGGGTCAACATGGAGGGGAAGCCTAAATACCCCCAATGCTTTGTATTGTCCCCAATTTGTTGAAAATAAATCACAAATATGGAAGAATGATGAAATAGATAGAAGAAGGTTTATGACAAAAAAACCACGCCTTTATCCAAGAACCAACAAGGGTGATAAGGTTTATCCAAGAACACATAGCATGATCATAGGTAAACACATCACAACACACACACACCTCTAATCTAAAGATAAAGAAGGGGCCTCCTCCTAACATTGATCGACCAAGAGGTCGTTTGATTCCCACTCTAGATCATTGTAAGGGGAAGGAGGATGAGCCTGTAATGGTGGAATGTTAAGAGGAGGATCGTTCGACTCTCCAGCAAAAAGGGATAAGGAAGAGGGCCCCACAAGGTCCTCTCCACTAAGCTCTTTTGGAGCTAAATTCAGTGATTTCGCAAAAATTTCTGACAAGTTCAAAATGTTTTCTAGAGAGTTAAACATGCACTTTACAAGAGTGATTTTTTACCTCAATGAATGGAGAAGGTTGTGCCCAAGATTCACTGCTAGGCTCAACAAGTGATTCAGAAGCAGTGACAAACTTAGGGGAAGCTAGGACTAGTTCCGTCACTAGGACATAACAAGTTAGAATGGGACAACCTTTCAGAGAAGGTGGGATCGTCTTACATCCCTTATTGTTGGAAGGACCACTCTCCACCCTCTACTTCACCAGGGGACATGAAATCCCCTTAGATGAGGCAAGAGGTGTAGAGGAAGAGGAGGAAGAGAAAACTACAGTAGATATCACTGAAGTGTTTGTCATATCTACGGGTTTTAGGAAAGGTGGGACATCTAAAAGGGACATCAAGAGGGACACCTTTTTAGGGTCACGTGCATTTGTGCTCATAGAAAAAGTCAGAATGATATAGAGCTAGATTGAATAGAAGCAGAGGGGAGGAGAGAGGAGGACACAGTAGGAGGCCCTAATACAGGGGTGGTTGTCTCCTTTTATTTACTCTGTAAGGTGGCCTGCTCAGCCATGAGAGCCTTTCACATGCACTCGCACTCGAACGTAAGGAAATTTCTACAACTCTTTGAACCAAAGGCTAGAGGCTGCGAAGGAACATAAGGGTCCCACTCAACCATGGGAGTTTCCACTACAGTTGTTTCTGATAGAGGAATATAATCCTGAATGGGAGCAGTAGGAATGGGTTGAGAAGTAGTAGGGGGAGTTGGCTCAAGTGCCTTGATAGCGGGCCTCTTATCATTTACTACTTTGGGAGAAAAAGGGGTAGGAGGTTGTGGAGGCTGAGACATAGAGGATTCCCTAGGGACCTTTCTTTCTGTTATACCACATGGGCCTAGGCTCTGTAGGAAAAACATGAAGCTCAAACATGGGATGCTTGGGCTTTCTCCAAGTGAGCACCATAGGATTGTCTCACAAATGTGGAATAGAATCTAATAGCACCATAGTGGGGTAGGAGGAAGTGTCAGGCTAAACAACAAAAGAGGAAGAGGGAGGATCTCGGGACCATTTCTCTTCTTCCCTTCTACATGCCTTGGTGGCTCATCACTGCCATCATTTAGGTAGGTCCTATGTGAAACAACATAAGGTGACGAAGGGTATCTCACTTTCGGCCTTAGACGCCCTTGTTTATAATTTTGATATGTTTAGTATAGAAGGTCCTTCCTAGGGAAGAGAGGGCCAATGGGCATAGGCCAAGAGTAATCCAAGGAGTAGCTACCATGAGTAACCAGTGGTTTATTACTGGTATCATGAATCACATGCATGAAACCCTCATGGATAAATTTTAAACATTTATGCACAACCAAAGGTACCACATTCATAACTACTAACCAAGGGATACCCAACTTTACTCTAAAGAGTTTAGACCTAGGGATTATGTCAAACAAAAGATTCATGGATTTAGGTCCAACCAAAATCGACAAGGAAATACTACCCAAAGGGGGCACATAAAGTTCGTTATGCATGTAGATGGTGCTCATAGGTGCATCATACCCATATTTTTGAAAAAAGTTGATTAGCATGATCTCCTCAGTTATGATGTTTAATTGAGATGTCGGCTCAATGAGAACACCTGCTACAATGTTTACATTGATTCACACAGGGATGTATAGAGGAGATGGTTCCCTATTAAAACCCATCAGCAGGTCCTATGAAGTGAAGGTTATACCAATACCACTGCTCACAAGCTACACAGAGGGGATGGGTTGATGCAAAAAAGAGGCCATCACATGCAATGAACGATACCTTCTTAGGGACCTCTAAAGGTTGCAAGGAAAATGACCCTTGAATTAAGGTTTCATTATGCAACACCTTCAAAACCTTCCAACTATGCCTACTAGGGTTGTAGGTTGGGTTGTAAGGTGAAAGCCTCACAACACTCACACCTACAACACTCCTAGAATATGAGGAAAGGAGCTTTCAGTATTGCCAAATAGAACCAAAATGGTTCAGGTCAGGTTCACCAAAAATGTAAGAGAGGGGGACCAACCACAATCAAGGCCCTAGGTCATGGAGAGCCAAGAGCTAAAGGTTGTAATAACTTACCTCAGCTTAAAGATGTGTTTTGAAATGAGGGATGAGAATTATGAGGACTATAAGGTCCTTCTATCACTCTGTAGACTTGAAATCAGTTTTGTGGCTAGGAGAGCTAGCTTTCGGGTTCAACATTGTGCCTCAGGAAGCTCTCTGCCTAAGGACGAAAGCATGCTTCTAGGACAAAAGCATGACGTACTGGCATATCTCACATGCATTGGCATATGTATGGCCAAAGGATTGAAAGTACAGTGAGAACTGCTACAAAACAAGCTGACAACCTAGCTAGTGATTTTTAAGCGAACAAAACAACACTATAAAATAAGAAATATACAATCGAATATGATAAAGTAGATTAAAGCTACGGTGACAAAAATGATCTCACAAAAGAGTCTGTTCATCAGCTAGCTCCAAATACACATCCATCTGCACATAGGAAGGAGAAAAATTGTTGGGGATTGTATAGGGGCCTGCCTCAGTTAGTACCCCATTTTGGTGTTTCCACCTCCACAGACAACCAATATAAAAACTGTGGAGAAAAAATATGATAAAGGAGGGATGAAAGTAAAGAACACAGTGCCGCAACAAACAATAATGTGCTACTCAACCAAATCACATAGAAGAGGAGTGAAAATTCTTACCACCTCCACCAAGAGCTCACTAGCTAATGGAGGAGAAAATACGAGGACTCAAGCCCCTACCACAGTGGTGTTGTTCCACACTTGCTCTATAGAGTTGTTGGAGTGTTGTTGTTGTTTCTATGGAGTGAAAAATGTTGCTTGAAGGCTGAGAGTTTAAGAAGTGAATGTTAGAATGCTTAGGGAGTGCCAAAAGAAGATTTCTAGAGGATGAAATGAAGGAATGCATAGTGTATTTGAAGGGAGAATGAGTAAAACAACCATATTCGGGTTAGTTGGTCGAAGAGGGGCATTACAATTAAACCCCAATGGGAAGTGTAATGCCTCTTCAGGCTTCAGATGAAAGAATAGTTTAGGGACGTAAGCACACTGCGTGGACATCTATGCTCCACGTGGGCATCCGTGATAGTTATTCTTCTATCGATGCACAAAACTAATGCTAAGTGGAACAAAGGTAGTGGGATGATGTGGATTTTCTCCTTTGAATTTGATTTTCTAAGGTAAGGAAGTGTAAAAGGGGAATTTGTGTAAGGGGTGAAAATTTTCTCCTATATAGTAAGAATTTGGAAAGACTAATGCAATGTAAGATGCAACACTAAACCCTAATTTGATGCAATGACCTACAAAATGACCTAGAAAAGTGTGTAAAACAAAATAGAAAGTTTCAAAACAGAATGTGTGCACCTGGAAAATTGTATAGACTTGAATGGAGAGTATAAATTTTGCAAATCCTAAAATTTTGGCCTATGGGGACTCATTCGCTATTCTGGGCGAATCAATCCCAATTTTGGATTTCTACACAGGAGCAGGTTTTGAGAAAATGGATATCCAAATCTACAAAGATCTCTAGAAAAAACCTACAGTGGGACTCATTCACCAATTGTAGCGAATGAGTTCAGTTTGGATATTTTGGAACTTCAAAGTCTGAATCTGCTCTTCTTAGTCTGCTCAATCTGCTCCTTTAGGTTCCCATATTTGAAACTCTAATTTTGGGGCTATAGATGACCTTTTAGTGAATATTATGACCTTACAAATGGGGTGACATCTCCAACAATCTTGTAACCTAATATTCAATGATCTTCAAGTATTCAAAGCACCTAGATTTGTAATCAAACAAAGATAGAGAGGAAAAACTTGTTGATTGTTAGGGAATAGGGGTTTTCCTTGGTCAAACCCCTTTTAGATAATTAAACCAAATGATGAAACAATGGAATGAAGGAATGAAGCATGGAACAAAGAACATGAATCATGGACATTAATACCTTGAATGGTTCCTTGTGAATGATTTCTTTTAAATTTGCAACTCAACATGAAATGACCATAAAGGATGCAAATCTTGATCTTTGACAATAGGTGTGTAACAATGCTTGATCTTGGATCTTCAATGCTCCATCACAACACTAGCTCAATAAAATACTTGATACTTGATATGCTTGAAATGATGATGGACTTGAATTGCTACAAAAATTGATGAATAATTTTTCCCTTGAATGCCTTAGAAATGATCTTGAATGATATCTTGATGATCTTGTAAAGTCTTGAAATGCTTAAAAATATTACTTGGGTATGTGTAGGATCATCATGGAAAAAATAGGCCCTTAAGTGGTGAAAAATTTAGAAAAATCAAAGTTAGGAAACTTGATATAAAAAATTGAATAAGTTATCTATATTATTTCAAAAGTATGTAAGAATATAATATGTAGAAAATTGAATGTAGTTTCTAAACTACTAGGTTTATTTTAAAAAAAATCTATTTGGTGTAAATTTGAAATTTCAATGCAGTAGTACTTAAATTTCGAGGAAAAAATAAGAAGTAGGTGTTTGACTAACCACCCTAACCACAATAAAATGTTAATATTTTAGATATAAGTAGAGGACCCATGTCCTGATGTGACACATGTTTCATATTCAAAAAATGTGATACCATTTGAAAGCTATAGATTTTTTTCAATTAGCCTATCAATGAGGACTTTAGTCATAATTCAAATATAAAATGAATAATAATTATTTATTAAAGTTAAAGTAAAGCATAATTTATATTGGTGGAAAGTTGATAATCTCCTTTAAAAACCCTTTTCGTTTCATCAATTTTGGGTAAAAAAAATTCGTTAGCTACATACCCTACACGTACCCATAAGTATCCAACACATACCTCTATATATATTTAAATTCCATAATGTAAGTAGACATTTGATATATATATATATATTATATATATCAGCATATGAGTACAAACTATATTGTATATAATAAACACATTATATTGAATATAAGCATATATATATATGCCTCTATGTACATGTATGTGTGGTATATCTATATCGATGCATTGGTATGAGCGTGTCCATTCACCAACGTACTATTAGTTAACAAATTTGTTACTTTGATTTCTACTCCCTCGCCCACACCAGTGACAAACGAACCAACAGTTGAGTCACTTGTTGTGCCATAGAAAAATGACCCCTTAACATTTTCATGGTGTTTTAGGTCTTTCTTCACGATGCTTGGTCCATTTTGCTTTGATTTAATGTTGCAATGTGACTTGAACATTCACATTAGGTCCTTAAAATTCAAATTATGGTGTCTTGTGAAGGTGTTGTGAAGTGTTGTAAGACATTTCTACACTTTTCTAGATTCTATTCATTACAATTCACCTAAAAATAACCTTTTCATCACTTATCAAGTCCTATTTTGAAGTGTTGTAAAGTGTTGTAACAACATTTCACACTTTTCTAGGCTTAATTTCACCATTTACACATTTCTTATGCTTTATTTGACCCCTTTATATACCCATAAGGCTTAATTAAGTGTGTTTTTGTATGTAAATTTGACAAACAACATTAAATGCAAGATAATTTCTGACACCCACTTTCAAGTCCAAGGTGGGACCCATTTTCCATGGGTGGCGAATGAGTCCCTCTTGGCTCAAAATTCAAAATATTTTAAATTTTCTTTCAGGTTTTTATTTAAAATCACCTTATGTTGGCCCATGATGAGGTATCTTTGGGTTACTAAGGCACAAAGTGTGTATAAATAAGTTTTTTTACATCCTTTTTAACCCCCATTCATCAAGTTCACTTATTCACTCATTCATTCAAGCTTTCAAGCACATTGCATCATTTAATCAAGCATTAATCAAGTGTCTTGGAGAACCTATTAATATATCTTCAGATTTCTTCAACAAGGTTGGTGAGTTTAGGACATTTGCATGTTATTCATTCATCTTTCCTTGTTCATTTCATTCCATTTCTTCATTAAGGGTTTGATTAACAAAGTGGGATTTGACCAAGGAAAATCCCTATAACCTAACCCTTAACTAGTTTCCCCCTTTTGCATGTGTGTTTGTAGATTTATCAAGCAATTAGGTGTTGAATGGAGGTCAACAAGACAACAAAGTGTTTCAACTCAAATATAACCTATTTCAAGCTTGGAGACAACCTACAGTTCATTTTCTACAGATTTGACTATGTCAAATTAACAAGCAGACAACCTCAGATCTGGTATTATGGAATTGGTCTTTGATTTCACATAATTTTTTGAGAGGACTGATTCACCATCAGTGGTGAATGAGTCCCACCTTAAGGCTGAAAATCTAGATTTTGTCAGATTTTGGATCCCGACACTTAGAAATTAGTTTATAGAAGTTTTCATTAGAAGCAGGATTGATTCACCATCAGTGGCGAATGAGTCCCACTAGTGATTTTTAGTGATCTCTATCAGCATTCAAAATACTCTAGATTCTTCATTCTCTACCTAGGTGAACTATGATTTAGCCTTCTTCTTTTCTGTTTTGCACTTGTTCATGTTTAGTTCATGTTTTCATATCACATTGTGTTTTCAAACATTGCATCTTTCTTAGGTTTTGCATTCATAATTAGTCAATTACTTAGCTTAGTTGCATTTAGATAATCTCATTTAGCATTAGTAACATCATACACATTAATTTGAGTGAACCACATTGATTTTTAGTGAGATTTATCTCTCTCCTTTTAGGTGAAACATCATAAGAGTGCAAGAGTAGCCTATAGGCCTCACACCCAAAAATCTATGGTTCAATTTGGCGAACCCGCATATTGAACATCATATCATTCTAATTTACATTTATATTTGCATCTTAAGACTTAATTGCATTGTATTTTGCATTGTTTTTGCATCCTATGGTTTCTTAAAATTGCATTAGTGAAAGACTCACTTAGACTTCATTCTTGCATATCATATCATTCCAAAACTAAAAATATGCATTTTCATCCTTAGTTTGCATTTGAAAAGCATTAAAATCA
This sequence comes from Sequoia sempervirens, assembly GCA_007258455.2. NCBI lineage: Eukaryota > Viridiplantae > Streptophyta > Pinopsida > Cupressales > Cupressaceae > Sequoia > Sequoia sempervirens. Next base: position 180,291 of record VDFB02328646.1, read on the forward strand.
CTTTTAATTTTTTGAAAAACACAAAAAAATCTCATAGTTGGACCCATTTTCTACCTTGGGTGAATCAATCCACCTACACATTTCATACTACATTTTTAGACATTTTTATGGGTAATTATTGCATTTATGTTCTTTGTTGTTATTTCCCTATTTCAGTTTGTAGAATTCATGTTATTTACATTTTTCACTCCTAGATTATGTTGCATTTTCATTCACCCCATTTTTGTGGTACTTGTATGAGTGTTTGGTGCCCCATTGATAATACTTTAGTGAGACAAAGTTCTAGACTTATGGCTTCCTACGATAACACTTTCGTTGTGGACCTTGGGATCTCAAGAGCTCCTACTCCTAGTATGGGAAATGGTGCATTAGGCACATGGACAATACCACTACTATTCCTTCACCTTTCCATCCAATGAATGTTTACACACAAAAAAATTCCATTCCATAAGAAAAAGTCATTAGTATTCATGAGGATTTTGAACATTTACAACAAGACTTATCCCTTGAAAATATTTCCACCACTGCCATCCCTACAATAGAAAACCTTCGTCATTTGATTGAAAGTGATGATGGCTTACAAGTTATGAAAAAAATAGCTGAGATATACAATAAACACGCTCCTTCTACTTCCCAATCAACCAACATTGTTGTCAGCCAAGGAGGAGCTCACAATCCTCCTCCTTTAACCATAACATCCATACCAACTTATACCACTCCTTAGGTTACATAAACTATGCAATAGGTTAGTCATGTGGCTCCTTCTTTTGCAATTCCAACTAGCATTCCTAGTTCTTTTGTGGCATCACATATTCCTTCTTCCAACTTCACCTCTCTTAGTGTCCCTTTCACTTCCCCTGACATTACATACACTCCATCACCATTTTCCCTTCCACCTCATACCACTTACACCGATCCCATCATTACACAACTCTTTAACATAGTTTCATCCGTGCAAAAAAAAATATCTAGCATTAGCCAAAGTCAAAATGCTCCACCCACATATCATGTTCGTAGTAGTCCATTATCCATAGAAATATTACTCACACAGATGCCACAAGGAATTAAAATGCCTAGGTTTGAGAATTACAGATGTAAAGGAGACCCTACTAATTATGTCAATGCTTATACAACCTTGTGTAGTGATTTTGTCCTCGATGATAAGCTGTTAGCCAAAATTTTTCCTAGGGCCTTGAAAGACACTGCATTGGAGTGGTTTTCAAACTTACCCAATCATTCAATCCGATTATTTAATGAACTTGTAGATGCCTTCATAAGTAATTTCCAAGTCCATATGAATCCTAAAAAGACAATGGCTGATTTAATGCGATGTAGACAAAATGCCGATGAAAAAGTAACTGATTTCATTTCATGATATCAGTCATTGTATGCTCAAATTGATGTCAAGATCCCTGATTCACATCTGCAAAATTTTTTTATTGAAAAATTGCACACTCACCTGCAGGATAAGTTGACTATGATGAAACTCACTTCGTTCATGCATTTATACATGACCCTTTGTGATTATCACAACTCAATTTATAGTCATGATTCAAAGTCCACTTCTAACCGAGCTGAGAAGTTTGAGAAAAACAACCAAAACAACACACAAAACTTTAGAAAATTGAACAAAGGCTTTTTACAGTTCAATCCACCTTCTCCGCATCCAACCAAACCTGTTCAGAGTCAAGTGGTAGCTGTTAAAGCAGTAGTTCCCTTTACTTATGGGAACTCAAAGAGACAATTTACTCCCTTACCTAATACCCTCCATAATACAATGAACCAATTGTTGCAACAACAAATGATCACTTTTCCTACTGTTAAACCACTTGATACCACCAAGCCTTTACTACCTACCTTTAAACCTAATGCTTATTATCATTTTCATCACCAAAATGGACATGACTGTTGAAAAATGTAAGCATATCAAACAATTAGTTCAAGACCTCATTGATTCTAGTTGTTTGTCCATTACGGGTGTCAATGATCAAGGCAATAAGTCTGTTGCACCCCCTAACCAAAATTTACAAATTTTTACCAAACCTATGCCTAAACACAATTTTTCATTTGTCAAGGCTAGTGAACCTTCAAACATTGATGTAATGAATGTTGATACAAATAATGAACAACATGATATAACTCCAAATGTTACCCAAGTTAATCCTATGGATGAACTTGTGGGTATGATAGACATTGTCCCTCATAAGGGCCTGTATACACCTGAAAATGGTCACATCACAATAGTCTGGTAATTAATTAAATATTTTTAATATTTAATTAAATCTTTGAATTCGATCTACATTATTCATTCTTTCATCTCGATTAAATAAATAACTTTATTTAGTCACTTTTCTTATCCATTTCTTAATTAATTAAATAAACATTACGATTTATTTATATTAATTATCATTTAATCTTGGCTTGGATATTTTATTCAAATAAAGATTAAATATTTTAAATTCTTTTAAAGTCCTTTCACTATTAAATATCTCAAAATATTTAATTAATTCCTCTAATTCGATGAAAAATATTCCATCTTCCTCTAATATCCATTCACAATTAAATATCTCAAAATTCTTCTAATATTCATTCACAATTAAATATTCCAAAATATTTAATTAATTATTCTAAAGTCTATTCACAAATTAAATATCCAAAATATTTAATTAAATCTTCTATATTCCTAAAATCAAAAATTAAACTCACATAAATGAAATTAAATAAATTTATTTATTTAATTTGCATTATCTTCAACAACCGTGAAACAAATTGCCAAAATGGAAAAATTAATTTCTCTGTTCCTGTGCAAGCTTGTTCCCATGGGTTGAAGATAGGCTTCCATTCTTCTCTCCAACCTCCCAACATCTTCCATCTTCCTCTCAACCTCTCCATCTCTCACCATTCAAACTTACCAGACAACCTCACAGCCGTTGATCTTTGCCAGCCAGGATTTTGCCTGCAAAAAGCTATAAAAAGGACTGCCGGGTCTTTGAAATTATAGAGAAGATTTCATACAGAGAAACTATAGCCAAATAGCTTTCAAGCATCCATAGCATAGTCTTATAGCATCCATCATTTTTAGAATCATAGCATATCATGGCCAATCATCCACATAGTTTAGTTTCAATCCACAACCCCTGTTAATTCACAGCCCCTGTGCATATCCGTATCAGCATTTTACTCCACAGTATATAGGATAGAGAAGTACTATCATTTTGCATACTCATTTTGCAGGTTGTCATTCAGAGAAGCCTTGCTTGCACAATCTGAGAGCAGTAGCTTCAAAAGAATCACTGGAGATAGAGAAAATGGAACGACTCTGAAGAATTCTTGTTTATTTAATTTCATTTCAATTTCTTCAGTTTAATGTTTCATTAGTGTGTTTTTTTATTTCATTTTGATACTAACATTCTAACAACACATTTTTGGCACCCACCGTGGGGCTCTTGCCCCAATTTTAACATTTTATTGTATATTTTCTTGATAGATTATGGCCAAAAAATAGCGGATTAGCACAAGAAACACACTTCAGCAAATTCATACCCAGTTTAGCGCTTTTGAAGCATCTTATAGCACCCTTGAAGCATCTTACAGTGCTATTGAATCATCCTGCAGTGCCTTTAATACATCCTGCAACGCCCTTGAAGCATCTTGCAGCGCTCTTGAAGCATCCTGCAGCGCTCTTAAAGAATCCTGCAGCACCCTTAATACATTCTGCAGTGCCCTTAAAGAATCCTGTAGTGCCCATGATGTCTGTTTTAGCGCAATTTTTAGCATAGATTTTTCAAAAACCTACATTTGTAATTTGTAACTTAAGCAAGATTTGACTAGATCCGACGTGACCGCGGACAGTGAGAACTTAATTAAGAATGAAGCAATCCTAGGGTAGTCACATAAATTAAAATCAAGCAATCCTAGGATAGTCATTTCACTTTAAATTATTGGGCTAAAAAGAACTCCATGTTTTTGTGAAGCAACATCTTCACCTAGCATAGCAAATCTTTATTTGGGCTTAAAATTGAATCTTTGTTTGCTTTGTTTTAAACGGTGATAGGCCTATGCTCTCCCCTTAACTGGGTGATCAGAATGCCAAACTCATCTATTTCATTTCATGCAATTTCAAGTTTTGTTAAAACCTTTTAGAGAGCCTGCTCTTGTGGGAAAAAGTACTCACCCAAGAGGAACGACTCAAGTGGGTTCAAGCCAAAGCCAGGCTATTCCACCCCACTATAAAATTTAAAGCAAAACTGGGGAAACCCTCTTTTGACGGTAGTGTGCATTGATAACCATCCCCAAAGCCTTTGTTCTAAAGGTATGGAGGTCTCCCGAGGGAGTATATCATTTTCTGCATCGAACGAAAACCCTTACTACGAACTTAGTGTAGTATCCAACCGAAGTCAGTTTCCAACATCATATTAATCACAGTGCAGGGGAGGGAAGAATCTACCCCCAAGATACTCACCATATAACTGCCAAGGATTGTTTGCTTAGGGGATCCGATATCCACTTCTGTCACTCTGAGTATGCACTGGAAAAGACAAAAACAAGGGCACCCTTTCCGGGGTGACACGACTGTGTGAGTCGACGCAGTTTTAAGATGTGGGCTGTTGATTAGTATGATGACCTATCTGAGTACTAAGAGTGAGTCTGTTTGAAATGTTTATCATGTGTAAAACCCGTTAAAACAATTTTTGAAAAACATTTTGATCATACACTTGATGTTTAGTATAGTACTTAAAATAACCATTATACAAAATTGCTTGATGTGTTTTCCATACATTAATTCAGAAAAGATCATCCAAAATTCACCATCACATTGATTACTCTCATGTTACGAGATTGGAAATCCACAAATTTTGTAAAAAAATCCGTTCTCAAAAGGATTAAAAAGCCAAAGAAACCCCTTAGCTACAAGAAACTATTGAAGAAAAGATAATTCTTGTATCAAAGCCGAAAGGTTTTACTCAAATATAGAACCTTTCTTCATCGATATCATGACTGTGTTAGAGGTTTCACCGATGATTATGCTATAGAACCATTGTACTCACAAGCTTTCTTTCAAAGAAGAGCCCTTTCTCAAAGGCATAACCATAGTCAACGTATTCATTTTTGTTATATTCCCCAACCTGCAATTGAATATTCTACTCGTCCAAATCAAATTTTGCAATAGAGAACTCAATCATATTAGGCATTTATCACAAATCCATCCTTTTATGAAACTAGGATCAAACTTCATAAAGTGCAAAATCATCCTTTTCTTGATCTTTTGCTTAACATTCCCCTCAACAGGATTTTCATCCTTTCAATTAGGGAACAACACAAGCTAAAGATTAAAAATATTTGTAATTCATAGAATTTTCATTCTATCCGTACTAAGTTCATACCTATGACAAATTGCACTAGTTCATTCTTTTGATCAAAAGTGAGTAGAATTTGGAACAAAGCTTATGCCTGTCTTCACAAGATCTTGAAAACATATGGAAAAAGACGAAGGAGAAACCACCACAAGCAAAATGGGTGACCATAATGAGAAAGAAGAGGACACATTTAATGTTGATGAATTAACAGAAGAAAAGATTCAAGAAGCAGAGCAAGATCCCCAATTCCATACTCTTATGGAAAGGATTTTAGAACGAAACAAAGAAAGATATTTTCTTTCATTAACTAATCAAGGAGCTAAGTTACCTTACAATTTTGATATAGAAGGGATTAAACAGAATCCTGAAACTCCTCTTAATGACTTTAGTGCCCTTACTCAATATATAAAAGAATTACAAGGGAAAATAAAGGAGATGCAAGGGGGCACAACAAAGAAGTATGTTTTGGAAGACATATCTCCTATGACGATACCTACTTAATGCGATTATTTCCACGAAGTCTAGGTGCACAATCCATGGAGTGGCTTTCTAAGATCACTCCCCCCATCAAAACCTTTGAGGAGTTAATAAATCAGTTTATATCACAATACTCCTACAACATTCAACACCAGATAATAATGCTTGATCTTTGTAAAGTGAAACAAAAAGTAGGAGAATCCTTCACTACATTTTTGCAAAGGTGGAGAAGGTTGTTTGCGCGATATTCCCATCCTATTCCTGAAAAGGAAAAGATGGATATCTTCATCAATAGCCTAGATCAAGAATTAAGCTATAGGCTTAATCTTCATTGTCCTCATAACTTTGAAAAACTGATTGAAAATGCAATCACCATTGAAGGGGCCTTGGTTAAATGAGGAGTGATAAAACTTGATAATCCAAGTACATCCAACCAAAACAACAATGATAAAACAAGGTTTTGGAACATAAATAAAAATGTTGTCAATGATGGTATAGTAGATGCAAATAATCTATGAACAAGACCATCTATCTTTAATCTATCAAGTGCTCCACGAAACAATCAACAAGGAAATACCAATCAACAAGGAAATATCAACCAACAAGGAAACAACAATCAACAAGGACAAAATTCCAAGCAAGAAAGCATGACCAATCAAAACACCAAGGATAATCATGGTAATTTCAATAACAATCTTGGCAATACCCAAATGTCAAATCCATCTAGACCTCCACTCTTTTCAAATCGACGAAATTTTACCACTTTGGGTCAATCTCTTGAGTCTGCTCCTAAGGAGCTTCTTGATAATAAGGTTATCACCTTACCACCACAAAGAGATAATGAGCCACGAGTCAAACCACCATCATGGAATGACTCGTATTATTGCAATTATCATCGATGTAAAGGTCATAGAACGAATAATTGTCAAGCTTTGCGAAATCTAGTACAATATTTAATTGACAATGGCACCATTACAATTGAAGGACATCATACCAATGATGATCATCAACCATTCAAAGATCCTTTAATGAATTATCAAAAGGGGGAAACATCAGATGTAAAAGCCAAAATCATACATAATGTTGAAGACAATATAATCCATCACATCTATGTTGATGATCAACGGGTTAATGTTATCAAAATCAAGGGAAAACAAGAATATCAACAGGTTAATGTGACCACGAGAGGACAAGCAAAAGTTGTCCTAAAAGGAAGTTCATCTAAGCCAACTATTTCTCCTCCAAGTCATTATAATCTAGTTGATCAATTGAGAAAAACATCAACTCAAATCTCCATCCTTGAACTTCTCAAAATATCTCCCATACATAAGAATATTTTAGAAGAAGCTCTTGTAAACACAACTGTTGACACTGATATGGATGTAAACAAATTTCAAGCCATGGTGGGACATTTTTCTTCCCCCACTTGTCTTTCATTTTCCGAAAAAGATGATGCCTCCATGACACATCCACATAATTCATCGCTCTATCTTGAAGTCATGATTCATAAAAACTGAATCAAATGTGTCTTAATAGATGGAGGAGCTGGTTTAAACATTTGTACCTTAAAGCTAATACATGCCTTAGGAATATCAGAAAATGAAATTGATCCACTAAGGAAAATAACTATCAAGGCATATGATGATGAAGAACAAGCTTCCAAAGGACTAATTATGCTACCTATCAGAGTGGGACCTGTTGTGAAAAATACATTTTGTCACGTTCTAGATCAGGATCTTTCCTATAACATACTTTTGGGTCATCCATGGATTCATGATATGCAAGCAGTGCCATCAACGTATCATCAATGCCTCAAGTTTCCATATAATGGACAGGAAATAACTATACAAGCTGATTACAATAGCACACAAACTTGTTCAAATCTCCGAGCAACTCAAGATGCCTTTGTGCCACATAATAGGGAGGCTCTTGTTGTTTCCTCTTCCAATCTACAAGGCCAGCTACAAGAATTGACAAAAAATCTTGACACTAAGCTAAAATTTAAAGACAAAGGAGTAGGCGAATATTCGCTATCTCTTTCTACCTTACCTCCTTCTCCAAGATCACATGGTCAACCAACCTTATCAAATCAAAAGATTGCAATAGCTTCTACATCCCAAGCTTCTGTGCCAATCACAAAGTTTGATGGAAAATTCATTAAAGCCAACACCACTGAGGAAGAAGCTGAAGATAGGGACATCCTAAGTTGGCTATACAAAGATGAAGATGAATCTCTCTTGCACATTAAGTTACCTATAGAACAATATGGGAAGGGGTACACTATCATGCAAAAAATGGGCTATGAAGGAAATGGTCCTATAGGAAAAAGAAGAGAAGGAATTGTGGAGCCAATTCAACCTATTTCAATACATCCAAATGATAAAACAGGATTGGGATATGGTAAGGATAAAGAAGAGCTAGTTTTACAGCAAGCACAACAAGGAGAATCAATTTTAGATAAACACCATGAAGATGTCACTCTACATGGATCAGTTTTCCAATTGCAGAACAGTTCAGATACTGATTCTAATGAATATGAATGGGACACCATTTATAATGATGAATTTTGGAGAGACAAACAAGTTGATACCATACACAAATATGCACTTGTTCTCATACAAGGAGAAGGTTCAAGGCCTCCACTTGATTATGTTTTACAAAGCGATCATGACTCTAGTGAGGACGATTCAGATTTTAATGAGATTGACGATCAACAGGAGAATACCATCCTAGACCTTGTCTACCATGAAGATGACAACCACATCATGACTTTGACAGCTCAAGACCTTACCCAACCTAATGATCCTATGCCTTTAGTTTATTCAGAACTTATTGATTGGGACAATGATGCACCTATCCATATCCCTACATTTCATGATGATGAGGACATTATAAATTTCCTTTGTTCCTCTAAAGAGGAAAACAATTGTTTCATCCAAGAATTTCATACTCACGATTTTGATAAGGAGTGTGTCAAGTCTCTTAGCTGCAAAATAAATGAAATAAAAGATGGATCTATTGGTGAAAACTGAAAAATGGCAGTGGTAGATCACAACAAGAGAAAAATAAAGAGCGAATCCAATAGTGAAAACCTTTATGAGGAACTGAAGGATGAGAAAATTGACACTCTTCCCAAGCATTATCATGAAAGATCTTCTATTTTGATCGAACCAACAGAATCAATCAACATAAGTACAACAGAGCAACCAAAAATCTTACAACTTGCAGCATCATTAACAGTTGAAGAAGTATTGAAATTCATGGAGTTCTTGAAGGAGAATCAAATCAACTTTGCTTGGTCATATGCTGATATGCCAGGGTTAGATCCTAATCTGATAATGCATCATTTATCTATAAACGCAGGGGAAAAACCTATGAAGCAAAAACTTAGAAAAATGCATCCACATGTTGCATTATTGGTCAAAGAGGAATTAAAGAAGCTTTTAGATGTTGGATTCATTCAGACTATTGACTATGCAGAATGGATTTCCAATATTATACCTATTTCAAAGCCAGATGGAAGGATTAGAGTTTGTATATATTTTAGAGTTTTAAACAAAGCTTGTCCCAAAGATGAATTTCCTTTGCCCAACATATATATGATTGTTGATTTAACTGCTAGCCATGCAATGTATTCATTAATGGATGGATTTTCAGGATACAACCAGATAAAGATTGCACTAGAGGATAAAGATAAAACAACATTCACATGCCCTTGGGTTACCTATTGCTGGAACGTAATGCCATTTGGGTTAAAGAACGCCAGAGCCACTTATCAAAGAGCGATGACAACAAATTTTCATGATATGATGCATACATTCATGGAAGATTACGTTGATGATTTACTTGCCAAATCTCACACATGAGAAGGACATCTAGAAATCTTGTCAAAAATCTTTACCAGAATGGAGAAGTTTAATGTTCGACTCAATCCAAAGAAATGTGTCTTCAGCGTTACATCTGGAAAACTCCTAGGATACATTGTTTCAGAAAAGGGCATAGAGGTTGATCTAGAGAAAGTACAAGCTATAATGGACATGCCGCCACCACGAAATATCAGTCAGCTTCGATCATTGCAAGGATGACTATAGTCCATAAGAACGTTTATAGCTCAACTGGCAGACAAAAGCTTACCATTTACACATTTATTGCATAAAAATGTCCCATTCAAATGGGAAGAAAAATGTGAAGCAACATTCAATCAGATCAAGCAATATCTTATGAACCCACCAATTTTAATTCCACCCATTCCAGGAAAGCCACTCATACTTTATATTTCAGCAACATAAGTATCCTTGAGAGCATTATTAGCACAAGAGGATTCTACAGGCAAAGAAAGGGCCATATACTATATCAGCAGAACTTTAACAAGTCATGAATTAAACTACACTTTCATAGAAAAAGCTTGCATCGCAGTGGTGTTTGCTTCTCAAAAGTTGCGACACTATATGTTGGCTCATACAGTTAAGCTGATAACCAAGATTGTTCCACTAAAATACCTTTTAAGCAAAGCTACTTTAACAGGAAGACTTGCAAAATGGGTAATGATCTTAAGTGAGTTTGATATTCACTATGTAGATCGAAAAGCTATTAAAGGATAGGTCATTGCAGATCAGTTGGCCGAAGCACCTTTACAAGAAAAAAATCCAATGCACATTGAGTTTCCTGATGCAGATGTCTTCACAACAACAATTCAGAAATCATGTACATTGTACTTTGATGGATCCTACACACAACAAGGCTTGGGGGCAGGAATTCTTTTTGTCACACCTGAAGGAGATAACATACCAAAATCATATCGATTGATGTTTCCTTGTACAAATAATATAGCTGAATATGAGGCATTGCTTATAGGGATAAAAATAGCCTTGGAATGGTGGATTACAGAGCTGCAAGTCTATGGTGATTCACAACTTGTCATTAATCAAATCAATGATGATTATTAGACTGAAGATGATAAGTTGCTACCTTACAAGAACATGGTGGATGATTTTAAAAAGTATTTTGTGTCAATCAAGTTTTCACAAATCTCAAGGATTGATAATAAAGCTGCAGATGCAATGGCTACAATTGCTTCCTTGTTACAATTGTCAGAAGGTCAAAAATGGTATGAATTCTTGGTGGAACAATTGTTTTCTCCCGCCTATGATAATCCAGAGACCCAAGTCATATATCATTTAACCGGTTCTGACTCACCTTTATATGACAAGACTTATACCTACCTGAAAGACAACATTTTACCTCTGGATTTATCCTGAAATCAAAAAAGGAATTTCATATGCCAATCATCCCGTTATACCTTGATCGCCGACATCCTTTACCGACGTGGTCTTGATGGTACACTCCTTCGATGTCTTGAACATGACGAATTTGAAAAATCCTTACAAGAGGTTCATGGTGGTATTTGTGGAACTCATTCAAGTGGTTTGACTTTAGCCAAGAAACTTGTCAGGATGGGATATTACTGGCCTACCATGGAGAAAGATTCTTTTACTTTTGTCAAGAAGTGTTCTAAATGCCAGATCCATGGAAATCTTATTCATGCACCTGCACAGGAATTGCAACCTTTCACTCCGACATGGCCTTTTCCTTAGTGGGGATTAGATCTTGTTGGAAAAATTCATCCTTCATCATCAAATGGGCATAAATTCATTATTACAGCTACGGAGTATTTTACAAAATGGATTGAAGCTGTTCCTTTGACGACCGTGACCAGAAAACAAATCTCTTCATTCATCCTGAATTACATCATTTGTTAATATGGAATTCCAAATTCTATAATCACTGATAATGGGAGGCCTTTCAAGAATCAGGATGTTGACCAACTTTGTGAAAGATTTCACATCCAACACAGGTTCTCTACACCTTACTATCCATAAGGAAATGGTCAAGCGGAAGCTTCCAACAATTTTTTTTAAAGATCTTGAAGAAGACAGTAAATGATGCAGGTCGTGATTGGCATGTCCAATTAAATCCAGCTTTGTGGGCATAGAGAACCAGCATTCGTACACCAATAGGAGCTACACCATATGCCTTGATCTATGGAGCAAAATCAATTTTACCACTAGAGGTTGAAATACCTTCGCTTAGGGTCTCGCTCAAGGGACTGATAAATGATGAAGACTACAAAGTATCTCGCCTGCAAGAGTTAGAACTATTAGATGAAAGATGTCAACATGCAGCTGGCCATTTGAAGGGTTATCAACAAGTTATGTCTCGTAGCTATAATCACAGAGTTAAACCATGAACATTTCAAGTAGGTGACTTAGTCTTGAGGGAAAATCCATGTAATCAGCAAGACAGGGAAAAGAAAGGAAAATTTGAACCAAACTGGCTTGGTCCATTTGTCATTATTGCAGCGTACGGTTCTGGGGCATATCAGTTATCTACGTCAGAAGGGGACATGTTTTAAGAGACAATCAACAACATTCATTTGAAAAAGTTCTATGTCTGAAAAAATCATAAAAATCAGAAAAAGTTTTGAAAAAATCATAAAAATTAGAAAAAGTCCTGAAAAAATCATAAAAAAATCAGAAAAGTCCTGAAAAAGTGCAATAAAAACAAGTGGTGAAAACCTGGCAAACAGGCACTACTTGTGATCTAAATAGGCTCCTCCATCTATTAGCTTATGTCTTGCATTCACTTTTGGCATCATCCATTCATATCTATCATCTGTACATATCTTTCATATCCATCTCATATGACAGGAATCCTTATGTTTCATCATGGCTTGATGAAATTTGTACATATCTTTAATCTATAGGTTGTGTTTACACTAGGGGCAAAAGCAGCAACACAGACTAAGACAAGAGAGGGGCAACAAGCTTTTCAAACATCACAACAGACACAAGACAATTTGTCAAAATACAAACAAACATTGCCGTATCAAATCAATTACAACATGCTTATTCAATGCCAATTGAAATCAAAACAACATAATCTAAACAAACATCAAAACAAAAACATCAATGTTGATAACCAAAGTTGGATGATCTTAATCTAAATAATGTTTGAAATATTTTAGGCAATATTTGAATGGTTGTTTGATTTTTTATCATATCTCTGGAGCAATTCGATGATGTACTGAATTAGAAAAGCAAGGAAGGAGTATGATTTTTCTTTGTCTACTGTTTGCGAGGAAATCATTAGTACTATGCAAATTGGTCGCGAGACATGCTCTATTAAGTATCATTGATGACATTTTAGAATTTGCATGGGAAACGGGTTAATTCTTGTCTGTTTATGCAAGCAATACTCAAGTCATCTCGGTTTAATTATACCTAGATGCTTGTATTATCTTGCTATATCAAAAATCATGAAAGCAATACTCAGGTCATCTCGGTTTAATTATACCTAGATGCTTGTATTATCTTGCTATATCAAAAATCATGAAAGCAATACTTAGGTCATTACTGGTGCTAACATACCCTTTGATGCTTGTATTAACTTTCAACATTTCAATGCTCTATGATGACACAAAAAGCACAGATAAGCTCTCAGAATGGCAATATTGTACGAATATCTTGCATGGTTAGTATAGATTGCATTCATGTTAGAATCTGCATTTTGCATTTATAGATTTTCCCAAAAGCTGGTAAAGTATCAAGTGTTTCATATCTTTTTGAATAAAATGACTGAGTATATTTTGACATTCACAAAAACATCATTTCATATATTTGCATCAAAAAATCATAAAAATAAAGTATACATCATAATCAAAACATTCATAAACATTCATAAATTCTACCATTCATCATCATGCATCAAATAGATTTCACTCATTTCGTAAATCATGCATACATATACATCATAATCAAAACATTCATAAACATTCATAAATTCTCCCATTCATCATCATGCATCAAATAGATTTCACTCATTTCATAAATCATGCATACATATACATCATAAGCATAAAACAAAAATCCAGAAACCATCATATCATAACACATCATACATATATAGAAAATCGAACCACTCATCATAAATCATCGCTACATTTCATATATCTCAAAAATGAATGTCAAAATGTACAAAGATGTCAATCATATATGATATAACATCATCAAAAATGAGATCATCTTAGGGTGTATACAAATTTCTAAATAGAGTATCACAAAAACATCATGTACAATGCACTAGGTAGTGCTATCCTCTGATGGTGCTGGTCTAGGACCTGCTCCACCTATCCCTGATGGCCCTCCTAGAGGTAATGGCTATGTCACACCCCTGCTGGTAGTCCGAGAGTGACTATGGGTAGACCGGGACTGTGTATAACTCTCCCTCCGCTCAGGTGGAACCGCATCATGATATCTGGTCCTATAAAACTCGGCCTCCCGGGTGGCTCTGGTCACCTCTCTCATCATGTCACTAGGCAAGGTACTTGCTGCTACTCTCTGTAGACTATCAGCCAAAGCAATGGCCTGCTCACCCTACTGTCTAGCTATATCTCTCTCAGCAGTAACTGTCCTCAGCTGTCCTTGAAGCTGTGTAATCAAGGTCTGTGCCTGTGCTAGCTGACTCTATAAGCTCTGCACTGTACTTTGCAAAGAAGATATCTGACCTGACACCACTGGATCTACTAAAGGTGATGGATCTGTATGTCTCATCTGCGGTCCACCTCTCCTACTACCTCTACTACCTCTACCACCTCTACCACCATCACCACCTCCTCCACTCTCCTCATCATCACTATCTCCCTCCTCATCATCATCACTACCTCCACTCTCCTCATCATCATCACCTCCCTCTGAATCATCACCCTCTAAAGCTGTCTCTCTCTATCATCTCTGACCGCCTCTCTGTGGTCTCTATACAGCAACCGGAGCAACAGGCTCATCAGGATCAAACAATCGTGGTGCAGGATGCTCTAACACATACTGACTATACTCTGGCGTCATCCCTGTGTCGAGGACATCAACTCGGTAATCCCACATCACAACTCCTAAACTAGTGAACTCTGCCACCGCTACCCCATAAGAAATCCGTGGACCCCATACTGCAATCTCTGGCTGTCGTCGTGCATAAATAGCAGAACCCATAGGCATACCCCGAATCCGACCATATTGCTGACATACTCGTCCAACAAGAAATCTCTCAATAATCCATGAAGTACGACCAATAAGATATATGGACGTACAGACATAAGGCATCTCCCTCGCATCCTCTAGCCATGCCTCACAATCTACATATGGCCACCAACATACTGTATCAAGATCATCTAAGAGACGCTGCCAATGATCCAGTTTTCCCAATCTAGGCTGAGCAATAATATCACTATATCCCCATCTATACGATCGACCGATAGGTCATCGTCCACGAGTCAACGGTCGCATAATGGAAAAATGTTCCCATGCCCATATCTGTAATAACAAACAACCAACAGCAAAACTCCGGCCTCTACCATATGGGTGATCCCACAATAGTGGTTTACACTTTTTGGCTTAACTGGACACTGATATATTTTTTTTAACACAATCTCCACATTCGGGCACCTATAGCGATTAAACCGTAAGGAATTTGAAGATGATGTAAACTAGAGTCTTGTCACATTTTGTCTATAGATTCTAAAAATATTTTTTTCAATTTTTTTGGAATCAGATTGCACTTCTTTTCCATCTCCCACAAAAATTGGTTTTTTTCAAAAAACAACATTTTTAAAAAGTGACGCACACCGTATAACGCATAACTTTTTTTCCATGAAGGATAAAATTCCAATTCTTTCAAATTTAGATTTCTAACTCTGATATCTAGTGCTTCCAGTTAGATAGTTTTATTGAATATTGTTTCTTTAATAAAGTTTCAAGTCAATCAAATGACAATTCAGACATAAGCGGCCGTATAACATAACTTTTATTGTATGTATCAAAATTCTTCTCTTTTTTTTTTGGATCAAGGACTTCAATATTTGGTGCACTCATATTTTTAATTTTTTTATAATCTTCTATTTTTCCACTTGTGCAGAACAAAGATTTTTGTTTTCGATGAAAAACCTATATTTAATAAAACTTAAAAAACAGATAGATAATAAAACCAAAACATACTAAAATTATATTCATTGGATAGCTCGTTCTGAAGGCTACTTGATTCCAAGTTTGGTTTCTAAATATTCCCCCATTTTCATCCCCAACCGGAGCTTGAAAGTGTAAAATTTTAGGTTTTTTGTGTGAACAAATTAGAAAATTAGGGAAAAAGGGGTTCGCTAGAACCAGGGGGGTTCTAGAACCCCCAGGGGTTCTAGCGAACCAGGGTTTATTCGAACCCCCACTAATATGCATTTTTCCTTTTTTTTTTGGGCGGGAAATGTGGGCCCAATAGTTAATGGGTTCACTCGAACCCTAGTTCGGTCGAAACCTTTATGGTTCGGTCGAACATGTGGGTTCATGCGAACCCCTAAAACCAATTTTTTTGCCATGGGGTCATTTTTTCTCAATTTTCCTTCCTCCATCAAATTGTAAACCACTATTATGGCTTCACCCATATACAATATGATGTAACTCATCATATAAATGCACAAGCATGCATGATCCCCACGCATACCGTGTACCCTGCATCACCATCCTCTCCAGAACACGACCCCACCCGACTGTGAACCCCTTCGATCTATGGTCGGGGCACAAAACACCTCCAATGAAACTTGCAAGTACAGATGGTAAAGGTGGATATGAATCTGTCATCTCGCCCCATGGGATGAAACATCCAACAATTTGATCATCTCTGAAAATCTTCCTCAAAGCATCAGTGCCTCCAACCTCTCGGCTATCAAAGACCACAATCTCGCCCATCATTGGGATCCTCAAGATACGGTACACGTCCTCTAGCATCACTGTAATCTCTCCAGTCGGTAAATGAAATGTGTTGGTATCACTATGCCACCACTCTGCGAGTGCTGTCAATAAAACTCTGTTGAGGTGCACCTTAGGCATATCAAGCAATGAAGTCAATCCACATGCCTCGATCACATCCCGATTCGACTATAATAGCTATGGAATCAATGTCCATTTACTTGGGAATGTCTCTCGTAACTGTAAAATGCCCAATCTCTCCTGTTGCAACATCATCATGACAAAGCAAAATCAATATCAAATCATCATGACTCATCAATCAAAATCTGAATATTAGTCACACAATTTGTTTTTCATCATCATGAAAGCAATTAATCAGAATCATGTTTGTTTTTAACAACTTTAGAAGCAAACATATCAATATCAAACAATTTGTTTTTCATCATGGAAAGCAAATTAATCAGAATCATGTTTGTTTTTAACAACTTTAGAAGCAAACTTATCAATCTTATTTGTTTTTAACAACTTTAAAAACAAATTTATCAGCTATTATTTGTTTTCCAACAACTTTGGGAACAAATTTATTAATCACAACAACATCCAATCATGGGCGCTATGAAAATGGTCATGGGCGCTACAAAATTCATCATGGGTGCTACAAGATCAAGGGCGCTACAGAACTAATCAAGGGCACTATAGAATTCATCATGGGCGCTACAAAATCAAATGCGCTATGGAAAGGATCAAGGGTGCTACAAAAAGCCTCATAGGCACTACAGAAACAAATGCGCTATGGAAATTATCAAGAGCGCTATGAAAATAGTTAAGGGCGCTAAAATACACTCTTTCACAATTAAAACATCGATAAACGTGTTCCAAACCGAAAATTTTCAAAAAGCAAAAGCTTAACGGGGTACATACCGGAGGTCCATAGTGCGCCGGCTGCTGATGTCGTTGGATGCGCTCGAAACGGTGCTAGTGAATCGGAAGTGCCATAATTATCTCTCCAGAGCTCAAAATTTACAATTTTTACTAGGTTAAAATGGAAAATGACATGGAAAATGACATTTTTAACCTATTTAATGGAAAAATTGGGGCATTTTATCACATTTTATCATAGCAGGGGCAATTTTGATCATCAAATTTTCATTTCACATCTCTCTGGGTCAATTTCTTCAAATCATTATTTTCGAACGATGAATCGACATCTTCAAAATCATAAAAATCATAAAAAAAAAATCTTTGAAAATTCACAAAAATCAAAATTTTATCGATTCATCGTTCGAGGGGGCATATACCTATCAACATTCGACAGTTAGCATCTGGGGAAAATTTCAAAATTCTTTGAAGCAATGCGTAAAACACATCACTTCAAAGAGGAGCAAAATGTATACACCTGAAAATGGTCACATCACAATAGTCTGGTAATTAATTAAATATTTTTAATATTTAATTAAATCTCTGAATTCGATCTACATTATTCATTCTTTCATCTCGATTAAATAAATAACTTTATTTAGTCACTTTTCTTATCCATTTCTTAATTAATTAAATAAACATTACGATTTATTTATATTAATTACCATTTAATCTTGGCTTGGATATTTTATTCAAATAAAGATTAAATATTTTAAATTCTTTTAAAGTCCATTCACAATTAAATATCTCAAAATATTTAATTAATTCCTCTAATTCGATGAAAAATATTCCATATTCCTCTAATATCCATTCACAATTAAATATCTCAAAATTCTTCTAATATTCATTCACAATTAAATATTCCAAAATATTTAATTAATTATTCTAAAGTCTACTCACAAATTAAGTATCCAAAATATTTAATTAAATCTTCTATAGTCCTAAAATCAAAAATTAAACTCACATAAATGAAATTAAATAAATTTATTTATTTAATTTGCATTATCTTCAACAACCGTGAAACAAATTGCCAAAACGAAAAAATTAATTTCTCTGTTCCTGTGCAAGCTTGTTCCCGTGGGTTGAAGACAGGCTTCCATTCTTCTCTCCAAACTCCCAACATCTTCCATCTTCCTGTCAACCTCTCCATCTCTCACCATTCAAACTTACCAGACAACCTCACAACCGTTGATCTTTGCCAGCCAGGATTTTGCCTGCAAAAAGCTATAAAAAGGACTGTCGGGTCTTTGAAATTACAGAGAAGATTTCATACAGAGAAACTATAGCCAAATAGCTTTCAAGCATCCATAGCATAGTCTTATAGCATCCATAGTTTTTAGAATCATAGCATATCATGGCCAATCATCCACATAGTTTAGTTTCAATCCACAACCCCTGTTCATAATTCACAGCCCCTGTGCATATCCGTATCAAAATTTTACTCCACAACATATAGGATAGAGAAGTACTATCATTTTGCATACTCATTCTACAGGTTGTCATTCAGAGAAGCCTTGCTTACACAATCTGAGAGCAATAGCTTCAAAAGAATCACTGGAGATAGAGAAAATGGAACGGCTCTGAAGAATTCTTGTTTATTTAATTTCATTTCAATTTCTTCAGTTTAATGTTTCATTAGTGTGTTTTTGTTATTTCATTTTGATACTAACATTCTAACAACACAGGGCCCAACCAAAAAATCTCTTGATATTAATTTTTCTTCTCATGATATACTTAAAAAGCTTCTCAATGGTCCTCTTTACATAGCTGACAAAATCTATGATAAGCCCACCAATGGGATATTAATAGATCCCATATGTGGCGAGCATGTGATCACAAAAGAGTTTTTAGTATTACACGATCTTTATCAAGATGATTATAAAAAACCAAGTTCTGTATGGATTAAAAAACAACTAGTTTTATGTGCCCTACAATCAAATCGACCATACTTCCATTATAGATAAGACCTAAAAATTTGGAGGTAACATTTTCTATCATTCCAAAAATGGACCAATTTCATCTACGATTGGGTCATCCTTGGGTCTGCTTGATGAAAGTGGTCCCGTTAGTTCACAAATGTTTGAAGTTTTCACATGGAAATGAAATATTTACCGTACACCATAGTGGCTTTAATCTGTTATCCTCTAAAGGTAATTTTTCCTTAGAAGCCTTTTGGCCTGAACCTATGGAACCCATCACCCCTTGAAAGGACTTCTTTTGCATAACCTATCAAATGTTCAAAGCCAAATGAATAGCCGAATTCTCTCTTCGTAACATGTCTCCATCCACTTTCGTGTGCCTCCTATCCTAGATAGAAACATGCTTCATCTTAAGTCTAACATTGAAAAAATAATACAACCTCATGGGCAACCTACCGTAGACACTTCCACTCCATTGCTTAAACAAGCAAGAGAAAATGAAACTAACCCTACCATGCCTCCTCACATTAAACAAGTGTATAAAGCTAAAGAGAGACTGATTGACCAATCTTCTTTGGTTTCTTCCATTCTTCCCCCTTTGAAAGAAAAATGAACCTATGATGGATCAACGTTATTTTACACCTCAACAACATCAAAATAAAATAAAATGAAATCGTAGTGCTAGGGAGTGAAGGCATCATCGTCTCCTTGCTCATTAGTATCGAATGTATGAAAAAAAAGAAAACCAACCTCCACCTTTGACAGAAGCAATAGATTATCACCCTCATCCTCATAACCCACCACAAGATAATACAATCCAACCCTCACAAAAAATGAACCAATCCAATAGCCACAACTTTTGATACATCCTTCCTTGCAAATAACCCTTCAACCTCCTATCATAATCAATCTTGATGATGATGATGACGAGGAGATCACAAAATTAGATGAAGAAGTGCATAATAACCTAAAATCTTTATTTTCTACCATGAGCTTTAATGATAAATCTCCTATACCAAGTGAAGAACCTGGTACATCTCCTAGTTCAACACTTGCAATTCTTTTTTTGGAAAGCTAACCTCCCTCGCAATACACTGAACATGATTGGGAGGTGGATGACTTGTTGGATGGTTGACTTGCATTCACCTTACCGGCCTTTTATATTCCTTTTTCTTTTTCTTTGGTTTTATGTGCATATTTTGTTCCCCTATAACATGTGTTTGATGTTCTCTCTCTTTATACACTTCCTCTATTTGTACCTCTATTATTCTATATGTCGTGCATTTCCTTTTTCATTTTTTTTTGTGTTTTCCTTTTGGGGAAGATGCAAAGCATTTAGACACCCTGTGTCTCTTCCATGTTGACCCAAAAGGTCCTTTTTCCCTTTTTGTGTCGTGTTTTACTTTTGGGGATGACACAAAGCTTATAGATTCCATGTCTCTTCCATGTTGACCCAATAAATCCTTTTTCTTTTCTTTTTAACTTTTTTTTTGTGTTTTCCTTTGGGGATGACACAATGCATTGAGACCAAAATGTCTCCTTCATGTTGACCCAAAAGCTGTTCCTTTTCATTTTTATTTTCATTTGTGTTTTCCTTTTGGGGATGATGCAAAGCATTGAGACCAGAATGTCTCTTCCATGTTGACCCATTTTTTTTTTCACTCTCTTTTTGTCATTCTTTTGGTTTTATGTGCTTTAAGGAATGATGACAGTTCCGAGCTCTTTCATAAAAGCATTGCAGCAACAAACATACTAACCCCAAATCCATAGATCCCTTATCTATCTGGTGTGTTCTTTTCTAGGGGGAAACTCCCTTTTCTTTTGTTCTCTTTTTATTTTACATGATGTAGCCTTCCTTGACAACATATGACTTGGCACAGGGGCTTTCCAAGTTGGATCTCATGTCTCGTTTTCTTTTTGCATTTTTCCTTTGCTACTTTAAAGTAATTGCTCACAGAACAATGTGTAGCAATTCCTTTAAAGTGGGGGGCATACATTGGCATAATTCATTTTCATTTTTGGGTCTAAGTGTAGCCTTGTCACTTCATATAATGCATTTGTCACTTTGTGGATGACATTGGGTGTGATGTCCTTCATAAGTGTGATCTATCTTAGCATATTGCATTCCTCTTAATGGATTGATATGACACATTACATCCCCTAAGTTGTGAATATTTTATTCTTTGATTGGTCCTCTCTTGAAGACATTAGACACAATGTTCCCTAAGTGACAGGCCTTGCATGAACTTAACAAGACTCCTCTGAACATCTTTTTCATTTTACATTTTTTCCACCTTGCATAATGCAATTTGTATTCCTGTGGTACCTTGCTCTATGTTCATGGGTTCTAAGCATACAAAGCTTTACTTGTATCATGAAGCACAAACTGACATTTTCCCTTGTGGTGCCTTGTTAAAGTTATCAAGAGGTATAACTTTGATATGGTTGAGCGGGAAGCCCATTCAATGACACAAATTTCCCCATAGCCACCTATGTGTTTGTGAGTGCATACCATCTAGCATATTTACTTCACCTTTTTGGGTCTTCTCACCTGGCGGACCATGAGTTCTATTGCCCCAAAGTGAGTATACATTCTCTTTTTCTCACAAAAAACCTAGATTTAATCCACGAGTTGGATAGACGATCGAAGCTCAATCCAATTTTCCCTTTTCTTCTTCTAATACACATGTGCATTCCTTTTTTGTTATGTTTAGTTTTCCATGGGATCTTCATCCTAGGGGCTTGATCATCCCTCTTGATCATTGTCATTCCATCTTGCTAACATAAGTTCATTTGGATTCTTCTTGATATGCATGGCTACTTTAGTGTGATTTTGAAGCAAGTTCATCCTCTCACTAAAGTGGGGGCTAAATGTGCTATAGAAAAATGTCCGCTTGACATTTTCATGGTCTTTTATGTCTTCACAATGCTTGGTCCATTTTTCTCTGGTTTAATGTTGCAATGTGACATGAACATTCATGTTAGGTCCTTAAAATTCAAATTACATGGCATCTTGTGAAGGTGTTGTGAAGTGTTGTAAAACATTTGTACACTTTTCTAGACTCTATTCATTACAATTCACCTAAAAATCACCTTTTCATCACTTATCAAGTCCTATTTTGAAGTGTTGTAAAGTCTTGTAACAAGATTTCATGCTTTTCTAGGCTTAATTTCACTATTTACACCTTTCTTATGCTTTATTTGACCCATTTATGCACTCATAATGCTTAATTAAGTGTGTTTTTGAATGTAAACCTAACAAACGACATTAAATGCAAGATGATTTTTTAGTGATCTTTATCAGCATTCAGAATACTCTAGATTCTTCATTCTTTTCCCAGGTGCACTCTAATTCAACCTTCTTTTATGTTTTGCATTTTTTAATGTTTAGTTCATGTTTTCATATTACATTTTGTTTTCAAAAATTGCATCTTTCTTAGGTTTTTCATTCATAATCAGTCAATTACTTAGCTTAGTTGCATAATTTAGATCATCTCATTTAGCCTTAGTAACATCATACACATCTTAATTTGAGTGAACTGCATTGATCTTTCATGAGGTTTATCTCTCTCCTTTTAGGTGAAACATCCTAAGAGTGCAAGAGTAGCCTATAAGCTTCATGCCCAAAAATCTATGGTTCACTTGCAATGGTGTTTGCAAGTGCTCTCTAATTGTTTTACAAGGCACAACTACCTTCGAATAATATGCAATGAATGAAAACACAGGGTATTCTTTTCACCAAAAAGAAGAAAAGGTAAACTAACATCTACCCATAACCATGAAAGTAGATAAGAAATATTAATTCCAGAATTAAGTGAATGCAGACAAATAATACAAACTTTACTTATCCAACACTCACAAATGATATCCAGGAAAAGAAAGAATAACAAAACCTTTTCAACAAATGAGTTACTCTGAATTCAAAGCTTTAGAATTAAATACATACACAATCTGATATAATAGAATAACACTGAAGATTAATTACAAAGAAGTACAGTTCATTGGAATCAAAAGAAAACATTAATAAATTCAAATACTTAGAAATATCCTCTGTATTCCTTCAATGCCTATATGTGAGTTCACATACTTGACATCCTTATACAACAAGACTGCATTGAAAATAAAACAAAGTTGCTCCCTTGTTTCCCAAATAGCTTGAAAAAAATCCTCTTTCATTTAGAAAGATTCTACAATAAATAAGCCTCCCCAATGACACTCTTCAATTCCTGTAACCGTTTCTTGATAAATCAATTAGAAAAACAAGAGAGAGACTTTGACCTCCCTATGCATATCATTTAACTCTAAAATGGATAAAATAATGTGTTTCATTGCACTATCAACAGACTCAACCAACATTTTGCAAATGCATCTTCATTCTATCGAGCTGTTTCTAATGGTGTTTGGAGTGAACCATTAATAAGAAGCTATTCACATTGTGCATATTTTTGCATTGTGACTTCATGGCTAGATCCCACATAGACATGTCCATTGTCTAAATAAGAAATTGTTGAAGCGGCTGAAGTTTCCCCCAAAATTTCTACTTTGAGACTAGTAACCCTTTCTGTTCTATGTGTGATGAAAAGGAAACAAAGAAACTATACATAATCACTCAACTAATATTGAGATCCATCTACATCAACTCTACCATATGCCTTCGTGATGGAAGTTCTAATTGTAATTTCTTTAAATATAGATGTGCTACAATAAACAACTATCTTCTCACCAATAATAATAACTCCTCCCAAAGGAAGAGGAATGGGTACTAGAAGACCAACACCATTATCTAAATTGCTCTGTGTCCAAGGCCTCTCTATAAAGTCCTTATCTTTTAGAGGAACCTCATATGTCTTAACATGCCGAGCATCTTTGTTATCCTTGTATAGCACAATAATTGTAGGCTTTGAACAACCATACATAAATTTTATATCTCAAACTTGAAGTTCCTCAACCTTAATATTGAAAGCTTCCTTTAGTTCCCCTTTTGTATCAAAGGGTATACCCTTGAACAAACCATCATAAAGGTGTAGAACTATAAGCCTGCAAGCTGGATCAATGATACCAATCTGCCCATTGTCTGTAGGATGGCCAATACGATATGAGATATCTCCATTTTCCCTTGTAACCACTTCACCATCCAACTAGTTAAGAACACAAAACTTATATGTTTCTATTGAAATGAACAGATAATCCTGTGGCTCTCTACAAGGACAAAAAATCTCAAGTGTTGCAATGTGCCCATAGATTGGTACATCAACCATTGGCGTAAACCCATGTGAAGTAAGAAGATGAATTTCAATTCTGGTGCATTTTATCATAGACCTTATCTATGATTCCAAATTTTACGATCAAAGGTGATGGATCAGGCAACAATCTTCTACATATCCACTTTGATAATATTTCATGCTTTCCTTTGAAATTCACAATTTCTTGATTGTATATAAGAGTTTCAATATCTATCATGCAATTTTTTGCTTATATATCTCATGTTCTCCCAATGCCATGGACAACAAGATTGATCATATTGTCTATCAAATAATTGAAGAGCATATATACTATAGTGAAAACCGTTTCTCCAGAAAAATATCTCACTTATTCCATGCCTACTCTAACAACAAAGCATGACAAATCACTATGAGACCACTCCACTCACTAATCTTTGGTGAAGTCTAGAAGATACTATAGAATTGTGCTTAGATGATTTGAATATGATTCTACACTAGCATACATTGTTCCTAGAGCATTTCTAAATTCCATTTACACACGCTTTGATGGATATCCATAGCTTTCTTCAATGCAGGCTGCAATCGAGAGGATGTTGGCAAGAGGAGTCAGATGATTGAGAGATATGTGAACGTTTGAACTATGTAGTTGGGCATTTTTGGAGTAATGAAATTCTTAAACCTCCCGACAATGAAGAGTCAAGGAATCAGAAATAATTCAAACTTTTGAACTTTTAATAATGAGTTCAAAAATTTAGAAAACCTTTAACAAAGAAAAGTAAGTATTTGTAAAATCAAGAACCCCATTATTTTCCAAATGAATAAAGCTTCTAAAATTTTAATGTTGTTGATAAAAGTATTTGACTTGAATAATTTCTTCACTCAAAATCTTGGCACCAATAATCACCATGTCAATTTAAACCTTTGGGGCCTACTCAAATGTATAACTGTAGTGAAGTCATTTATTCTTTAAGTCACAAAACTCTATAATTTTCCATCCTCAATCTTTAATTGTTTCAGTCTTAACAAATGGCCTTTTAATCACATGTTCTTTCTTGGATGCAAATAACATACATAGGCCCAATTTTTGACATATACTGAAGTTATTCATTGCATATGCTCGGTATTTGTACATGATAGTGGCATTTTGTACAAATACTTGCATCTAGGGAGAATGGTTTTGAAACCATCTCAAAATGTTGAAAGTATTTCAAACTATTGAATTTACCTGTGCTTTCTTTCATTAATCTCAAAAGCCAACCATCGCCTTATGTTGAATTTATGCGCATAAAGATAGGCGTTGATGGAACAACTTGAGCCATGATTATTGAACATGGTTCCTAATTCATGAGAACCATGGATAATCAGAGAATAGGCTATTTCAAGCCACCCCTTGCTAGCAACATGATGTAGAGTGGTGTGTCCTTAAATGGTGTTTTCTTTGAGTGTAGCTATGAGTGGTGTGGTGGGATTTTGATGTCATTTTAGAACCAACACAACATGCCACTAATAATTTTATTTTCCTCCTTTATCTTTGCAATCATCAATGCCCTATTACAAAGAATTCAAAAATGAAATTCTCTAGAAATTTTAGATACATCTGCTTGTCTGTAGATCATCACTTAGTCTCTAGCTAATGAAATCTCTCTTATATAGCATCCAAAGGTTATTAGAAATATCTAGGAAAGAGAGCTTCAATTTTTGCAATGTATGTATCAGGATCCTAGCCCCATCTCTATAAAACTTATATATTGCACATCTCTATCACTATGTTTGAGAAACTACAGCCATCACGAATGCACAATGTATTTCTATTCGGATCACCAATCCATGCTTTTTTAGAGTGAACTTTTGGTTGAATTAGAATCTATGAAAATAATGAAGGTGCTACACGAGTAAATCTCTCATACACCTCGAGGATGAATATTTCATAGAAATTATTTGTTTTCAGTATAGTCATGAACCATAGATTTTAAGAGTGTGAAATGCTATGTCTCTTTTGCTCAATTAGGGTCTTTACGTAAAGGAAAGAGATAGATCCCACACCAAAATCTAGGTGGTTCACTCAAAATAATGTATGTATAATGGAATTATGCCTAAATGAAATGATCTAGATGTAGAAAACTAGTAAAATCTATTGATAATTAAGTGAAAACTATTGAAATGCAACTTGTTGGAAAACACATTGTGATATGCAGAAAAGACCTAGAAATGAATGCAAATTGTAACAAAACGCTTGAGATCTTGATGGAGACTGGAAATGACTTCTGGAATGTTGCTGATGCTGAATTCTAGGCTTGGTGGGACTCATTCACCATTCTGGGCAAATCAGTCCCAGTTCTGTGAAATATTCCACTTCTAAATTTTTGAAGATTCAAAAGTGGAAACATGAGCCTTCGGTTTGCACTTTCTGCTTCTCTAGGTGTCCGGTTCTAAAAGTTTCAAATTTGGGCCTGAAGGTGACTTTTGTTGATATTTTTCCTTAAATCCAATGAAGAGATGACTTGAAAAACTTTGAAACTTGATCTTCAATGACTTCCAAGCCTCCAAGATGCCTAAATTTGCAAACACATAAGAGGATAAAGATAAATGTTGAATGTTAGGGCATGGGGGTTTTCCTTGGTCAAACCCATTTGTAGTTAATTAAACTAATATGAAGAAATAATGTAATGAATCATGAAATAATAGAGTTAATACCTTTCCATGATTTTTTATCTTGAATTTTTGTAGCAATGGATGAGGATTCAACCCTTGAATGTCTTTGGAAAGTATCTTGGAGAGTTAGAATGAAAAAACCTAAATTGCTTGACTTGAGGGAGAAGATAGATGATGAATGAATGATGAGAGATGTGTGAATGAGTTAAGAGATTGTGAATTAAGGCTTAGAGGCTTGATTTTATAGGAGATTCACCTTATTTTCCCATTAATCAGATCCCCACTTGGTTGACATGAAGAAAATTTAAACTTCAAATCTAATTTTTCCTGCTCAAAAGTCAAAAATGACTCAAATGGGAATCATTCACCACCTTGGGTGAATTAGTCCCACCTAGAAGGGACTCATTTTCCATAGATGGTGAATTAGTCCAAGAGGGGCCCATTTTCTAGCTGGGTTGCTAGGAAGTAAGGAAATAAGGTTTATATGATGACTTTGCCAGTTATTTGATAAATTTATTCCCCAAGATGCAAAATATGAGGTAATGGGGACCTATTAATGACGATGTAAAGGTAAATTAGGGCTTGGGACACATAATTCAATGTGAAAGTGTGATTAAATACAGTTTATAACACTAAAATGAGGTCCACACAGCCTACAAAGGCACAACATCCAATGTGAACGTGTAAAAGACATTACAACACTAAATTAAAGTTAAATTTAGTTCAAAAGCCTTCTAGATTGATGTGATGATGCAATTCAATACATTTTATAATGTTAAATTAAGGGAAGATGGGTTCATTAAGTCTAGAAAAGCATGAAATTCTTTTAAAACACTTTAAAACACCTTTACAAGACATCATTAAATCCATTTGAAAGGGTCAAAGACCTAGTGTGGATGTGAAAAACACCTCAAAATACTAAATCATGGCCTCATTAAGTCCAATTTATCATCAACTATTTCCATGTCAAGCAAGAAATACTTTTTCTATGGTACAAGTCAGCAGGAAAACATTATGCTCAAACACCACAGATTTGACAAATGTCTTGGTAGGGATAAAATTTAAAATTTGATGATCAAATTTGGGTGATAACACGTATGCATTTATCAATATACATATACATATGGATACATGCATATACTATACAGACACACACACACACATATATATTTGTTCTCATTTGTTTCACATATAGACATTCACATTTTCCATCATATTGATAAGTGTGTACATGTGGTATATCTATACATATGCATTTACATGTCATTAGATCCCGTGGACACACGTGCATATATATAAGCATACTTCCACATACATCCCACTTGTCCTTATGGTCGTAATAGCACAAGAAATATCTCAAAAGCTCAAATAGATAAACATCACCAAATGCATGCAAAAGTAAACATGACTCTCAAATGCAAACATATCAGCTAAGGATGACTTACCTATAACCCACAAACTAACTCAACTCAATCATTCTAATGTGGTGTGTGTATATGCTCAGATAGTTTACTTTTACTAGTTACCCAACAAAGATCTTCTCTCAAGTGATACTTCCCCTTCGCTTGGAGGAATGGAACACATACTTGCATCCACTAATACATGCACATGGTAGTCAATTGTTCATAACAATATGCAATATACATTAACATCTCCAAAGTTAGAATAATGATAATTCAATAACCTTCTATTCACATATATGTAGTATTTCACCATGAATAACATCGACTGAGATAACATCAAAACAACATTGAATGAGATAACATTCATATTGACAACAAGGTACAAGTATCATTTATTCATCTCCAGAATTCACATTACATTCATATTTACCCTATGTAGTAATATAGTAAATAGTAACTACACAACTAGGGTGTAACAAAAATAGCTATGTTCATCAAACTTGACATGAAAAATGTGTATGATATAGTTAAGTGGTCCTTTTTGTTAAAAGTGCTTATTCTGTTTAGTTTTATGGAAGAATGGGTTTTTTGGGTTATAAGTTATGTTACAACCACATCTTTCTTAGTGTTGGTTAATGAGGAATCATCCTCATTATTTTGGGATTCTAGAGGTCTTCGATAGGGGGATCCTCTTTCTCCTTATCTATTTATTCTTTTGGCTGAATGTCTGGGGAGACTTATTAGAGACATGTTGATCAAGATCTTATTAAAGTCTAGGTTTTGGGTAATGGTTTACCTCCTTAGTCTCACCTACAATTTATTGATGATACTACCCTGGTGGGTATGGATAAGGTTAGAGAGGCCACTAATTTGTGTAAAAATTTGGATATCTATCTTGCTACTTCCAGATAAATGATCAATGAGGATAAATCTTCCATTTTCTTGTTTAATACTCCTATGCTCATTCAACAAAAAATTGCTTGGATTTTGAGATTTTAGATTGGCCACCTGCTGGCACCCTTCCTAGGGGCTCTTGGAAAAATATTTTAGACACGTTTTGGGTGAAGGTGAACAATTTTACTCATAATTCGTTATCTTTCACCAATCAGGTGCAACTTCTTAAGTCAATGGTGTAAGCCCTTCCCAATTATAGGCGTATGCTTCAAGTGGTTCCTATTGGTTTTATTAAGGAATTGGAATCTCTAGCTCAAAATTTTTATGGTATGGTTTCTTGACAGCCATTAAGTGGAGTTTGGTGAAGTGGGAAATTTTCTATAAACCAAAACAATTTGGTGGTCTCAAGTTGTGGAAATCCAATTCAACTAGTTTGGTGTTGTCGACCAAGCTTTATTAGAGATGGTGCATTGAATAGGATCATGTTTGGGCCAAGATTATCTCTCACAAATATCTGAATGGTGCTCCGAAGGAGGAGGTTCCTCAGTTTCTACTTGTGGGGAAAGGTTCTCTGATTTGGGACATGGTTAAAAATGAGCTAAGTTGATCAAGGAAGGTTTGTTTTAGATTTGAAATAGGGTTTAGAGGCTCTCTTTTGGTTTGATTCTTAGGATGGGATTTCTTCTATCATGTGAAAGAATCCTAATATATAGGATCTTTGTAAACGCTTCTCAAAGGTTGGTTCGTTTTGAGTGGAGGATTTCAAAACTACTTATCTCTTGGGCATGTTGAAGTGTCTCTAGATGGAAGGAACTTAGTGAGTGGCCCGTGGGTTGTTTGGAGGAGGATCATGTTGAGCTCAAAAATATTCTTGTGAGCAGAGAATGCAACTCTCTCAGGGAGAGGGATATTTTGGCTTGGAGTCCAAATCCTAAGGGGGCCTTCATGGGAGCTATTGATTAATAGGATTTAATTTCTTAGAAGTACAGTGGGATGGAAGTTACTTGGTGGAAAAATGTTTGGAAAAATTTCACATGGCCTAAGTGTAACTATTTCTTATGGACTTTAGCTTGGAATAGATATTTACGTTGGGATAATTTTTGGAGAAGGGATTCTAGGGCCCATCTTTTTGTGTCCTTTGTGATTGTAGTGAAGAGGATTTGACCCACTTATTCTTTTGTTGTCCTTTTTCTTTTCTTATTTGGAATTTTTGGTGGGATATTTGGAGAAATCCTTATGTTCAAGCTTCTTCTCTAGTTAATTTTTGGAGTATTTTGGAGTGACCTTTGTCTTAGGATTATTTCCTCTGAATTATGTGGAGTATTGGTCCTGACTTCATCCTTTGGCAACTTTGGCTTAAAAGGAATCATAAGATTTTTCATGGTGGAAAGTCGATGATTCAATAGGTTTGGTAGAGAGTAGCTTGTATGATTCAGGAGACTATGGAAGCCAAATGTCTAGTGTCATTTTCTTTGGAAAGGAGAGATGAGGGGATTGTGAATAAATGGGGCCTTTGTGGTTTGAATTTTGAGTCCTTCTATGTTCAAAGAGGTAGGTATGCCAAAAAGAAGGTTCAAAGAGTCAGAGGTTGGTCTCCTTCTCTGACAAATGTTTTAAAGATTAACACTAATGGTTCTTCTAGGGGTAATCATGGGCCCACTAGGATTAGTGGTGCTAGAAGAGATATGTTTGGTAAAATTATTTTATTATTCTCCATTTATAAGGGGTAGCAAACCAATAACTTTATGGAGGGTCTGGTGATTCTTTGGGCTATGGAAAAGGCTTTTTCTCTTGGTTGGCGCAAGATCATTTGCGAATCAAACTCTCAAGTCATTGTTAATCTATTGAATGGGAAGAATTTGGAGGGGTTTAATTGGCAACTTGCTTCGATTGTTAGGAATATTTTATGGTTGGGCTCCATGTTGGAGTCTATTTATTTTACTCAATCCCTCATGAGTGGAATAGGGTTGCCAACTATTTGGCCAAGTGGGCTTTTGAGCATGTTGGAGGTTGGAAAATTGATGGTTGAGAGCAATTACCCCTAGATTATTGCCAACTTTTAGAGAAGATTATTTTTGAGGACATGGCTAGTTGATGTTGTTTTTTGGTTGGTCTTGTTGTGCATCTAGTTCTTGGTTGGTTGTCACCTAGTTTTATGTTCTTGATACACTTTAGGTTCCTATTTAGACCTTGATTTCTTTGTATTGGTGATATTCTAATATTAATAATTTTTTACCCTTTTTTCAAAAAGAATTCTATTAGCACACACACATATATATAATACATTGAGAGATATCCTTCTCGAGGCACCTATTTTCTTAATCAAATTCTCACATAAAAATAGAATATGTCCCTCAAGAAAGATATCTCTCGATGTATTATATCTATATATACATACATACATACATACATACATACATACATACATATATATATCTACATATATATATGTATATATATATATATATATGTATATATATATATATGTATATATATATATATGTAGATATATATATATATATATATATATATATATATATATATATATATATATATATATATATATATATATATATATATATATATATATATATATGTGTGTGTGTGTGTGTGTGTGTGTGTGTGTGTGTGTGTTTGTGTGTATATATATGTGTGTGTGTGTGTGTGTGTGTGCTAATAGAATTCTTTATGCACCTATTTTCTTAATCAAATTCTCACATAAAAATAGAATATGTCCCTCAAGAAAGATATCTCTCGATGTATTTTTGATATATATATATATATATATATGCTAGTGTATATTTATGAATGGTGAGATGGGAAATATTTTCTATAATGGTGTATTTTTTGTATATTTATTCCTTCAATACTGAAACGCAAGAAAATTTATGTGTAAAAATACAGGTTATGTAAAATAGATTTCATTGAATCGATTCTATTTGTTTGAATTCTATTAATTGAATACATGTATTGGTAAAATATAAGAAAGTTTTGAAGTAACAATATATTTTGTGTCAAATGTGGTGAAATGTAATGACAATTTGGTGTAATATTATATATTTTTTTAATGCATTTCCTCTTTTTTATTTTTTTGAGCTTTGTGAATTGATGTATATAATGCTAAATTTGAGGAACTCTTCCATAACATTTTATCTTCTATTGTGTGGATAGTATGATATTATGACCATATGTATTGATTTTTCATGTGATTAATATTTTATTATGCAGAGAGATTTACGATTTCTCTATCTACAAAACTTTGCATTCTCAATATTTATGTTTGGTATGAGTATTGAAAAGATAAAAATCTCTAATAGATACAGTTGTAATATCAGAAGGAAGCAAAGAAGAGGTAGGGGAGGAAGGGATTGAGAGATAGGTGATGAATTGGGATTAGTATGAGAATGTGAAATAAAGGGTTCAAAGGAGTATAATCAATATTATTGAGTTTATGATTTTAGGAAATATTATATTAAAGCAATTGAAATTTTATCTTTCATGATTCTTTGTATGTTGTGTAGATTGTATAAGATGCATCAATATAGTGGTTCTATTGGAGAGGGAATAAATGTGTATATAGTTATATTTGCATACTCCAAAAAGGGTTGGTACACGAAAGAAAGAAGGAATATTGACCATTTTTCCAACTTGATGCAAGAATTTAACATATTGATATATTATAGAAGGTATAGCTTCAAAGTGTGAAATTCAAGAGGAAGAAGTGATCAAGAGAAGAAATAACATGAAATAGAATGTGTTCTTGACATTTTTCAATACAATAAGAAAAGATCTCAAGGTGTCTTGGAGGAGATCATGTTCAAGAATTTTAATGAGACACCAAAATGATCATATGATGGTTGTTGCCAATGATTTTATAATGATATTCTTTAATGCAAATATTAAATTAGGAACTTCGGTTAACCATAATACTTCAAGTGGGCTTCTTTGAAATAGCAGTTGCAATTTAGTGAAGCCCTTTGGTATCCATTATTGTAAATTTTATTAGTTGAGAAAATAATGAGTTGGATTTTAGAATGAGATGGTTGGACATTAAAGGAAAATAAAAAAGGTGGCAAAGGAAGGACATGAGGTGGGAAATGTATTTGGTTTAAAGGTTCTTCAATGTCAATAATATAGTAAATACGATTGGTTTAGGAATGCTAAAAGAAGATATTAGTGTAAATTTGTAGGTTTTGATTCTAGGACGGATAATAGATTGAACACTTCTACCTTAAAACCTTCCACATGAATCTATTATTCTCCACTCATTCATGTATTTTGTGTTTAAGGCCATAAGCCATTAAGTGACACGACCTTTAACACACTACTATCCACAATAAGTGTTGGCATCTTAGCCATTAGCATGAAGGACCTATACATCAAGGGTCAAATGGGGATAAGGTGATCAAATTATCCCTTTAGAATTGTTCATGGATGATACAAATTTGTCAAATGGGTGAAACAATGCGACAACTATAATTTGATAGATTTTACATAAAATGATAAATATGAATTGTGAACATGATTGAAATTTGATTTTAGACTAATTTATAAATAGGAGAAGGTTCTATAACCATTTTGAAAATATTTTTTTATGACAATTTCAAAAAAAATATTGAATAACACAATCGCTGAAAAGATAAAATGCAATTTAAAAGATTAACATTAAATTTATTTCTTATAATCTCATCTAAAATGGTACATAACTATAAAACTAGTAATTAAAGAAGATGAGTTATTCTTCATTTATGAAAGAAGTTAGCAATGAAGAACTGTTGAACCTCATTACTAGATAATTGATAATATATTTTTACAAACAATGAACTTGAACGAAAATGTTTGCTAATTCAATTTAAGAGTGAATGAAACTCCAAGGGAGCAAATTGAACCATTCCAAGAGTCTCTGAATGTCGGAATGAAGATTTTGGCTGGCAATTTGTCAGCGTATATTTATCCGGGTATCTTGGACTTTGACAATTTTTGCTGCTCTCCTATCCATCTCACGTTTTGACAGTGCTTACATTTATTTGATACCGGTTATGACAAGGATTGTTTTTGGGTAAGAGATGATGAATATTTAAAAGCGCGTAGAGATCTAATTTTATTCTCTGACTTATACGATGAAAGCAGAAAGTATTGTTTCTCTCACCACTCATAAGGTAACATGTGTGCAGCGTGCTGTGTAGGTTTCTGGAACTTCAACACGCAGACTTTTTTACACATGCAGATTTTTCATGGAACACACAAAGTGCTAAAATAAATTTAATATAAAATAAAGCAAATGGTGAGAAGAGCTGGGAGACAACATATTCGACTCTGATAAAAACCTCTTTTGTGCGCTACGTGCTGCTGCAGATTTTGATTTTATCCGTAATCATAATATGGAGGAAGTTTGGGATTTGCATGGCCTGGTGGCCGCGGCTGTTGGCGGAGATTCGAACACACGATGTTTAGATGTTTGGAAGAATACTCCGCAACTAAGCCATCGGAACCCCAGGCCTGTAAATGGAAGTGCCGTTGCGACGACTGGAAGTTTATCTGTACCAGTGGCGCCGCCTTCAGTGGAGGTGGCTCAGCCGAGGTACAGAGGAGTGCGGCGGCGGCCGTGGGGAAGGTTCGCGGCGGAGATCCGCGACTCGGCAAGGCAGGGCGCTCGGATTTGGCTGGGGACATTTGATACTGCGATGGAGGCCGCGCTCGCATACGACCGCGCCGCTTTCGCCATACGCGGCGCCCGCGCGGTGCTCAATTTCCCTTTCGAGGCCACCGCCGCCGCTCCTCCTACACTACCACAGCCACGGCCAACAAGGAAGAGGAGGCGGACCGAAGAAAGCACTGGAGTTCTATTCGCGCCGTCTGCCTGCTCGAGTTCTGGAAATAGCACGACGACGAAGTCCATAGTGGAGGCGAACGTTTTGGATTGCTCGGTTCTCATGGCTGCTTTCCCTGGTGGATACAAGGGCCTTTTGATGCCCTAACTTTACTCCACATTTTGATCTGCGTGGAGAAATGTTTTGTTGTGTAATGATTTTGTAGAGAAATATTTACTTATTTATTGGATATATCAATATTTCGTTACTCCGCATTTTGATCGGCTCAGAGAATGTTTTGTTGTTTACAGGGCTTTGTACAGGAATGTATACTTATTAAATATATGCCTCGCTTCGCGCATTTTGTTCAGCGCAGAGGTCTTTTAGCTTTGTTTTCATATATTTATTGAGTATATATCCTATGATATTTGTACTACTATTTCCTCCTCACGTTGGGGTTTGTTAGTTGATTGTTTCGGTGGATATTGTGCCGTTTCTAATCGTGGATCCCCATAGACTATCCGATCTCGTGGACTTCATTTAAAAAAAAAAACATTACTGTTTATTTCACAGTTTTGATTTTTCTTATATGTATGTATAATGGTTCTGAGATGTACAGCCCAGGTGCACTCCCATGTAATGGTACTAAATGTCCGGCATTCAATTGAGTACGTCAAGATGCCGCTTGACAGTCCGGTAATTGATGATGTTGCAAAACGATTGATGTTTGCATGCAGCGAGTTAGTGGAGGAAGTGGGGTGGCCTTGGTCACCTGCGAGAATTATTTAGGCTGTATAGCCATCATGTTTGCCATCATATGTTTAGTCTTTCATGGTTGCAACACTAATCATGCAAAAACCATTAGAATTGCACCTCTACAAAAAGTTAAAAAATCATTTAAACAATGGGTACGCTAATCATTCATTCTAGAACGTTCGGAGTGCATCTACACTGTCGCTGACAGGGAATTTGTCATAACATCATTTCATTTCAATAAAAGAACATCTCCATCAATTTTTCAACGATAAGAATGATCTGTATAAGTCGACGGGAGCAACAGTGAGAATAAAATTAAATCTCCCAGGAATGGAAAGCCAAGTATGTAGGGCTTTAAATATTCCTCGTCTCTTACCGAAAAACAATCCTTGTCATAACCGTTAACAAATAAATGTAAACGCTGTCAAAACGTGAGATGGAGAGGACAGCAGCAAAACAGCGTCAAAGTCACCTGGATTTCTTATATGCTGACAAATTGGCAGGCAAAATCTGCCTGGAACAGTCAGAGACTCTTGGAATGGTTTTATTAGCTCCCTCGTAGTTCCATAGACTCTTAAATTGAATTATCAAGCAATTGCACCTTATGTGTGCAAAGGGTACGCCGAAGATGTGTGGAAGGTTAATTAGGATAAATTCTGGTCTATTTTTTTTTTTCATATATTTATGCAGTACACGAGGTCAATTGGTAGGTCATTTAGTAAATGATATTGTTTGTGCAACAAATGTCTCAATAGAGAAGTGATAGCTTCAAATCAAATATGCATCCACTTACAGGGATCAAAGCATGATTGAAATAAAACCTCTAAATTAGGAAGATAATTAGGCTCCATTACCAGTGAGCTCATGTTATGTTTGCAATATATATATATATATATATATATAGAGAGAGAGAGAGAGAGGGGGGGAGGGGAGGGAGGTGGATGATTGAGAGAGAGAGAGTGATAAGGAGATAGAGATAGAGATGGAGAAGGAGAAGGAGAAGGAGAGGAATATGGAGAGGAGGAGAGAAGGAGAATGAAATATAAAAGAGAGAGGAGAGAGGGATAGATAGAGATGGAAGATATAAATATATAGAGAGGGATAGAGAGGCAAATAGATGGATAGATAGAGAGAGGGAGACATGTCTAGAGATAAAGGGGGAGGGAGGAAAATAGAGGTAGAGATGAAGATAGACTAAGAGAGGAAGAGGGAGACAAATAGATAGAAGAGAAATAGAAAGAGAGATTGGGAGATAGAGAGATATAGAGGAAGAGGGAGAGGGAGAGATAGAGAGATATAGATGGTGAGATAAAGTGATAAAGCGATAGAGATATAAGGAGATATAGAGAAAGGAGGAGAAGGATAAAGAGACAAAGAGATAGACAATCAATGAGAATTAGAGATAGATGAATAGAGAAAGGGAGAGAGATAGGTAGAGGAGGAGAGATAGAGAAGAGGGGGAGAGAGGGAGAGAGATAGGTTGAGGAGGGAGAGAGAGAAGAGAGGGAGAGAGGGAGAGGGAGAGAGAAGAAGATGGGGGAGAGAGGGAGAGGTAGCTCAATAGATAGAGAGGAGGAGAGGGAGTTACAAAAATAGTGGGATATATAGAGAGAGGGAGGGGGAGAATTAGAGAGAGAGGAAGGGAGAGAAAGGGAGAGAGATAGGTAGAGGAGGAGAGATAGAGAAGAGGGGGGGTAGAGGGAGAGAGATGTTGGTGTAATTAATTAATTAATTATTACATTAGCATAAGTTAACTTAGGTCATAAATCATTTAGTCATAGGTTGCATCATTTAATAAATGGGATAATATTCCCTTCCTAGTTTGTAGGATAAGATTCCTTCTAGAACTTATCTCATCATTTAATGATCATCTAGATAGGGTTCACATGTTGTCACATGTTGTTAGATTATAACAATTGGCAACATCTCATGCATATTAGGGTTTACCTCTTGCCTATATAATTAGGCATCTTGTTCATTTGTATCATATCTTTTTCATCATATCAATAGAATCTTTAATCAACATTCCATTATTGCAACACTTTTCTTTGTGGTTGATCATCTTTCCTGGCTCAAAGGTCCTCCATTGAAGACTACAGCTTCAAGGACTATGCATCCATAATCTCAACATGGTATCATAGCTTATCTAGTGAAACATCAACCCTCAATCAAGAAAGTTGGTGTCCGAGATTCTCTACACGCTTGAAGGTTTCCATTAAAGGCTACTTGATTCCACCCGAGGACCAAGCTGATTTTTGAAGCAGATAGAGTCAGATATGAGCTCCCCATTGTCTTCAGAAGACCTCAAAACCCTAGGATCGCCTGCCCATTCATCAAAATTGGATACATCAACCTAGGAGCCATTAGAGGTATTTTTAGGGTTTGCAAAATCAATCGTACTATCCATACAATTTGCAGTGGAAAATCATCTCAGTCAGTTGTCCTCTAAGGCAATTTTTTTTTATAAGCAGGCCATTTTTCATTTCAAAAAAATTGGGCTAATATTTTTTACTGTTTGGCAAAAATCATATTTTTCTATAGTTTCTAAAAAATATTTGCAGCGACTGCCATTTTATTAAATGGTCAACATGATACTTTTAATCGGTGGCATTTAGAATTATTTCTATCAGCATTTGATTTAAACATTAGGGTTTATTTTTTTCACCATCGACATTGGGTTTTGATTTTTTATTGCATAGTGCAATATAAAAAATCTTTATTCTATTTATACATTGTTGGAATTTGTATAAAGCTTCTGCAAACTTGATTTTAATCGACATTTATATTAATTTTGAATTTCCCTTTGGCAATATTCAAAATTT
Source organism: Sequoia sempervirens (assembly GCA_007258455.2). NCBI lineage: Eukaryota > Viridiplantae > Streptophyta > Pinopsida > Cupressales > Cupressaceae > Sequoia > Sequoia sempervirens. The sequence goes on from VDFB02328646.1 coordinate 219,305, forward strand.
ATTTGGTTTGGTCAAAGTTTGCGGAAAAACTTTTTTTTGTTGGCTGTGCTTGGTGATTCACTTTTTGTAGGGGAAGGAAGTACCTTTGTCGGCCCACCGACCGTCACATCCGACCTGGCTTGTACCATTTCCAGAAGTTTCCGTTGACCCATCCTACCGACACCGGCGCCCGTCATTCTACCACCGACCCGTTCCCTTCTCCGTCCGTTGGATTCCGCTGACCACTCTCTGTGTTTTTTGCTTACTGCCGGCCACCGTTTATCACCGAAAACTGGCGGGTGCCAAAGACCGAGCCCTCTGTCCTCTCGCCAGTGGTCATATCACAGACCGAGAGTCTTTACCGAGAGCTTCGCTCCATCCAGTGGCGCCGCTCGACAGCCGCTCTGCCACCGCTTCGCTCGGCGGCATTCATTTTTTTTGCCAGCGCCTGACCCCTATTCATATCAACGACCATGGGCTATTTTTTTAAGCCCGGGGGACAAATTTTTTGCTCCTCATTAGCCTGCAAAGTGCCAAATCAAGGAATTTTTTTTGTTTTATCACAACTTTCACCTAGGGTATCAAATTTTTGCAAAGTATATACCGTCAAAAAGGGAATTTTGCATACTTTCTAGTGGTGACATCAATTCTATGAAATTTTGCTCACAGAAAATTTTACAGTCAACTGAAGTGCAAACCCTAATTTGGACATAAAGGCTCATAACTTTGCAACCGCTCATCAGATTTCAGTGATTCCAGCGGCATCAAGAAGGTGATTCAAAGTTTTTTTCATCAGTCCAGCCCCTTGATTAGTTTCAACTCCAGGTACTCTTGCATGATATTTTTTTCAGTTTGGTGCCTTTGATCAATAACTTGGTTATTCTAAAGCTTGGGACAAGATTTTTTGCATCACTTTAGTTGTACATCATATTTGGAAGTCTTTATTTTTTGTTGAAGGTCATTTTTCTTTTTGTTAGTGGAGAAATTTCATTATGGGGCTTGCATATTATTCTCCTTTGACTATTTTGCACAAGGGTAACTATTAGCAATGGCATGATGGGATCTGCCACCATCTGCATTCACTTGATGTATTACCTCATCTATATGGTATAGTTCCCCGTCCAAGTGAAGGTGTTCAAAAATTTGCTTGGAATTGTTGTAGGTATAATGTCTTGGAGATCATTGCTATGCAAGTTGATTCTGATGTTTTGAATGCTATTGATCATTGTGATTGTCCTCATATACTTTGGACAATGATTTGGGAGCTATATGGAGATTCAGATACTTCACCATTCCCCAATGATCATGCTTCAGAATGTCATTCTTTAGATCAAGTACCCCATTATGCTATTGTTGTGCAGGAAGTTGATTGCCTTAAGGTTGACAAGGTTCCTTTCGGTGCTTCTTCTTCATCAGAGGTAGTTGGTATCCCTTCACATTCAGTGATTCCTTGTCCAGAATCATTGATTGAGGCTTCCACTATCATCATCCATCAAGACACATTCAGTTTTCTAGACTTGACATCACAGGATGGCTTTGTTTTAGGCATCATTGACTTGGCTACTTCTACAGGTTTGGAGAACATTCTTGAGGGGGTATCACTCCTCTATTCAGAGATTTCCTATATGAGACTTCTTCCCTATCATTCCTTTCAAGACTTGGGGTTTCTTCAGTATCTACCATTGGATTTGCTTCAGACTTCTTTCAGTGGTTTTGAGGACACTTCCTTCAGGGGGGGCTATCAAGTCTCCATCATATTCATGCCATCTCCATCTTTGGATATTGTTCAGCATCCATTTCTGCATTGTCCTGGTTTTTCACTCTCTTCATTGATTGTGGCCTCTTCTTCATCAGGCAAGGAGACATTTGAGCAGAGTTCAGAGACACCATCATCATCCACATTCATCTTTCCTTCCTTCAATTCCTATTTGGAATGGGAAGCATCTTTGCACTTGCAATTGGTTTTGTTTCTTTTGAATGAGAGACAAGTTGTTTGTCAGCATTGGATCTTGTTTTGTCTTCAGACACTTCCCTTTCTTGCCGGTGATCTCATCTTTTGGGGGGGCTCTTTAGTCTCTCTATTGTAACCATGTGATAGATGGTGTACTTGGGGGATATTTGGGAGTCCTCCATCCTTCCCATCCTATCTCACATTTCTGCATTTTCATCTCCTTTTTGGAGAGGGGTTTTCTTCCCATTGGGTTTTCCCCTTTTCTCTGGTTGTGGGAGATTTTATGCATCTTCATGTACATGGGTACCTAACATGGCCTTGTAGCCAGGACCCATCATCATCTTGCATAATCATTGCTTTTTCCTCCCTAAGTTACACTTATGGGGGGGTGTTGGTGTAATTAATTAATTAATTATTACACTAGCATAAGTTAACTTAGGTCATAAATCATTTAGTCCTAGGTTGCATCATTTAATAAATGGGATAATATTCCTTTCCTAGTTTGTGGGATAAGATTCCTTCTAGAACTTATCTCATTATTTAATGATCATCTAGATAGGGTTCACATGTTGTCACATGTTAGATTATAACACTTGGCAACATCTCATGCATATTAGGGTTTACCTATTGCCTATATAATCAGACATCTTGTTCATTTGTATCATATCTTTTTCATCATATCAATAGAATCTTTAATCAGCATTCCATTGTTGCAACACTTTTCTTTGTGGTTGATCATCTTTCTTGGCTCAAAGGTCCTCCATTGAAGACTGTAGCTTCAAGGACTGTGCATCCATAATCTCAACAAGAGATAGGTTGAAGAGGGAGAGAGAAGAGAGGGAGAGAGGGAGAGAAAGAAGAGGGGGAAGAGAGGGAGAGATAGAGAGAGGGAGAGATAGCTCAATAGATAGAGAGGGGGCGGGAGTGACAAAAATAGTGGGAGATATAGAGAGATAAAAAGCGATATGGATAGATATATTAATCACCCTCTAGGCTATATCTCTATCTATTCATCTTTATCTCTCTATCCGTCTACCTCTCATTATCTATTTTTACTCCTCTCTATTTGTATGTTTCTCATTATCTCCCTCTCTCTATATATATTTTATTCCATGTATTTATCTTTATCTCCTTGTCTCTTTATGTGTTTTTATCTCTATCTATGTCTCTCTCCTCTTCTTTCTTTCTCTTTTCCTTTATCTATTTTTCTCTATCTCTCTCCCTCTTTGTTCCTCTATATCTCTACATATCTCTCTATATCTCTTTGCCCCTCTCTTTATCTCTCCATTTCTATTTATCTAACTTTCTCTCTATATCTGTATCTCTAGCTTTATTTCTCTCTGTTTTCTCCTTTTTTCTCCCTATCCATCATTTTATCCCTTTATTTCTATATTTGTTCCTCTCTCTTTATCTATCTTCATCTCTTCCTCCTTTGTCTCAATTGTCCCTCTCTTGCTCTCTTTCTCTTTTTCCTCTTTCAGCCTAACTATATTTATCTCTATCTCCCTCTCCATCTTCACTTCTTTTCTCTTTCTCTCTCTCGATATGTTTGTCTCCTTAAGTGTGCAATGGGTACATTGAAGAGGTCTTAAAGGTGAATTATCATATCCTTAATTAAATGGAATGCTACCTTAAGCATAAATCCCCAAAGACACATGCCATCCTTGGATTGTTGACATCAAGCAACCAATCAAATATTAGTTTCTCTTTTTTTCTTTTTCTTTGTACATCTCTTTTATTTCTCTCTCTCATGCTATATCTTTCTTTGTCTATTCCTCTCTTTCTATATTTTTCTCTGTCTCTGTCTCTGTCTCTCTCGATATCTATCTATCTAAATTTTTCACTTTCTATCATTCTCTATCTTTTGAGTCTCTAATTTTATTAGCCAATAGGCTACATATAGTGTGAGATTTGAGTATGAAACAAGTCTCACACCTGCAAACCACTATTGATTTGTTGGAAAACAAGTTTTAGCTTCCATTTAATGGTAAACCAATTGTCGTTTAATGGTAAAATCCTCTAAAATATCAGGTAAAAGCTTCAAAATTTCACTTATCACATAAAAGCTAGATAAATATTGATTGGACAATTGGATGGGAACATTCTATTTCCATTTGGAGTATTTTTTGTCAATTTTATGGCAACTTTTTTTTTCATTTGTGTTGCTTTATATTTTAAATTTGTATGCAAATATTTCATAATCAGATAATCCTTATTTTATTTAAAGAAAAAATCTAGATTTATTTATTCTTTTTATTCCATTATTTAGCACTTATTATTAATTGTTTAATCTAGCCACACATAATTAGAAGTTGGAGCGCATCCATGCACAAACACATACTCTCTAACATATTAACATACATATAGTTTTCTACCAACGTAATTCTTGAACCTCCTTTAGTGCTAGTATATATACCTCTCTATATAGAATTGTCTCCCCCTCCATCTCTATTTCCTTTTCCTAATCTCTTCAAAGATCAATTAAACTATTAGACTTTTTATATGTTAATTTAATTTTTTCTCTATAAAAATATATTAATTATTAATCATAATAATTTCATATTTATATTTAATAATTTCTATTATAGAATATAATATACAATAATAATAATATAACCTATATATACTATTATATATAATAATAAACATAATTATATTGTATATAATATAATCTAATATATATATATAGTTTAATCTAACCACATGTAACTAGAATTTGCAGTGCATCCATGCACATACACATACTCTCTAACATATTAACAAACATATAGTTTTCTATGGATGACGTAATCTATTATATAAATTATATACTAGCAATTGTACCTTGGTGTGCAATGGGTACGCCGAAGAGGTGTGAAAGGTTAATTATGGAAAAAATAGGTCCATTTTTTGTATACATTTGTGTAATACATGAGATCCAATGGAAGATCATTTAGCAATTCTCTACAGTCCATGAGACCACATCTCTTTGAGGTATCTTGTCAAACACCAGGACAATTACAACTATTGACAAAATTTTCCTATTCCAAAGTCCCCATTTTTGCATAGGAAAAGATTGTTTACTATATAATATTGTAGCAACAAGTATAATTATATTATACATTGTTTAATTTATATTATACATAGTATATATTATCTTTTGTATTGTATTTAAATGTTTGTTTAATTTGTATGAAATAAAAAATAGAAAGGACACACAATGGTGAAGAGAAAATAAAAGAATTTAAAAAATTGATCCCAAAAGCTATATCAGTATTACCATGGTGGTAAGTGGAGTTGTATCATTGGAATTCTTATTCTAAAATTCCAAGCAAAATAACTAGATAACTTGTTTTGTGCCACCAATTGTATTTTGTAGCTACTAGGAATTTGTGAAAATGTCTCTTGTACAACCATCTTATGATTGATAACCATCAGTAACAATTCCCTTAACATTCATCTTATGGTTAATGTTTGAATACCACCAAGGAGAATGCACTTAGCCAAAAGCAAGGAAAGTTTTAAGCAACTGGAAATGTATTTAGGAGTTTGAAATGATAAGCAAATCTTTCAAATTTTATGCAAAAAAAAAAAGTACATGTAGATCAACCTTTTTTTTTTTCCTTTTACAATATCGTTGAGAAAAATGTTATCTTTGCTATCTTGAAGATGCTAAATCCAATATTTTTGCAAGTGATTGAAGCTTTGGTGGACTTCCTGAAAGCTTGGTATGGTTGTTGTACACATCTGAATTGTGAGATATGTGATCAAGTTGGAAGAAATGCTAGTGTAGGCCAATCTATTTGCAATTTCAATAGTAATGATGAAAAGAGATGTTGTCCATCCTCTTGTGCGAAATCTGATGAAAAGCCTCCCATGGAGGTCTGTAGATCCTTCCTTAGCTATGTTGGTAATATCACTGATTGGGAATTCGCAAGGGAAGTAGGAAACTTGCTCCATAATTTGGCTCTTCCTGCCTGTGCAAGTTGAAGTAGGAAACACAGATGGGTATTATCTTTTTATAAAATCCTACACTAGTGATCCCATGCAAAATGTAAATTCCAATCTTGAAACAACAGTTTGGTTTCTTGTCCAAACACGTAGTTTAAGGGCACCACCAAGGCTACCTTAGTCAATAGGGAGAATGCAACATTTGTTATGTTTTATATGTTTTATTACTTAAAATAAGAAAAAATTCAAGAAGGTGAATGAGATAATTTAAGGAAATATTTAGTGAGCTTTATAATATGCTTGAATGTTAAATTACAAGAGTATATGATTTCATTGATAAAATTATTGAGTTGTTTTTGGAATTCCTTAATGGGCATGTTTGAGCTTCAGAATGTGGATTCTAGTTCTTCATGTATAAAGTTTGTGTATAGACATATTGTACAAGAAGTGTGGGGCTTCTAAATGTGGAGTATGGTCAACTGGAACTGCACATCAAATGAGTTGTTTTAGGGATTCTATAACATATCCATGACCATGAGAATCTATGTATGACATATCTCTTCTTTTCGGTCTTTATAAATCTAAATCTACTATCTCCATTAGTATTTATCCATTTGCACCATTTAACTTCATTTTCCATGCATAAATCAGATTAGATTGTGTTGGCCCTTGCAAATTTGGTATAAAATTAGGTCAAAGCCCTTTCAAATTTTAAGGAAAAAGAAATAATGTGTCTAGGAAGAATCTGTGATGAAAAACAACTTAGAAGCAAGAAATACTCCTCTAAGGCACTAATGACTCTTAAACTTTAATATCTGTCAGCGAGAGATATCATGTTATACAAAATCTTTAAAATATTAATATATTAACTTTAAGCAATCTTTTCATGGAAAAACTAACTAAGCTCAATCCTTGCCATAAATTGTCTATAAATGATGTGTTGGATAGATGGCCAACATTACAAAAAAAATTCCTCATTTGATCAACAATTGTGAATTTCAAGTGGCACAACCTAAATGAAACAAGCACCAATACATTGTCTAACATTCAGAAGATGGAAAGATATAGCACCATGGAAAGCAATATCCAAGAAAAATTTAAAAGAATAGTATCCGAATACTAAGAAAAGATTGAGGCCATTATCCAGGACTACATCAGAAACACAAATGAGGGAAAGTATATTAGAATTTCACAAAAAATCCTACATTACTGAGTAGAAGTTTGCACCAAACAATGACAATGCAGCCTAAAATAAGTCACCTTGTAATTTATGTATAGTTTAATGAACGAGATGCCTTTTAGATCAATAAAATATATCCTAGTGAAGTGTTCTATATAAGATCTATTTTCCAAACCGTACTTGATATTAGTAATTTAGTAATATTAGATAACATGTTTCCCATTAATATTAAGCTTTAGGAAATCATAGTCTCCATCTTTATTGATATTTGTGCGAGGATACCATGTCTTTAAGTGGGCTTATGTTTGCATTGAGCATATCCAAAGAGTTCATAGGGATATATCTGATCGTAATTATTTACAAATCTGATGTGAACTGGGATTGACTCATATCACCCAAAGTTGTAGTTAGAGATTGGATGCAAGGTTAATAACCTAAAACAAGAAGAATTTGGTCAATGGCAATGAATTAAACTTATACATTCTCGAGGATCAAGAAAAAGACCTAAAAAAAAATGGCTAAGTCTAAGGTTATCCCATGCTAAACATGGGTTTGTGGTAAGAGGCGACAATAAGGAAGGAATTGGAAAATTCAACATGGGTTCAAATATATAAATAAAGTCCAATGAGAATAAATGGTTAAAGAAGGAATTGGCAAGATAAAGAAGGAATTGGAAAATTCAACAGAAAAGAAGATTAGGAAAGAAAGTGACGAGATTAGGAAAGAAAGTGACGAGAAAGGAAACATCTTAATCCATTGCAACCCCTTTTAACAAATAAGGTTTGTAGTCAATTTCAAGGCACTTCCTCTCATATGAAATGTGTTGGAAAAGCTTGAGCTTGGTGCTCCTATAATATTGAGGAATGCGTACATTGTAGAGTCAATGGCAGATAAGCCTAAATGGCAACCTATGTGTATCATTGTGTCATATTGGAGAACTCATACAACCTGTCTATAGGAGAACCATTTTCTACTTTCCAACCCTTCTGGTAGGAACTTTTAGAGCTGACGACAAACATCATGGTTACAATGCCTCTAGATAGATCTGATGAACAAAGATTCATCAATCTCAATAGCAATATAGGTTGGTGCATTGAAAAATCTTCTCATAATCAACACAATATTCTCAAAAGATTGTAATTTTATCCAAACTCAAAATGCATGATAGTGATTATGTCAAGAGGCATAATAGGCATGATCATAGAAAATGAACACCCTTTACTCTGAACAACTTCTTAAAAATAGAAACCTACAGAAGTGGGGCCAACCAATCACACAAAATACTGTAACAACCATATACATATCCTTATATAATGTTCCAGGTTAATCTCTCTAATACCAAGAGTTAAGATATTCCAAGAGTTATGTATGTTCTTGCATTCCATGAGATAACCTCTCTTTGAGGCATTCTGTCAAACAGTTCACATACCTTTTCTATGCTTCCACATTTTGGATACATTTCTACTAGAGCATTTCCAACTATAATATCTGAAAAAAATACTGCTTTCATGCTACTTCAAGATGGATGTCCATACCCTATTCCAAAGCTCCCATTTTGGCATAGGCAGGGAGGAAACTGGCGAAGGTTGTGGAATTTGGCTTTACACCTGCCAATTGCATATGCTTGAAAGTTTCTAAATCCTTTTCAACAAATCCATTTTGCACATATCCTGCAATCATTGCAGTCCTTGAGATGACATCTTTTCACAGTTCACGTGCCTGGTTAATGCTTCCACTTTTTGCTTGAAAGTTTATAATATCTGACAAAGTTTCTCTATCCTTTATGCTTCGATGGATGTCCATACTGTTCCAAAGCTCCCATTTTGGCATGGGTGGGGAGGATGCTAGCAAAGGTTGTGGAATTTGGCTTTGAACCTGACAATTGCATTTGCTTGGAAATTTCTAAAGCCTTTTCAGCAAATCTATTTTGTGCATATCCGAGACCACATCTCTTTGAGGCATCTTGTCAAACACTTCACATGCCTTGTCTATGCTTCCACATTTTGCATACATGTCTAGATGTTATTTTCAGTAACATATTAATCCCTATGCAAGATATTTAACTCATATATGAACATACATATAGAAGTGAAACAATAACAAAATCTGACCTTCCAATCAGGAAATAAGTACTAATGGAACCAAAAATGTTCAGTATTCAGAATGAGGAGACTAACATGCCCAACGGGAGCTTGTTGGAGCGCCTGCAGAATTCACAAGGACCGCAAAAGGGGTTGTCGTGGCCGACCCACTACAATATAGCACTGGGGGCAACCTGTGGGCTGAGCTATATGCATCATGATTGCACACCTCCAATACTGCACAGGGATGTCAAGTCCAACATCTTGCTAGATAAAGATTTTGAGGCTAAAATTGCAGATTTTGGCCTGCCCAGAGTTCTTAAATGCATGCGTAATTCCAGATATTTATGGTACCATCCAAGGAAAAATTATCTGCAAGTTTCATCGCCACAGGAATCTAATGAACATACTCTAAAACCTGCACCGATTTACATACTGAGAAGAAGAAAGTAGCTTTACAGATTTTTAAAAATAGTTTACAAACTACAGCAAACTTTTAGCTATTATTACTATCACTTTTCGTTTCACCTATTTACAAGGACTAAAAGGGAAATTAGATCCTTGTGCTACTTTGTCTATTACTAATTTAATTACTTTTGCTGCTCTCAAGCTCTGCACAAATATTTTTACAAGATTAACTCTCCATTGCTTTATCTAAGTTTGTAGTTACTTTATATCCGTTCTTAGCAATTATATCTTCACCATACTTCACAAGACTGTATAATAATTCAATGTCTCCTGTGTCGATAAGTCATACTTCATGCAAGACTTTGAACATGTAGTTGGAGCGCTATTTTTACAGAGGTTCATAAGTTAAAGTTTAGAAATATATCTAGTCATTGTTTTTGATATACAGTCTGCAATTTTCAGCAATACACAAAAAAATCTGAATTACTACTCAGTATTTTATGCTTGTGCTGATCTCTTGAGTTATGAATGATAATAGCAGAGGCTTGAATTAAGGATGGCAATAAGGTTGAATCTGAGATAGATTTTCCATAACTATTTGCCTGTCTTCAACATGTGATTCCAACACTTCTAGCAATCCACTACGCCCAAGTATAAGAACTTGTGAAAGCATCTTTGTTCTAGCCCTAAATTCATGAGGCTTATTAAATAACGCTCTGAATTCTCCAAACATATCGCTTGTTTCTTCCTTCACAAGCTCCTAAAATTTAGAGGTAAAAAGGATGTTTAATGGAACTTTGAATTAAAATGATAGCATGTAACAAATTTATTCTTTTTTGCTTGATGAATTGGCTGGACTTTATTTACCTTGTCAAGTCCCGCTCTTTGAAACTCTAATTACTGTAAAATAAGCATTTCAGGATTGTTTCCAGAGAAATCAAACTTACTTAAAAATAAAATAAAAAGAGAAAGAAAACAAAGTATTATAGTACCACTGCTCCAGAGACAACAATATAGAGATCCGTGGGTGCCTCTTCTTGCAAAACAATTTCATGTCTTGCAGGGAAATAGGCAGCTTGAATCTCTGATACCTGCATATAAGAAAAACTCAATCATATTCTCTACTTTTCCTCTCCACTAACAACATAGATACGCAACCACTTAACAGGTGCGGAAGAAAACTGCAAGACACTCCCTAGAATAAATAAGCTTTTTCAAGTATGGGCAAATAGAGTCAATACAATTACTCTTCCTTAGCCGTTACAAATGCATGATGTGTCATGCGTGAGAGGAGGTCGTGTGTCTGACGCCTCTTTGCTACATTCGTCCTTCCCAGTCTCCAATAAGAAGGCAATACAAATGTAACAGTCACCATAGAGGATACAACAACCTTCACGTCAAATTAAATTTGCTGACTTCACTAGGGGAGAGGGGTCTATAGTGGAGCATCCTAAATTCGCATTGCTCAAAATTCTCTGTGGAAATTTCAAATCACTCCCAATTCTCTACAACAGTTTGTTTGGCAACTCATGTGTTTCTATATTTCGTTTTAGGGTCACATCATAAAAAATGATGCCACATTAGAATGCTTTTTGTTAAGATATCCAAAAAGGTCCAAAAAAAAGTGAGATAGATAGTGGTGCACTAAGTCATGTTTTATTGGTACACTCATGTGGCATCACATGATTTATCACTTTGCATACTTTATAGATAAAAAGTGTTTTGCAATTGGATATTAAAGTGCTCCACTATGGGGTCCACTGAGGACTATTTCTATCCCCACTATTGGACCTTGCTTCATTATAGGCCCTTCTCTCCTATTGGGACTGACATGCCAAATTTGACATCAAGAATTTTTGTTTACACAAATTGTTGACTGTCACTATAAAACACCTTTCGACGTAATAAAAAAAATTATACTAGAATACATATATTAAATATTAATATATATAAAATATGCCAAGAGTTATCATTCTATAAACCCTATTTAAACATCAAAACTAACCATAATCCCAATAATTACTGGATAAACCTAATGCTAATTTAAGTATGATTAATCCCTAACCCTAGCCTTAAATGTAACCATAATTGAACCCTTTGCGATCAAATCTTTGATTTCTCTTTGTAATCAAATATTATTTATTTATTTGTTTGTTCTTTTTATTTCATCAAATCTCTTTGATTTTATTTAAAATCTAATTGAACTTTAACCTTAACTCTAATTGAATTAAAACCCTAAACATACCCAACCCTAATTTAACACTAACAATAATCCTAACCTAATCAAAATTGAACCCTATCCCTTATTGTATTTAAACCCCTAACCTATCCTTAACGTCAAGTTTAACCCTCAGTGAACCCTAAGCCTAGCCTTAATCGTTATTGTAATCAAACCCTAACCCTAAATTAACTAATAAATTCTTACTATTTGAACTGAACTATAACCCTAATTGATCCTTAATTGAATTCTAATGCTAAATCTATTTGAACCTCAAAAATAAGAGTAACCCTAATTTTTATCAAATAACACTAACCCTAACCACAATTGAACCATATTTCAATAATAACTAAACTATAACCCTAATATTAACCCTAATCTTAGTTGAACCCTTACCTTGATTAAATTGTAACCTTAACCCTTGAACCTCTACCCTAGTTGAACCCTAAACACTGGTTGAAGCTTAACCCTAATTGAATCTCAACCCTAACCACAAGAATGACCTTAATTAAAGCTCAATCATAATCCAAATTAAAAATTAACTCTAATTGGACCCTAACCCTAATTAAATCCTCATTGAATCATAAATTTAATAATATATTAACCCTAAATAAATCATAACCCTATTGAACCCTAACCTTAATTGAACACTGAAACCCTAATCCTAACACTAATTTTAATTTTAAAATAACTTGTTCAATAGTAAAATAACTTAAACCAATTTTTTTAAATAACATCCATATACAAATGCAAAGTGTTTCTTCACATAATTAGTTTAGAGGATTGAATATAATATCATTATCTATAGGATGTAAAAATAAGCACAAAACATAAAAAAAAAATGACAAAGGTGTACAAATTTCACCATTATACTTATACTAGTAATTTAAAATCAATGACTTATTTTAGTTTAAAGCAACTTGTTCAATAATAAAATAGTTTAAATTAATCCTCATTTAAAATTATTTTAAATAAAGCATAACTTATTTTAATCATGTACTTATACTATAGGTTTAAAACAACTTATTTATGAGCAAGAAAAAATTCTCTAAAATTAACTAACATTTCCATAAACTAACTTTTTGATTCATCAAACTATGATCTAATAAAAAAACTACTCTATTTAAGCTTTCCATGGCCAAACTTGTTTATAATGAACACTTCCTTAAAAAAAAAAAAAAAATATTTATAATTTTATTTCTATTGAATCTTTAAGGATTTATTTTTTATTTTATTTAAATTATTTTATAAGAAATTGTCATATTTGATGACTATCATCATTTTAATCTTTTAATTATTCTTTTTAATTAAATTAATTTAATATCATAATTATTATATGATCTTAACTCATTAAAGCACTTAAATATTATCTATTAATATTATTTACATCCAATATTTTGATTTAAAAGAAACTTGTTTAATAATAAAATAATTTAAATTAATCACTGGTTTAAAATTATTTTAAATAAAGCATAACTTATTTTAATCATGTACTTATCATTATATTTTTTCTTCATGTTTATAGGAAATGAAACTTTCTTTAAAATTAACTAACATTTCCATCACTATAAAATGATGGTAAAAATAACTTACTTTTTGATTTATAAGATTATGATCTAATAAAAAAATTAATCTATTTGATGTTTGTATGACTAAACTTGTTTATTGTGAACACTTGCCTTATAGAAAAAAAAAAAGAAGTAAAATTAATATTTATAATTTTATTTTTATTGAATCTTTAAAGATTTTTTAATTTATTTTATTTGAATTATTTTATAAGAAACTATTATATTTGATGACTATCATAATATTAATTTTTTAATTATTCTTTAATTAAAATAATTTAATGTTAAATTGTGTATAATAGAGGTACATAATTATTATATAGTTTTAAGTCATTAAACACTTAAATATTATATATTAATATTCTTTATATTAGATATTACAATTTATTTTATTTTATTTAAACTATTTAACATTTTCATAATAATGTAAATTAATAACTTGAAAAGAAAGTAACTCCAATAAATTTAATTTAATATCTTTTAACTGCTTCAAGTCACATAAGAAACGAATGATTTTTATATAATATTAGGACAGGGAAAATTTTGAGGATCGTTTTAATGTTGTTGTGCACGTTTTGTTACTTTCGAATAAGTTGGTAAGTGAACTGATAAAAATTACAAATAGATAATAACTATCTTTAGAAATGCTTGACTATTTTGGAGTAAGAATCCATAACTGTAGGAAGATGCCATGATACAGAGTCATTCCTTAAAAAGACCGGAATACACCAGGCAATCTGTTTCTATATCAAATTCCTACCATAATAATCAGACATTGAAAAGGAGAAACACAGTTTTATCAAAGATTGCATCAAATAGACTGATACATTACAAATATTTAGAGACAAACTCATCCAAACAACCATCAACACATTTACAATTAAATAATAAAATCTTAATACATTTTACTTAAAATGTCTCGAAAACATATAATCTATTATGAACAACTCAAATTGAATGCCATGCTACCTTCGTGGACTATTATGATGATATAAGAGACATCTCATAGCTCTTACACCATGCACCTGTTAAAACAGGGTAATGGTGTAGGTCTACAATAATAAGAACAGGACAAGGCGGTGAATACCAAAATTAGGAAAATATTTAGAAACCTGCCAACCCACATATCTTAGACCTTTTTTACTAAGTGATGACTATAAGTACAACACTGCACCCATAATTGATTACACTTAACAAAGGAGGACAATAAAACCCAATAAATCACTTCCATGGTAATGTCATCTAGGATCCTCTTTCTTGTCTAATTTATAATGCCATCTTCATTGTAACCATGAAAATATCAAAAAAGCATAAACATACAGTACCAAAAGCAATCCATTACTTCATGACAATTTAAATACAAAGCAAAGAGTTATAATGGGCAATGGAATAAACTGCAAACATATTACATGAAAACAATGCTTAGCATGCATTTGGATTTTGTGGTGCAGGACAAATGTGCAACAGCTTCCGGTGTGAAATCAAACATCTGGTTCTGAGAAATAACTGACGCTTCTACTCACACTTTCATAGATGCTTCTACTCCTGATGGTTGTGCAACACAACAACTGGGCACTCTTAGCAAGATTTTAAAAATGCACTATTAAAAATCTACGGTACTTTTTTTGCAAAGAATGGCAAGGATTACCTATTAAAAATACATAATAGTGAGTTGAAAATTGGCAAGGATTATATGTGCAAAGAAGCGATGGCTTGTGAGGCTCCTCGGACCAAAAGATTACGACAACAACAATCTTCTTACTATGCAGGTCTCCATCAAATACAAACTTTTACTATGCATCAAAATATTTACATTAATTATTTAGCAACCTATACTTCTTGCGCTACGACTACTACTAACCATAAATACATGCTACTTAGAAATTGTTGTTGCACAAATTGTAAAGAAATTCAAACACCTTATTAGAAAACGTAAACTAAATTGTGGCAATCTGTTAATCATCACATGAGAATGTGTAAGTCTCGTTGCTGTTCTAAACATTCTGTGATCAAGCGTGGGGCTTGGACTATGGACGAAGACACGATTTTGAGAGATTATGTTGCCACTCATGGTGTTAGGGAATGGATGTCTCTACCCATAAAAGCATTTAAACTAAAATAAATGAAATATTTTGCATACCTTTTTCAAGAGGCTCAACATCGATAGCTTTATTATCGAAAATGATTTCTTTTCCAGGTCTGAAGCAATGTGGAAGGAGTTGCAGATTGCAATGGTTGAACTACCTGTGTCCGGAAGTGTGGAAACATTTCTGTCGATGAATTAGAAGACCTCATTATTCGATTGCACAGACTCCTTGCAGGAATGTACCCAACCAAATGCGAGATTTCTCGCCAAGCTCTCGAATCTCAGAATCCCATTGTTTCCCATGTCATTTCTCAATCCCTTGTACAAAGGATGCCTGCTCTCATTGCCTCGCCTTGCTCCTCCTGAGATTTTTTATTGTTCTTATTGTCATCCTCCTTGCGAAGCTGCTGTTTATGCCAACCATGAAGGCTTCACTGGTTTATGATTCACCATTATATGTCTAAATAGTGGGTCACCTTTCTACCTAGTAAGCGATTAAAAACTCACGAAAGACCGTTACACAACTCTTTAATTTCATTAACTTTTGGTGTTACTCATTTCACATGCGCCTCATTGTCTTCCACTACCGTTAATGTCATATCCGCCACCATGACAGCCAGCGAGGACGTCAATTTTTTTTAAAAAGGGTTAATGTTTACGAAGAAACATTCTCCCCTCTACAACTGAATATGCCTCTCGGCGTAATTATCAAAATATTTTATTTTAAAAATAATATACCAAAATAGTAAAATCGTTGATGAAGCTCAAATTTTCTACGGTGAAAACTCCCATTGTCATGCAGCACAACCATCTTTGGTAGAGGAATTTTTTTTTATGAATGTCATTGATTTCCCTATATTTACTTTAATACATAGATTTGCCTCCATGACCAATAACATTAAGTTCAAAAATCCAAGTCAATACAAATATTGGAACTAATGAATTTCAAGAAATATTTATGGGTTGCCTAAAGTAGAGCTTATCTCTCATAAATATTGTATGGAATAGTGTACATTGCACTCCCGGTTCTATGTCCATGCTCTTTAATAAAAATCTATTACATAATTTATTTTAAAAATTTATGTTTATCTAAAATTTCAATTTTTTACATATATATTTTTTTAATACTTTTTTATATTGAGTTTGTATTATTTATCATTTTTATAATTTTTTTAATATATTTTTTATTTAAAAAGTTTATAAAAAATATTTGAAATATTAAATCATTAGTATTTAAACATTAAATTATATTATTAATATTTTAACATTAAATTATATCATTGATATTTTGACATTAAAATATATTATTAAGAAAATAGTAGATTATTTGACATATATATTTATATTTAATAAATATTTATTTTATATTTTCATAAATTGATCTTATAGTTTATTTTTTTCTTTTAAAGATTTGAAGTTTTTATAAATAACTATTTTAGATTATAAATGAGTTATATTTTTTCTTTTTTATTTTATATTTTTTATTGGCAAGCTTACCATTTTGGGTGGTGGTAAAACCCATTATTATTTTATATTAATATGTTCTTCAAGCTTGTTTGTTAATTATGTTCTGATGTGGACTAGCTAAACCACTTGACATGTTGATTTTATTTATCAGTCCTTTGCTATCTTTTTAGGGGCTATCTAACTTTTTGGAGGCGTATATGTACTTCATGAACTTTAACCTAATGTATTTTCCTTTATTTTGGTTTTCTTGCTTTCATTTGTGTGATACAATTTGATGCCGCCCTTATGGGATAGATACCTGGTTTCCCTTATTTTGTTGCTCTTGGCCATAATGTTCAACCATGGATCCTAATCCCTTAGTTTGGCTACGTTTTTGGGTCCTTACCCAGGCTCGTAATCATTTTATTTTAAGTGTTTTCCATAACCTCTTTGCCTCGCTTATGGATGATGCTATGGAAGTGTTGAGGCCAAAGTTACCAGAGGCACGTGTGTTGCAAGTCATTCTGGTTTCCTTTCCTTTGTCTAGATATTTGGTCTACAAAATGGGTTGTGGTTGTTTTTGTATTTCCTTATTATACTTGCTAGCAATTTCTCAAAAGGAATGAATCATTCCAAGATGGAAACCCCAGTGTTTTTGAAGAGTTCTCGCTCATAGTTGGCTTTTCTAGGGCCAATTACTGACTACTATCTTAAGGGTTTGTTGTAGCGGCTTGCTAATTTGACCATGAAAGCAGTGTGAATGATTCTAGGTAGTCATTTTGTTGCTAGAAGTGAGTGATATAGAGTGAATTCTAATAGCACTTCTCATTTCGTGGCATCATTGTTGGAGCTTCATGCTTCTAAAGAAATGATTTCAGAATTGACCCAGTGAGTTTTTAAGCTAGCTTTCCTCAAGGGTCTAGACGTAGTGATGATTGCTTCTTGGCTTGGAGTAGATATTCCTCGCCCCTGTGATTTTTTGATATTCTTGCCAGACCTTTGTGAGTGAGATTACTGGATGCACTGCTTCTTTTCAAAGGTGGCATATGATTTCCTCAAGCAGCTTTATGCACTTATGCCAGTTAAGAATTTTCTTTGGCTTTCTCAATTTATGGTGTTTGAGGATTAGGGTATGCAACTTTAGTTTCATAATGTGATATATATAGTGGGCTAGAATAACATCTAGGGTCTACAAGATATGTATGTAGTTTAAAGCCCAAATTTTGTAATTTTGTGGCTAGGGTTAGGTTAAAGTCACAGTGTTATTATGAGAATCTGTTACACTGCTACATGGATGCCATCTTGTAAGATGGTTATAGAAAAGACTATTACTATTATCAAAACAAGATATTTTAAATATGTGAATCTATATGAAATTATATGATTATAATTGTGGGATGTTCAAGAACTCTGGGTTTAGTTCAAAGCTTGAATATTTTTGCAATGAATGAATTTATTATTCTATTTTTTTGTAAGTGTTTAACATTCATCCATTATAATTCACACAGAGGGATTTTGCAAATGTATTGATATCACTCAAATTAGTTCAAAATTGCAAAATGACTAGATGTCTGCTTTAGCTAGCTAGGACTTATAATTGGGGAAATTTCCATTTTATGGTTTATGGAATCTTTTGAGAGTGATGAAAGGAAATAATTTTCTTTTTCAAAACTGGATGTGAGGAGATAATGTTGAATGTAATGCTTAATATATGTATTTTTGGCCTTATTTAAATTTCCAAGTAAAACATTGTCATATGCTCAAGGTACTTTAGTTCTTTTTCTTTTTTTTCAAAAGAGCCTTTCGACTAGTTATAAAATTCAATACTTCAGCCAAACATTTAAGGATCTTTTTATGAGTAAGGAAATTATGATAATTTTTCCTTAATTTTATTTTTTTCATACGCTTTTTTATATGTTGCAAAATTTAGATACTTGTTGCAAGTTGAATATGAGATAAAGGGCCAAAGAGCTAAAAAAATCAACTCAAGTATTGATTCTAACTTAATTTTATTAAGAGCCAACCTGCACTATAGTGTGTTGGCATTAGGGGACTATGGCCTTTATTATTTTTTATATTATTTGGATAAATCCCTTACTTCATCATTGCATTTATTCACAATAGAATTATCTATCTTTCTATTTGGTTCATAATTGACTAGTGGGATATTGCTTTAGGAGCGTTGTATTTTGGATTGTCCATTTGTTTCCATCATTATTATTTAGGATGGGTTCACAAGTTAGACAATGATCCCTTCGAAATGAGGTAACCTTGTTGAGTACGGGGGTCATTGCATTGTGTTTGAAAGACAAGAATCCTACTTCCTTTCTATTTTTTCCTATTTACTCATTCCAAATGGTTTGATTAGTTTGAGTGTCAAGAGGAGTGGATATCCTACATTGTTGTTGTGTTTTAGTCCACTTCTTGAGAGGATACTATCACTGTTTCGATATTTATTTTGTTCTTCTAGTTATATGAATTAACATGATAGAATTGAGTTAGGATGACATACCTTGCTTGCTATGACTTGCTTGAATACATACCTTAGCTTTATTTTCTTATGTCTATTGATTGTTATGCCACTACAATCAACTAATCTTTGTAACCTTTTTTATCTATTTCTATGACTTCCTTTAGTCCTAGCCATGAACTCTGTGATGCCCCCTCAGTTTTCTTTGTTTAGACAACTTCTTAGATATGCATCTAGATTTTATGATGTTTTTTGTTAGACCTTATGTTACTTCCTATTAGACATTATGACTCTGTGGGATACTATTCATACATGGTGATATTTTGATGAATAGATGTTGAGACTGTTTGATAATATTATGATGCTTAGTTTAGTGATATTGATGACATAATGATGTTAGTTCGAAGATAATGTGATTTTTGATGTTCATATTTATATCATGTTTAGTAGATTAGTTGATTGCTTGTTGAGTATCATGGATGTGATGATGTTATGTAAGGAATGATGTATGAGCTATCATGTTGTGATATTAGTATTATGTGTTGGTGATGGGGATAGTGTCGCATCACTCGCTTGCGAGTGCCCTGCGACTTTGCGATTTCCCAATCATGGTGTGACTGATTATTTCCTTATGCACATGTTTGACACTTTGTTTCATTGTATGATGTAGGTATAGGGCACCAAATCCACCTGTCTATCAAGTCTAAGCATTCCAGAGTGCAATGGAGTTGTTGATCAGAGGTACACTAGGTCCCCCACTTTGAGCCATCATCCTTCTCAAGGATGAATCTTTGTTGTCGCACCTCATTAGTAAGTCTATTGGTATTGTTTCATTTACGTGTGGTCATTTAACCTTCATCATGCTTTCAATTGATATGTGTTGACTTATTTTGGAGTTGTGCCTGAGTCTTGTGCTTGGTTTAATTATTTCATTTTATTCTGAATGTCAAGTTGGAAGGCTTGGTTATGAAAATAAAAGTTTAATTAAATTAAAGGATTAAAGTAAATTTGTTATGGAATTAAATTATATTAAGTTAAGAATTAATTCTTAAAACAAAATATTTAAATAAAATATACATATACATATACATATACATACATACATATATATACATATATATATATACATATATGTATACATATATACATATATGTATACATATATATATGTATGTATACATATATATATGTATGTATCTATTTATATCTATATATGTATATATATACACATAGATATATATATACATACATATAAACACACACACACACACACACATATATATATATGTGTGTGTGTGTGTAGACATGCAAAATTAACATTGTGCATTCAATCAGGTTCATTCATTGACTAAACTAGATTTCACATTAGGTCCATTCATCAATTAATCAGGTTCACTTTCATCCATTCATTAGGTAATCTCATCTCCTAAGGACATTCATTTAAAATCAAATAAACATTATCATAAACCTTTTAATCAAATAAATCAAGCATTCATTTAATCAAATCCCAAATCATATTTCTCCTTTTCTAATTTAAATAAATCAAATATTTGAGTCAAATTGGTCCAATTATCTAATATCAGCTTAATTAATCTAATCCTTGATTAAATGCTAACCACTTGGATTCTCTAGATTTTGCCACTTGCACATGAAATTGCATTTAATTGATTTATCAAAATCTTTATTTACTTTCAACTTGGCATAAAGGGAGAATATTCTCCAAGTTTGAATCTCCCCCCAAGTGGACATGTACACCCAACAGAGCATTTATGAGGCCTTACATGTCTCTTACATGTCCCCTTGCCAAAGGTCAAACTAAGCATTTACTCTCATTTCAAATTTCAAATTTCCCCCCTCTTGGGCACATTTCACAAATCTTGCACATGCATGAACCACTCACATGATGACAAGTGGCCTCTTTTCATTAGCCTATTTTTAGTCCCACATTGGTCCATTTTTAACACTCTTAGCATTTAAAAATATTTAAATAGAGGCATCATTCTTTAGCAAATCCTCCACAACTCCACAATCTGATACAAGGTTAATCTCTTCAATAGGGAGCTAATCTTGTCCACACCATCTTCATATCACTTTCATATCAATTTCATCATCAAGCTTAAGCAAGGATTGGGAAAGGGCTTCTTTCCATAGAAGCACCAATCCAATATGAGATAATTTACTTCATGTTCTTCATATGCTTATATAGCTTGCTTTTATCATTGTTTGCATTTGAAAGCATTGTTGTATCATTTCACATGGATATTGTTATTTTCTTTGTTTTAAACTAACATGCTAATGTTTGTTGTTTGTTTTGAGCAAAATGCAGATTTCACCATCTACATTATGATTCGGTAGATATTGAAGGTAGTTTCACTTAATTGCTATGCATAATACATGCACTATCTAACAATGTTTTGTTTTTCTTTCTTTCTAGGTCTTGAATGTTACCATTTATGAAGGAATGTAATGGTAATTAGTTGCATCATTTGAATTAAAACACATACATTTAGCAACTACCTTTGCTTCATACATAGTTTATAAATCTACTATGAAGCTTTTATTTTGAACGCCTAAGTGCGAAGGGCTGACATTCCTAAGCACTTATGGGTATTTTCTGTCCTAAAGCATCAATAGAAAATTTGCGTAACTAGGAAAGAAGCACACCAATAAAGTTGATTTTTATAAGTCTTTCCTTTCTGTATCAAGAAAGTCCTAAGCTTGTGCATTGAGAACTTTAGCTTAATCATTAATTTTTTAGCTTCATTAGCCAAAATCATCATGCTCAAACATTCTTAAAACTAGATGGCATGTGATATAATAATAAACTCTTATCTTTAGTAATTTTCCTTTATAACACCCATTGCTTTCACTGTGCAATGCCCTATCCTATCTGCCAACATAGTGTACAATTTATCAAGGATCATGTCCATATTATAAGGTTGATTATTTATGCATACTCCTAGCATGCATAATTTATAACCTGCTATTATTTTGATCCATTTTCTTGATTGGTACTAGTTGGATACTTGTTTTTCTCTCACAAAAAGATGCTCCATGGCTTCTTTGGCTGCTACAGGGGTCCTCTCAATAGGACTGTTGCCTAGGAGATAGTGATCAATCCATTTATGTGCCTCTTGTAGGCTTTGGATGAGGTTGTTTGCATCCTTACTGAATTCCACTGCTTTACCACAAGAAATTTCAGTTAGGTTCATCATATTCCATGCTTGAGAGCAAGCTTTTATAACTGAATCCACCATATTATCTGCATTAGCTCAATCCTAAATAAATGGAGATAGTTTAATAAGAATGAAGAAGAAAGAAAAAGGAAGAAAGCAAAAATAAATTGGCACACCAGGGATGAGCCGTTTGAAGAAGTATGAGAAGGAGCAGGTAGCATTTGCTTAAAATTTTGTTACGCCTCATTCTAGCAAAATATTTTCTACGTAAATTCTGAAATCATTATTTTTTATAAAATTGACATCTCTTTTAGGCTTTCTGTCAAACAGTTCACATACCTAGTCACTGATGACTATTGCATTTTACAATCTGCTGTAGTTGAGAGTACCTAGATTTCCATAGTTACGTTGAGTTTCTATTTATAAGTCAAGTGATAAATCCACCCACTGTGTCTAATCCAAGTGACAGGGGCATCAAATCTAGCAGAAACAATTCGCAATAGGAGTTTGTAGTTTTGGGTCCAGATAGAGCTGACAAAGCAGTAAAACAACTTTCTATAGCTCTGAAATAGCGATGGTCATTGAAGGCACTCTGTTCTACCTCACTCAGCCGCTCTGTAGAAGATGTTGATAGGTATAAAACACAGGAGGAGCACCATGAACACACTTCCTCCTTAGCTACATGGCGGGTGGTTCCTTGTGACCAATAGATGGTGGAGTTATGTGGCAGTTGGGCTGGATGGTGGTGCTAACTAGTGAAATGTAAAGCAGCAACTGCCTTAAGAGAAGATTGAATCTGACGCATCCTATAAAGGTTGACATTTTACTTGAGCAGTAGGGGCGGGTTCAACAAAGCTGCTAAGGCACTTAGTGATCAAGCTTGTTGTCGCCCATACAAAGAAAGGAAGAGCAACCTCCATAGGAGAATCCATGAGCGAGGTTTTAGATCTTTGCCTATGGAAGACTGAACACGCACAGGGAAGAGATGTTGAAGCTCTCAGCCCAATTAAGAGGCGACATTTCCATACCTGTGAGGTAGAATATTTTTGTGACGATCGCTTGTGTAAGGGGATGGAAGGAGGAAGCGTGGGTTGTAGAATAACTTCAATCAGAGAAATGGTTTGAAATCATTGTTGTAGAAATAAATATCACTACATTCTCAGCTAAAAATAAGCGCAAGATAAGACTTTCCAAAGCTCACACCGAAAAGATGGAAGTGGCTGTTAGTTGTAAGTAGTAAATGTTCATTAATCTCTGACTGTGTTGACAGGTGTGGTGTGTGGTCGGTTAAGCCTGCATTGATCATCACTGCAAATATAAATATTGCTGCATTTTTCCAAGCAATAGCATTTATTAATGATTTTGATAGAATCATAGTCTGCATTGATTATTACTGCATTTATTAGTTTCCATGCAATAGCAGAAAATCTTTGAAAAATCCTACTCAATTATGAAAATATTATTCACTAAAGACATCTTTATAGCTTTAGTATGGTGCTAGAATCCTTAGGGAACTGTTGTCTTTACAAATTTGAAAACTTTTATATGCCTGTTCATTATGGCATTGCTTTCTTAGATTTTCCATGTGTTTAACCATGTACGCCTTCATTTAATGATGTTGTTGGTGCAGGGATCAAAATTGTGTACAAGGTGGATTGAAGTGGTGATCTTGTAGAGGGAGTCTTGTCTTTCATTTATGGTTGACATTGGAATCAAGTGTTTAGGTGAGCGAAAGCAAGCAAGATTGGAATTAAATAATTAGACGTTAAACTTGAAATCAACAAAGCATTTCTAAATGCTTAAGGATTCCATTTTTCACTTTAAATTTCTGTTTTGAATCAACTCACACATTTTTCTTTGGGGTTCTAAAAAGAACACTTCAATTTTTCGTTGCAAAGGGATAAAATTGAAACTTAGACACCTACTAGATTTCAATTTGGGCTAAAATTGAACAAGCAACTTCACATTTCCTTTGGTGCTTAAAACGAATCAAATCATTGCTTTGAAGGATAAAATGAATGTGTGCCTTTATTGTTTTGTAATTATTTACACAAAGTAATATCATCAAAAGATGTATGCGCTTCTCTTGCACCTCACGATGATCTTGAGAATCAAAAGGCTATTGGTGACATTAAGTTGCGTAAATAATTTCCCATACACACTTCGATTTGGGTTTAAAATTGAACATCTTGTGCGAGTGTGAGTAGAGCATCATCACACATATTCTCTTTCTTTGAGCTGTCAAAGATTGATAGAGTTATGGATTTTGTCTTTGCTTTCTTTTGTTTATCCTAGAGGGCTTGCCTTGGGGAAAAAGTACTCACCCAAGGGAATGACTCAACCGGTAACACTCTAAAGCCAAGAGTATTTACAGTCAAGATATAAATGTGGATATTGGAAGAAATGCCAATATCATGTGGTTGATTCCGACATGGATCCGAAAGGGGACTCTTGCCATATGGGTCAATCTCCATGAATGGAAAGTCTGAAATAGAACACTTGTTTTGTAGTGACCAATTGATCCATTGAGCGATTTTATCGAAGTGGTGCATTGGAACTTAGATTCCAAGAAGTTACTTGCCATGTCCAATCTTGGTTGAAATATAGGAGTTAAGACTTCATTCTTAACATACCTTTATATTTTTTCCTTGGTTGAATGTAAAATCATCTCTTCTACGAAGGGCATGAGGCAAGCCCACCAAGAAAAACATACCAATTGAGCTAGGATGCCATATTGCTTGTGGTTTGAAAACACAGTGCTTTAATCAAAAACATTAAAAAACCAACATTCAACATCATCATCAAAATTTCAAACCCCTTAGTTAGAGAAAATACCTTTGACAAAACCCAATAACTATTGCTTACCCTGGGGATTATGTCCTTAGAGGTTTCTAAGTAATTGGGTTTTCATCTTAATTTGCTCTTACAAAGGTCAACATTAGGCAACCCTTCTCCTGATTTCTTGTAACTTCCACATAGCACTTTGTGAGACAAAAAGAAGTTGTGACATTAGACATTTAGTTTGAAACCTGATCAAGAATGTGTTTGTGGTAAAAAGAATCCACTAAGAAAAGATAACAAATTGGACCCCACACATGTGCTTGATATCTTTTGGTCATATTATTTTCATGCAAAACATTGGTCTTTTGATCTTGAAATTACTCTTAGAGAAAAGTGTGTTCTTCAATACCTTGGCCTAGTAAACAAAATCTCTCTAAATCTCTTAGGATCAAAATCAAACACTTCATCCATCCAAACATTTATCATCTCTATCCTACCAAACAACTTTAGAGCTTTGGAAACATCATTATCTAGACTTGGGTACATCCTTAAATCAAATCACAGTCATTTGTTTAATTAGGTGTATGGGAATGCATCCTTTCTCATACATTTAATTAAATCATCCATCCTTTGAACAAGTTCATCCTGAGATCACATCCAACACCTTAGCATTTACACGTTAATTATCTAAATCAAACCAATCAAAATCAAACCCTAAGTCTAACATTGATCCAAGGTTCCTAAAAATTTTGGCACCCATATCATTCACCCCTCATCTCATCATTTGTCCTAAACACCTTAGAGGTCACTTTTTCAACAAGGTCAAAACACAAGGAGAACATGGAATACAAACTTGATCCATACATCATGAGTAATCCAAGTCAACTAAGCTATCAAAGCCTTACAACGCCGATTGATTATCAAAACTCACACTTATACAATCCATACATGGGATCATTACCTTCTACAAATTTCAATGGCACAACAAGTGTGAGTATGCCCGAATCAAAGATTAGAACACATTTCCCGATGGTAGATCTAAATCCAAACCTACAAATCCACCAACCGAACAATCAATACATGAGCCTTCAAACGAACAATGTCATCCCACTAAATCCCCACATGCCAAAGGAGAATGTACAAAGTACAAGTTTTCAAAACATGAATCCAACAAAATTTGGGATGGATACCTTTCATACGAATATTCCAAACATGAACAATAGTCAATTTTTACCTATCATGCAAAATCTGAGTGTCATCCCAAATCAGAACATTATCCAAAATCAAACACAAGTACACACTCCAAATCTGCTTAGACAAGAGCCAAATCAACTATATCAAGGGAGTCAAGATCGAAATCAAGAACAAATTTGGTGAGATCAAATTATGGCACTTTCCAAAATAGTTGAGGCATTGTGCCAAGGGAAATCTCCACCACCATTACCAACATCATTCCTTGGTTTAGGGCTTCCCCCTTTACCTAGCACCAATCACTCCATCCAAATCAATCCACCTAAAACCATCACGGAAAATCCTTTGAATATACCATCGACATCACACCAATGGATGGTATCTAATCAAACAATAATGTTGATCCCAAATCAAAACATGGTCTCCCAAAGACCTATCACCTCGATCATTCCAACCATCCCTATCCCTTCAATCATTCCAACCACCACTATCACGCCCATCACATCTCAACCCCTCACTACCATGATTGCTCTGAGTGTATCTCAAACACTTGTCACTACATCCAACATGATTCTGAATCCACCACCACCCCCACCACCACTAACTTCCACCACATCAAGCCAATACAACGCGACATTACAAGCTGCTTTTCAAAAGGGATTCTAACAATATCTAGCCATGCAACAAGCAACACAAGCTCAACAAGTGCAACAATCCTCTCAATCTACTCAACAAACACAGGCACAAACACAAAAAATGACTCACTAGTCAAAGACATTCACAATCTTTCCACCACAATTGTCGAAAACAATGATCAAAACCTCTCCATTGAGGAGCACATTGAGGCTATATCTACACAATCCGATGATCAACTCACCATACATCAAGAGCCACTTTTTAGTGATCTCTTTCAAGGAGTGTTATGATTATTTGATCCTATCAACATAATGCATGATCCATTGACCAATGATCATATTGAAAATGTCTCTACATTTCCTTATGAGTTAGAGGATATATCTCAAGAATTTATGCCAAAACATGATCAAAATCCTTCACCAAAGTCTTGTAATGGTCCCTTCCAAAACGTGTTGACCTCCTTCGACCTCATGGTTACAGATATTGAAGGAACCCTAAACTCAACACTTGAAGATATTGAACCACTAACCATGTCTAATGATGACATCCAAGAAACCTTTATAAGAAATCCATCCTTTGAAGCTGACCCATGTCAAGAACTTGATCCAAAGCATGTTGAAAGTAACTCTGAAATCATTCAAGATCAAGAATTTGTATCTTCAAGATACTATAATAAGCTAATGGACACTCTCCTATCTATGCAAGATGATCATATCCATGTAGCACACACTCCTCCATCTACCCATAAGATGCTTTCTTTGGATGGACATGTAGATGATCTTCATCTAGAACAAGATTTTGTTACACAAAAGGAGAAAATTATTAATTCCTACAATCAAACAGAGTTGTCAACAACAATATCAAATATATCACAAATTCAGACTAAGGACATCATGATTAAAGATATCAAACATTATCCACTCAAGGAAGCAAGTCAGACAAAATAGTATAATCTAGAGTTAGCAAAGTGACAAATTGAAACAATGTCACCTACGGTGATCATTTATCAGAGAATGCATCCTAAACAAGAGCTCTCAAAACAGGCAGAATCAAAGCATGAAAGCACTGCTGCCACCATACTGGGGGCAACTTCATCTCAAGCAAATGTCAGCATAAGGAGCACGAAGAATCCTTATGATGAAACCAATGCCAATACTACAACTATCCATGTCATGAATCTTCATCCACCCATCACCCCATCCATGAATTGGGATCAACATCAAAAGAAAGATTTGAATCAAAGAACAAAGAACGTTATCAAAGAAAAAGAAGTTGGAAAGCATAATGGACAAATCAAATACAAATGGATACCAAAGAATACAAAGAAAGATCATCCCTATCAAACTGCATTAGTCAAAGAAACTATGGGGAAAAGTAAAAAGGTGAAAAGTATTGATCAAAGATGTCCACAAAAGCAAAAGTAGGCTTTTCGAGCGACGTACAAAGTGTATCAAGTAGTTGGTCCTAATTCCATGCACACTTCTATATCCACCCATAATTGTTCACCTTCCCAAGTTTGGAGAGTCAAAAGCTCCAAACTATCAACCAATCCATCTTTTATCCCTAAACACACTCCATCCATGCCTCCACGCATGATATCCAGTTCTCACATTGACCATGTATTGGCAATGACCCTTCATCATAAGGATTATGAAGGCACTCTATCGCGATGTGTGCATAAAGACAGAGTTAACTCCAATATCGACAAAGCAAATCAAGAATCCCCAAAGTTGCATTCAAGTGCACGTATCTTAGCAAAGCAACTTATTCAGGCAGGATACCAATGGTACATTATGACAAAAGCATCTACATCAACACCATCAGGTGGGTCAGCATGAATCTTTCAGAAAAACCAAAAAAAATAAAAAAATATGAAAATCCAAAAAAAATAGAAAAAGGATTGAAAATAGTAAAGAGAAAAATCGTCCTCTAGTGAAAACCGCATGGGTGGAGCTTTGGGCAAGACCATGACGAAAACCTGGCAAACAAGTGTCATGTGTAGAATCAAGCATCTATGTGCGCCAGTTCAAATGAAAGCATCTCATCCCATCCATAATAAATCCAACATTCCATCCATCTCAGCCATAATAAATCCATTTCATCCATGAACCAATTATCCAATCCATTTTTATCCATCTTCATCCATCATCCAAGTTATCTTGATCTTGATGAAATTTTGGGACACACTTTGCTTGCTTATGGTAAACATCTTGGCATAGGTCATTTTCATGGATCCTATCTTATCCAATGTTATTTGAGCCATGAAGCATTATCCAAATGAGCATTCTTTATCTAAACACCTTATCTTATTGCAAGATAATCCTTGGAATCCTTGGCATACTTACCATATCCATCCATCCATACAACTATCCGAGCATCCACCCTTCGCATTCCATACATTGCTAGACACTGGGGGCAAATATTTACATCTTGCTTCAAGAATAAATCTTGATCTATATCCTCCAACTTATGTGGTGATCCAAACATTGGCAAACATAGAATCAAATTGGTCAAACCACTTGTGAGCAGAAATACAAATCACTAACCCATGGCATATTTTGACGAGAAGATGTTCCTTATTAGTCTTCATCTTTTGTCGAACATCAATCCAAACAATCAATATTAGTTGCATCTAATGCACCCTTCAAACGTCACATCAAATCATCCAAACAACTTTTGTTCCAAATCAAGCTTCATCAATCATGATCAATCAAATCCAACTGAAAAATCATCATCTCAGAATATCCTTGTGTTGCTTAACACTATCCTTACATTGTTGTGCATCCTCAACAATGTTATCATCATTGATCTTGATCAATCATATCCTTACTTTGTTGTGCATCCTCAAGAATGTCATCATCATCAATCCCATAAACATCTCAATCCTTGTGTTGCTTAACACTATCCTTGCATTGTTGTGTATCCTCAAGAATGTCATCATCATCAATCCATCGATTTGATAAAACAACCTTAGCTTGGTTTTCAACAAAATCCCAAATAGAGCACTGATATCATATCCATATTCAAATCATCAAAATCATGCGAAAAATCCAAAAACATTCAAAAAAACATATCAAAATCCAATAACACTCAAAAACTTAGAAAATGTCAAAAACATTGGAATCCGAACTACACCGTCTTTGATCTTAAATGTAGGCAAGGCTAATCTTTGATCAGCCCCCGAGACAAAAAATCCAAAAAATATTTAAAAAAAACATCAAAGTCCAAAAACATTTGAAAAACACAAAATCCAAAAACATTGAAAAATCAAAAATCAAAAATCAAAACATTTGAAAATCTCAAAAAAACCAAAAACAGCCTCAAAACATTTCAAAATGTCAAAAACATCCAAATATTTGAAAAAAATCCATCCATCTCATCTCGCTTGCACCCACAATAGTCAATCATCCATAATAAATCATCATCTCCTTCATCCTTTGGCAAAACAAACAGAAACAATCACAATAATCAGCAAAAACAAGCTTCAATCATGAAATCAAAAGCAAATAACAAATCCTTAAAACAAAATCAAACTTTTGATCATTTTCAAACATGTTAGTCCACTTTATATCAACGACCTATCAATCAACTTATCAAGCCATCATCATCCTATACAATGCATGTCCTACGATATATCGTTTCGACAATGGGCATCATTTTGGATATCACTTTAGATCTTATCCTATCAAAACACATTGCTCTAGCTGAAGGTATGAAGAACATTGGCTTGTTTGCATACTTGATCTTTTCTTTTGACTTATCTTATTGCGCTCATTCCAAGGACCCCTCGATGATATCCGAACGAAGGATTTAGAGAGATAGGAATGGGGCAACAATCATTATCTTTTGTCTGTTGTGCTTGTTGGATGTTCTTGTAAAATAACTTGGCAAATACTTGCTTTGTTAGGTGCGTCCTCGCAAGGTTTTCATATGTCAAGTGTGAAAAAGAATACTCCTATTTGTTTGTTGAGTCAAAGTCCATCGCATTAGGTACAATGCCATCCTAGTTCTTTATACCTTGATGCATCATATCTACGTGTGTAATCAAACATAAGGTAAGTAGCCCTTGCAAAATCACAATCCTTGATAATAAAATCATCATCATCATCTCTGATAAAGTCTCATCAAATCATGGACTTGTTGGATCCTCTTGTCATCATCTCATTTCTGTGGAAACATCATCATCACCAATGCATCCATCATGCATCTATCCTGCATCCACAAAACTGTCAGCATACCACACATCATTCATATCATACATAATAGGAAACATCGATCATTTCACATAGATTCCATTTGCATCATCATCATAATATAGATCTGTTAGTCTAAGCATCTCATAAATCATCCATTGCATAATTACAACATATCACATCATCAATCTCATCCATCTCATATCATATCATCATTTAAGTTGTTTAGGATAATATAGATTTGTTATTCTAAGCATCTTGAAATCATCTCATTTGCATTATCATCCATACCCATCCATTTTTAACCTCTTTATCATGAGATCGACCCTCAAATTGAATCTTTTCGCTCGATCTCTCGAGGAGGAAATGTACCAATGTACTTCTTTCCACTGGGGCATCCGAAAAATTAGAAATTTTTTGATTTTGATCACAAAAATTTTATTCTTTGAACCAATGCAACAAGTACATTGCTTCAAAGAGGGGCAAAATGTAGACATGCAAAATTAACATTGTGCATTCAATCAGGTTCATTCATTAACTAAACTAGATTTCACATTAGGTCCATTCACCAATTAATCAGGTTCACTTTCATCCATTCATTAGGTACTCTCATCTCCTAAGGTCATTCATTTAAAATCAAATAAACATTATCATAAATCTTTTAATCAAATAAATCAAGCATTCGTTTAATCAAATCCCAAATCATATTTCTCCTTTTCTAATTTAAATAAATCAAATATTTGAGTCAAATTGGTCCAATCATCTAATATCAACTTAATTAATCTAATCCTTGATTAAATGATAACCACTTGGATTCTCTAGATTTTGCCACTTGCACATGAAATTGCATTTAATTGATTTATCAAAATCTTTATTTACTTTCAACTTGGCATAAAGGGAGAATATTCTCCAAGTTTGAATCTCCCCCCAAGTGGACATGTACACCCAACAGAGCATTTATGAGGCCTTACATGTCTCTTACATGTCCCCTTGCCAAAGGTCAAACTAAGCATTTACTCTCATTTCAAATTTCAAATTTCCCCCATCTTGGGCACATTTCACAAATCTTGCACATGCATCAACCACTCACATGATGACAAGTGGCCTCTTTTCATTGGCCTATTTTTAGTCCCACATTGGTCCATTTTCAAAACTCTTAGCATTTGAAAATCTTTAAATAGAGGCATCATTCTTTAGCAAATCCTCCACAACTCCACAATCTGATACAAGGTTAATCTATTCAATAAGGAGCTAATCTTGTCCACACCATCTTCATATCACATTCATATCAATTTCATCATCAGGCTTAAGCAAGGATTGGGAAAGGGCTTCTTTCCATAGAAGCACCCATCCAATATGAGATAATTTACTTCATGTTCTTCATATGCTTATTTAGCTTACTTTTATCATTGTTTGCATTTGAAAGCATTGTTGTATCATTTCATATGGATGTTGTTATTTTCTTTGTTTTAAACTAACATGCTAATGTGTGTTGTTTGTTTTGAGAAAAAAGCAGATTTCACCATCTACAATATGTATAAGAAATTTAATATAATAAATTAATGAAATAAAGGCATATTGTGTGCCAAGTTAGTGAAAGGTTAATTAAATAAATTTTGAAATGGAAAAACACTCAGAAATTATGGTAACCAAATAGTAGTGGAGGTGTAATTAAAGGGAAGTGGAGTTAACTCCATAGGGGCAATTGGTTTTATTGCTCCTGAAAGAAAAGAAACTAATTCTTGCTTTCTATTTTTACCATGAAAGCTTGGAGGTTTTTAGGAAGCTTTTCTCTACTTTTTCTGGAATTATTGTCACTGATTTTGTTGCACGAAATTCGTGTTCTTGAAACTTTTATTCTCATTTCAAGGAAAGTCCTCTGGAGAGGGTGGTGAAGAAATAACTCTGAAAGTTGTTCTTGGAGGGTTGTGAAATCTTATTGTGGTGTTAGAGTTGAAGGGTTTGAAGCTGGGATTGAAGCTTTGAAAGAGTTTTGAGCTGCATCTAGAGATTTGTCTCAGAAATACTTTCAACTCAAAGATTTGTATCTACCCAAGATCCTCTATTCTTTAAATCATTCCTCTGTTAAGTTTATTTGAATGAATTCATTAATAGATTTGTGATTGATATCTTAGAATTTAGCTATATCTATTCTTGTTTGTATTTGTGCCTAGTATTGTGCTTGAATAAATTGTTCTAGTAGGAAATTTCCCTTGTCATAATTTTTCTTTAATGTTATTTGCAACTGGCATTAAGTCTGACTCTTGAATTAATGAATTTCATCTTTGTAAAGAATTCCTTCCCTTTTAATTGGCTCTATTCTCTTCCTCTTGGAAAATTGAAGCTCTTCCTGTGTCATCAGTGTAGCTCCCTCTTCCCTTTGGAATCCTTCTCATTCTGTATATCGTTGTGATATTTAATCATATGTATCACAGGATTTATGTGCTTTGAATCTTTAATACAATATTGGACTATATTTGGCATCAATTCGATTCTTGGAACATTAAATTTATTTTCTTTTAAGAATATTTCCCTTGTCTTGTAGGCTTCTAACATTCTTGTTGGTGACTATACGAAATAGAACCATGATGCCATAGATGGTATCAGAACAACAACAATTCTTTCTTTTAGTATCTACGCCTTGCAACCATGCTTCACATAGTTCCCTCTTTCTTTTATGATGTCGTCCGGTCTGGAGATACCATTGTTGCTCCTCTTAAGTCTTATCCTAACTATCATTTGTAAGTTACCTGGGAGTCTAAGTGCTCTGCAAGTAATCACATTTGATTGCAGTGGAAGCCTATGCTTGGTGTGTCAAAATCTTAAGAGAATATAAGAAGGCCTTTCTGCTTTCCACCACGGGTTTCTTTATTGAATCTATTGTTTAGTTAATTGTAACCTTTGGCTCTAAAATGATAACTCTAGTCTATAGACCAATTTCTTAAATCTTATCTCCACAATATCTTTAATCTTATATCCAGTCTAAGAATCAATACCTTGACTTGATCTCCAGTCGATGGCTTGAGTACCTTGATCCATTTTTGGTTTTCCTAAGCACTTAATATTTTGGTTCAATTCCTTTGGGAATAGCTCGATAGTCATGGCCTCTCTATCATTTACATTCCTTATATCATATTTAACTCCCTATTAGCTTCATAATGAAGTTTCACTCATTTATTCTATGTATCTCATGGGTTGATAGACTTGTTAATTTGCATGCTAACCTGGCGAATGTGTGTTTGGCATAAGTTTGTGCCTATGTTTCGCTTGAAGCCAATCCAATTGTATCTATATATATATAATTTTCAAGCCTTGTCTCTTTTGTTCAATATGCATACTATAGACACTCAAATTTGTCCTCATCATCATCATGATATTTGTGTATTGATTAAATAGATATTATTATTTACTTAATCTATCCATTCAATACTTTCTTCTATTCATGCATTTCATCAAATCATTAAACCATTAAAATATTGAACATTCATATTTGATCATAAACCATTTGCATCAACATGTTCATATTTTGCTAAATAATTAAATCATTAAAATCAAATCATAGTAATCCATATTAAATCATTATTAATCATCTTCATTCACATTTAAAATCCATTTACCTTGCATTTATATCTCCTCTTTATCATTTCCACTCACATGCATTTCATTTAATTACATAATGTGGGATATTTAAATTTCCCTCTTGCAAATCTTTAGTCCCACATTTCCCTCTCAAACACCTCTCCATCCTCAAAGATGCCTATTTAAATGAGATTCCTCTCTCATTTTTAGCCCCAAAAATTTGCATATTCATATTATATTTGTATCTTAGATTGCATATCTTTATATCTTGGACTGCATTTTCCCATTCACCATAGCCTCTTTATTGCATTTTTGTGCTCACAAAATCTGAGCGCAAATGCATAAAAAATATCTTGGTGATAGGGAGACAATGGAGAGTGATTTCATTTAAAATCATTTCCATAGTTTAGAAGTTTTTTTTCTAGTTTTGTTTTAAATTTGAATGACTCCATTGAAGTGAGTATGAAATGGTGATTCTTATTCCATATAATCCTTCATTTTTCAGCTCTCACAAATAAGTATGTACTGTTTAAGGCATTCTTGTATTTATATCTCTCTTATGTGATATAGTTTAGTGATATGTGAATTTAGATTTGTTGATTGGAATATATATAAATATATAACATATATACATTTCGTAGGTGAGTATTGCAAGAATAATATTTATAGAAAATTACTTATAAAAGAAAATGAGTTATAAATAGATATATATTTTTATTTGTTAAGAGAAAAGAGATTGAATAATAAAGGAATTTAAAATTGGATATTTTCATCTAGATTCCTATTAAGAAATGAATGGCTTAAGTTAATTCTTGTTTTAAGTCATTTCTACTTAGTTAGGTTAAGGAAACTACTTTATGGTATCATTAAGGAGATGAGTGAATGCTAATAAAATAGTAGTTGATTTCTATTGTAAAAAGGGTTAATAGTTATTCCTTACCATGAAATAGATTTATGAGCCCTTTCTCCTATTGTTGATGTTGTCCATGTACCAATGTGTGAATGAGTGTATTGTTATTATCTTGAAATTTGATTGTTGTATTTAATCTTGTGAAGTGAGTCTTAGAGTTTTCCAGAGGCTGGATGATTTTCCCTCTTGTTGGAAAATGGATTTATTTGTTAAATTTGGTATTGGGGATGAGGATATTAGGAGACTTCTAGAGGCTAGGATGACCTGTCATCTTGATGGAAAAATTGATCATTTTGATAATGGGATATTTTATTTTGATTGTGAATATGAGGACTGTTTACCCTGCTCTTTTAATTTTCCCTTGTGATTGGTCTCATGGGATTTGTGAGTGGGATGAGATATTGCCTTGCCTTGTGACTTGCTTTGAGTTTTTCTTGAACCTTGAGTATGTGCAAGTGGTGTTAATTTCTATTTCTTTGGTTGACTATTGTTGATAAAGGAGTGGCTTCCAATGGGGGCCGGTGCACAAAGGGGCACCTAGATAACCCATGTGGAAGTTTTGTAACAAGTGATAACAATAAAATAAATTATGGGGAAAAGGGTAGTTCTAACATTAAACAATATAAGTTGAACCTCGCTCAGCCTCAAGTGCTCATTTAGGTTTGAGGTGAGTTAGGAAGGCTTGAAATTGCATAATTGACTACTTCGTCTCCACGAGAAGTAGGTTGATTCTGCATAAGTTGGCATGAGGGGCCGAAGTTTCGTAGAGGCTACCCGGATAACCCATGATGGGGGCTGGGGCCTAGGAAGAACTACCTAGATAACCTAGATGTCTAGTTATGTGATGAAACTTCCCCTATGACAACCATGAGTTTCTGTACTTGTTGTTTTACCTTGAGTACCTATGTGCCTCTGGAAGTATGTTCATGGAAGTTGTTGTTCTTGTTGATGTGTGTGTCTTGTGTTGTGATTTTTGTCAACCTTGTGATATCTAGTCATTGACTATCAGTTGGTGGGGCCCTTTGTTACCTCCTAGAATGGGGGGTGAACCTTTGGTTTCACGTGGTTGGGTGGAATGTGTTACGTTCTCCATTGGGTTCCCCTTATGTTCATGATGTGGAGATTCATCTGATCCACTGTCCTTAGGATAACATCTACTCTTGGAAGGTTGATTATTGTACTTGTACATGTATTGTACAACTCTATCATGTTTCATGTATCCTATGTGGTGCACTCCTCACTTGTATCGAGGAAGTGTGATTGTACTTATTGAAATTGAAACACTGAGTTGATGTATCGAGCATGAATGTAAATAATTATGTAATTAGTGACATTGTACTTGTTAATTGAAATGGGAGTAATCAATTATTCTTCTATGTTATATAATGGATGTTTCTCATGGTTCATATGTTCATTTGTGATGAATAAATGTTATGCTTAATGATGATTTGTGTTTAATTATTAATAAGTTATTTGGTTTTGTGATTTTGGATAATGGAAAATAAGTAATGTAGTCGTGTACCCTAGGGGACTTAGGGAAATAATTAAAGTTATGTTCAATTTTATTGCTCAACATTATACTTAGAATTTATTTTTTTCCATTTTTAGTTGTTTAGGCTTTGTCCTCTAGGGTTCTCGATGAGGCGTTACAAAATAATTTGAGATCCTTTTACCATGTTTTTTGTTTTTTCAATCCCTTGATTAGCCAACAAATCTACTACCCTATTTCCCTTCCCATATGTATGTTTGGCAACTTGTACCCGAGTTTCCTGCATTAGTTACTTAATGCGATTAATTTAATTTGGAGACTCTAAACCCCAATTCTTCCACTTGAGATTTCATGTATACATAGTGTGGAGTTTCATTCCAATTATGTATTCCTTAGTCCTTTCTGTTTGCATAATAAATTAATCCTTGTAGTATTCCTTCTATCTCAGTTGCGTTGTTGGTCATGTCTGGTAACTTAATTAATAATATTGCTTCTAGGTTGCCTTCTATATTGCGGATTATGCAACCAACTCCTGACTTACCTGAAATTCCCTTGGATGCCCCATCAATTTTACCTCAATTTTAGCTTTCCTTCTTTGGGAGGATCCCATTTATTATTCTTTCTTTTGTCTTTTGAGATCAGATCCAATTGGAAGAAAGGTGGGATTTTAAGGATTTCCATTTTTTCAGTAATTCATTATCCTAGATTGTGAACTTTTCTTTATTTTGTACTTTGATATGGGTATTCATCAATTTAGCTATGTTGTTTGCAGTCATGGTCCAAACCTCTTTTTTTTCCTTATACTTATACTGAAAGATTCTCCTATTATGTTCCTTCCATATATTCCAAATTAGTACAAAGGGGGCCGTTTTCCATATTTGACCACAAAAGGCCCCCTTTTTGTGGGTGAGACAACTTGTAAATAAATTTTTTAGTTTTTTGTTTCTTTGGGTTGCCCAATCCAATTTATTTTACAACCATTCCCACCCTTGAACAACAAAGGGGAATTTTAAGAGTATGTGGTCTGCACTTTCAGAGTCGTTCTTGCACATCACACACCAATAATAATAAAACACTGTAACATACAATGATTAGCACATAAGAAATAAAGACTATGCATTGTTATTGAAATGTTGACAAAAGACTTAGGCCACACATATTTATAGCGCATAGATAGAATAAAAGGAGATTGACTTTTAAATTTGTTGAGTGTTTGAAATCAATGCTATATATGAGGGAATAACCAAGTGTTGCTAGCACATGAAATAAAGAATGAAGCACTTAGGGAATATTCATAAACTTAAGATCCAACAACAAGTTTAGCACATAAATGACAGTGCTATAATCATTCATTATGCATCAAAAAACTTGCAAATACAATGCATTATATATGAAAAATCAGTTAAAAGTTAAAGAGATATTTGAAAGATCATTTAAATGCTGACTAGGTCATAGTACAACAAGCACCAAAATGCACAATGGAAGGTTTTAGGTGGAACCAAAATATGAAAACTATATTGCAAATAGAAGTCTAAATTGTTAAGTGTTGTTCAACGATGGAGAACCAAGTAAAATGTGGAATAATTCATGTTAAAGCTGGCATATTTGGAGTCAACCTGTTTATATTTCACCTTGCATTTCTGAAATGAATTCTTACTGTCTCTATTTTAGTTGATCTACTGTTCTATTTTGATGAGTAATTATTTTAAATGTTACTACCAATTGGAATTAGTTGTTGAGTTGAACCTTATTGTTGAGAAGTGGCATTCAACATAGCTTATTTATAGCCAACTAAGTCTCACATTTCTATATAAATACGAGAGGATATTTCTTCATTTGGACATATTATTCACTTGCATTCTACTGCTTTTATCTAAGTTATTCTTGTTTTGAGCTAAGAGCTTATTTGTGAGGAGAGTTGTGAGAGTTATTAAGAGAAATTCCTAAGAGTGGAATTGGAGAATTTAAAAAGAGTTGGTGAGCTGTTCTTGGAAGGACTGAGCTTGGGAACCAATGTGTTCCAATTGGAATTAAGCTTTAAATAGATATGTGGTTTCTACACTTATGTAACTTTTATGTTTTTTGAAAATATTGAGTGAATTTGATTACTTGCACACTTGGAAAAATGTGTAATTTTTATCATTAGATGATGATTGTCTTCTTTGGATGTATGTAATGGGTTCATGACAAATCTAGATAGGAGTTGTATTTCCTTGTTTGATATTTCTATATATTTCATGTTATGGAATAGGAGTCCAAGATAGTATTAAATACTATAACAAAGATATAGCTTATAAAGGCAATGCTTAGTTTGAATTGTTGAAATATTGAAATTTCTTGAGTTTCTTTGATAAATGTGTCAAAAGTACTTGTGTGAGGTAACATGTATTTGATAGCATATTATTCTAGGAAAACCCTAGATGTTAATGAGGTTAGCAAGTATGAAAAAAATGTTGGTATGAATACTTTTCATCATGGATATAAAGATATGACATGCAAACTGTTGGAATTGTGTGCCTCAATCTCACAGGTTGAAACCTCTGAGTAAGCATGGTCACTGTGACTGTTGAGATGTCTGGCCGATCTGCCTCTGATCTTAATCTGTCAGCTTGTCTGTGTGACTTCTAGAATCTCTTAGCAATCGGTAAAACCTGAGCCTTCGACGTAACTTGGATAGTCAGAATGAGTCTTAGCGCCAGGAGAAGTCTTGTCGATGGAATTGTCTTGTTGATAGTCATTGTGACTCTGGCCGATGGTGTTTGGTTGAAGAGACTCTTAGCGAGGGATGTTATCAATGTGAATTTTTGTGTTCGATGTAACCCTTTGTTGAGTGGG
Organism: Sequoia sempervirens; assembly: GCA_007258455.2. Classification (NCBI taxonomy): domain Eukaryota; kingdom Viridiplantae; phylum Streptophyta; class Pinopsida; order Cupressales; family Cupressaceae; genus Sequoia; species Sequoia sempervirens. The sequence continues at coordinate 259,409 of VDFB02328646.1, forward strand.
TTGGTCTGGCTGACAGATTATTCTTATTGGATGTTGGGGAGACTCTGGGCGACAAGTGGTTTCGGCGAAAGGTGTGACCTTGGAGACTCTTGGTGACGAATGATTGTCTCACTGATTGTATGGTATGTTGTCGGTATGAATCCTAGCGAAGGATGGACTCGAGGTGACTTGGAACCTACGAGATGACTCTTAACGATAGCCTAAGTCTTGCCGACAGATGTTCATATCGGTATGACTTGAGGACTCATTATGACTCATAGCGACTAGCATTTGTCTGGATGATGGGTCTACTGAGGATATCGGTGAAAGGTCTTTCCAATCTTGTTGATAGAGTAAGTCTCACCGATGGGAGTGTTGATGTCGATGTGACTTTTGAACTTGTTCTGATCTCCTGCCGATAGTAGTGACTCTTGCCAATAGCGATGGATGTGTAATCAGTCTTGTGGCATTGGGGAGACATGGTTAGTGTCTCACAGACATGCAACACAGTTTGAACGTCTTGATCGAATGACTATCCTACATGGTTTTTCTTTGACCAATTAGAGAAGCAAAATGGGAACCGCTAGTAGTTGGACTATTGCAGCCATTCCTATGAGGAAGATCAACAGATCATGAATGACATGGATATACTCTATAATCAAAGATGATGAATGATTTGATGAACAGTTGGATGAGTAACGGTGTGAGATAACGAAGTGTTGCTCGATTGAATACAAATTATTCTGAGTGAATTCGATGCATGTTTTCTAAGAGCATTTTTGTGTAAGGTTGATCAGTGAATATTATGTTGTTGTAAATTGACATCATAGAGTGAAGCTCGTACTCTATATGTAATTTTTTTACTATAATACAAAGGGGTTTTTCTTGGTGTGGTGGGTTTTTCTCCCATAAGGGTTTTCCCACTTAAATCTGGTGTTCATCTTTGTATGTTAATTTCTCTATTTCAATTATTTATTTCAAGTGTATATTAATTGGATTGTAATTGAAAATTTAAAGTCACCTCTGCATTCTTCCCTGAGGTTTTGACGTTAGGAGAGTTATTTCCACACCTTAGCTTTCCTTACAAGTGGTATCAGAGCCTGGCTAGTTGTGTTATCCTTGTGGGTACATTGGGTTTTTTGTGTCAATTCTATTTTAGTGGGAGTCTTGTAGAAGTTTTGGTAATTTGAATTATAGGTTAAGATGGCAAGCATGTCAAGAAAGATTGAAATTGAGAATTTCAATGGTAGTAACTTTGAGTTGTGGAAACTTAAAATGGATGATCTATTTGTTGATCATGATCTTTGGATTGTTGTGTTTGGAGTGAAGCCTACAGGCATGAAGCAAGAGGATTGGGACCTTGAAGATCAAAAATAAAAGGGGCTGATAAGGCTCTATTTGGCAGACTCTGTTCTTCTGAATGTTCATGAAGAAAAGACTGCATTTTCCTTGTGGAAAAGACTGGCAGCTATTTATCAGGGCAAGTCCTTGGTGAATAAATTATTCTTGAGGAAGAAGCTTTACACTTTAAGAATGAAGGAAGGAGGATTTGTTGCTGATCATTTGAACACTTTCAAGATGTTGATTGATCAGTTAGCATCTATGGGTGTGAAGATTGATGAAGAAGATCGTTATATGTTGTTATTATGTTCTTTGCCAGATTCTTGGGATCACCTGGTGATGGCTATTGGGAGTACGTACGACATCCACTTTTAAGATGGAAGATGTTGTTACTTCTTTGTTATCAAAAGAGATGAGAAGGAAATATTCTGAGATGGTGAAGGAGGCTCTTGCTGTTAGAGGAAGATTGAAAGAAAAAGGAAAGAAGAAGGACAAGAAGTCCAAATCCAAATCAGAAGGGAGATCAAAGTCTCCTAGAGAGAAGTCCAAGGTGAAGTGCTGGAATTGTGGGAAACCTGGTCATGTCCGAAAGGATTGCAAAGAGGAGAAAAAAGAAGAAGATGAAGAATTCTTCTGACAGTGATTCTTCTTAGAGTGATGTAGACGATTTCATTGCAACCTTGGCTACACAGGCATCTCATAGAGACTAGTTCACTAAGTATGAAAAACATGACGGTGGAAAGGTGTATTTGGCAAATGATTCATCTTTAGAAATAGTTGGTTGTGGAAGAGTCAAAATTTAATTCCCTGATGAAAGAGTGAAGGGAATCAATGATGTAATGCATATACTAGGTCTGGCTCGAAATCTACTTTTTGTTAGTAAGCTGAATAATATTGGAGTGCAAGTCACGTTCTCTAGAAATGGCTGCAAGATGACTAGAGGCTCTATGGTGCTAGCAAGGGGTGCTCATGTATTGGTACCTTGTATAAGCTAGATGCACATGATGTGCAATGCAATAATGTCTCTATAAAGTCATAGAAATCTACTCATGGAGAAAAGAAGGTAAAAATTCCTAATAGTGTAAACTCTATGGAAGTTAAACTTCTAGTAGAAAAGACTATGCTCTGGCATCATAGGCTTGGCCATATTAGATAAAAAGGTTTAAAAACCTTGAAGAATAAAAACCTGGTTGAAGAGCTTGATGATTGTAACCTTGAATTCAAATTTTGTGAACATTGTATATATGGTAAACAATATTGTGTTTTATTTTACTCCAGTCCTCACAAATATTTTGGTTTACTTGATTACATTCATTCTAATGTTTTTGGTCCAGTAAATGTTCCTTCTCTGTCTAAATCAAGATATTATGTATTGTTCGTTGATGATTATTCAAGAAGAGCATTTGTTTAGTTTTGGAAAAGTAAATCAGAAGTGTTCAGTCAGTTTAAGGAATTTAAGAACCTTGTAGAAAATCAAACTGGAAGAAAAATAAAATGTTTAAGGACTGATAATGGCAGTGAGTTTTGTTTTGATGATTTCGAGAGGTACTGTAAAGATCATGGAATTAAAAGACATAAAACTACACCTTACACTCCACAACAGAATGGAGTTGTAGAAAGGTTCAATAGGACAGTGATGGAAACAGCATGAAGTATGTTGAGTAGTGTTGGCTTGGAGGAGAAGTTCTAGGCTGAGGCAGTTGCTACAACATGTTACTTGATAAACCATTCTCCTAAATCCGCTCTTGTTGAGAAAACACCTTTGGAAGCATGGTCTGGAAAGAAGCCCTCTCTAAGACACATTCGAGTATTTGGCCGTGAGGCATATGCACATGTGCCAAATGAGAAAAGATCTAAATTGGAAAACAAGGCTGCGAAATGTATTTTTATTGGTTATAGTGCTGGCATAAAAAGATACAAGCTTTGGAATCCTAATACAAAGAAGGTTCTATACAACAGAAGGGTATGCGCAGGATCATGATGGGCCAAAAAGTGGCAATATGATGGGTATGTGGCTGGAAACTTTTTTTTTACCCAAAATTGATAAAACAAAAAGGGTTTTTAAAGGAGATTATCAGCTTTCCACCAATATAAATTATGCCTTACTTTGAATTTAATAAGTAATTATTATTCATTTTCTATTTGAATTATAACTAAATTCCTAATTGATAGGCTGATTGAAAAACATCTATAACTTTAAAATGGTATCACATTTTTTTTAATCCAAAACATGCATCACATTCTATGCTTCGCATACTATAGGATTAAAAAAAGAAAAATTGAATTTCATAAAGTTTTGACAAAGTTAAAGTTTGAAATGAAAGATCTTGGTGCAGCAAGGTATATTCTGGGAATGGAAATAACCAGGGATAGGAAGAGTAGAAAACCTTGGCTCAGTTAGAGTAAGTATATTAAGATTGTTCTAGAGAGATTTTGTATGACTGATTGCAAGCAACTAGTTGTTCCAGTTTTGCAGGGAACGAAGCTATTTGTTGAAGACTGTCCAAAATATCCTACTAAGATGGAGGACATGGCCAGTGTGTCTTATGCTAGTGCAGTTGGTAGTCTAATGTATGCAATGGTTTGTACAAGGCTAGACATTTCCCAAGCAATGGGAGTACTTAGTCGGTTTATGGCTAATCCTAGAAAATCATATTGGGATGATGTGAAAAGAGTATTCAGATATTTGAAGGACACTTCAGAATATGCTTTGTGTTACCATAGAAATTTGGTTGAATCATAGAGAACTCTCAGCATTCGAGGCTATGTGGATTATGATTGGGCAGGGGACATTGATAGCAGAAGATCCACCAGTGGATATATTTTCATGATGAGTGGTTGTGCAATGAGTTGGATGAATAAGCGGCAGGCTGTAGTCGCTTTGTCCACTATAGAGGAAGAATACATAGCAGAAACACATACCTATAAGGGAGCAATCTAGTTAAAATGTTTGTGTTCTAACATTGGTTTTGATGTAGGGCAAATAAGAATTTATTGTGATAGTAAGAGTGTTATTTGTTTGGAAAAAAAATCCCAATTTCCATGCCAGGACGAAGCATATAGATGTGCAGTATCATTTTGTACGAGATATGGTGGAGGATGGAAAGGTCTCTTTAGAAAGAGAGGATACTCTAAAGAATTTTACAGATGCATTAACGAAGCAAGTGAGCACAGACAAGTTCAGGTGGTGTGCCAGCTCGATGGGCCTCGATGCCCATGAATTTCAATAGTTTTGTTGTGCTCTAGAGCTGCCTGTGTGATCTTCGTCAAGTGGGAGATTGTTGGAATTGTGTGCCTCAATCTCACTAGCTGAAACCTTTGAGTAAGCATGGTTGCTATGGCTAATGAGATGTCTGGCCGATCTGCCTCTGATCTTAATCTATCAGCTTGTCGGTGTGACTTCTAGAATCTCTTAGCGATTGGTATAACCTAAGCCTTTAGTGTAACTTGGACAATCAGAATGAGTCTTAGAGCAGGGAGAAGTCTTGCCGATGGAACTATCCTGTTGATAGTCATTGTGACTCTGGCCGATGGTGTTTGGTTGAAGAGACTCTTGGTGAGGGATGTTATCGATGTGACTTGTTGTGTTCAGTGTAACCCTCTGCCGAGTGGGTTGGTCTGGCCGACAAGTTATTCTTATCGGATGTCGGGGAGACTTCGGGCAACAAGTGGTTTCGGCAAAAGGTTGTGACCTTGGAGACTCTTGGCGATAGATGATTGTATTGTTGATGGTATGGTTTGTTATTGGTATGACTCCTAGCGAAGGATGGACTTGAGGTGACTTGGAACCTACGGGGTGACTCTTAGTGACAACCTAAGTCTTGCTGACAGATGTTCATATCGGTATGACTTGAGGACTCATTATGACTCATAGTGACTAGCGTTTGTCTGGGTGATGGGTCTGCTGAGGATATCAGTGAAAGGTCTTGTTGATCTTTCCGATAGAGAAAGTCTCATCGATGGGAGTGTTGATGTCGATGTGACTTTTGAACTCATTTTGATCTCCTATTGATAGCAGTGACTCTTGTCGATAACAATGGATGTGTAATCGATCTTGTGGCATCGGGGAGACATGGTTAGTGTCTCACCGACATGCGACACAATTTGAACGTCTTGACCAAATGACTATCCTACATGATTTTTCTTCGACCAATCAGAGAAGCAGAATGGGAACCACTAGCAGTTGTACTGTTGCGACCGTTCTTGTGAGGAAGATCAACAGACTATGAATGACATGGATATACTCTGTAATCAAAGATGATGAACGATTTGATGAACAGTTGGATGAGTAACAGTGTGAGATAACAAAGTGTTGCTTGATTGAATACAAATTGTTCTAAGTGAATTCAATGGATGTTTTCTAAGAGCATTTCTATGTAAGGTTGATCAATGAATATTATGCTGCTGTAAATTGACATCAGAGAGTGAAGCCCACACTCTGTATGTAATTTTTTTACTATAATACAAAGGGGTTGTCCTTGGTGTGGTGGGTTTTTCTCTCGTCAGGGTTTTCCCACGTAAATCTGGTGTTCATCTGTGTATGTTAATTTCTATGTTTTAGTTATTTCTTTCAAGTTTATCTTAATTGGACTATAATTGAAAAGTTAAAGTCACCTCTGCATTCTTCCCTGAGGTTTTGATGTTAGGATAGTTAGTTCCGCACCTTAGCTTTCCTTACACAAACCATATTGTTAGTCTATACTTGAATGATTACTTGATCATTGCTTTACTTGATTATTGATTGGAACCCTAGGTTAAGAATAACCTACATGATTAGTCTGATCATTGATTGTTGATTTTATCCTAGGATTAGGGTAAACTATGGATGAGATTACCTATATGATTAAGTTGATCACTTGAATTTGTGAATTACTACTGATTGGAGCCATAGGTGGGTATTTCATATTGAGTGGGATTTTTACTTGATTTGTTGTTCTACATTGCTTATGTGAAGTCATTTTATTGATGAAAAATATTCTTTTTGAATAGTATTTTATTGATGTGGTTACACTCTTGAATAGAGTCATTTATTGTTAAGACTATACTTTTGAATAAGTCATTTACTGACATGATTATTCTTTTATTGAGGCCAATTTTTTATGAGATTTTAATTTTTAATTTGAATAATTTATTTTTGTGATATTCCTGAATCAAGACTTTTATAGATGAATTCTATGATAAGATGAAGCTCATGTAGCTATACCATAGATTAAGAAGTTATTCATAAGATAGAACCATGGGAATTACCTAGGCCTAGTTTATTATAAAGGAAATAGGTTGTTCCTGGGGTTAAAGATTACCTTAAGAAGGGAATTACCTATGCATAGTACATGAATGGTCATTAACCAAATTGAGCTAAGATAGTGGGTGAATAGATGACATTTTATATGAAACTTTGGCCAAAGTTGTGTAAGTAGCCATTGTTTACACTGTCAAGGTTCATTGTGTCCAGTATAGACATTCTAGTTTGGGATTTTCATACTCGTAGGTGTAGCTACTCTATGATTAGGTTCTAGATTGTGGGACACAACAATAAGCTCAGGAAATCTATTTGTTATGGGTTTTTACCAATCAATCTCTTCTTCGAAGGGTAGGGCCATCTTGCCGTAGGTGGCAGATGTGCGGGGGACTAAATTTGAGTCTATGGTTGGCAAAAAAGTGCTTGAGTGATGCTTCTCCTAATCTGTTGGCAGACAAGGTTCAGGGATGTTTGGTGCAATAGTATTGGGGGCAAGTAAAATGTATGCACCAAGGAATGGGGACATCTAGAATGTATATTGCACTAATGTGATGACATCAAGACCAATTTGTGTATCTATTTCTTATGAAGCTCAACTGAGCTATGTATGTTCTCTTATATCCATTTTTCTGGAGGTTGTAATAAAAGAGATGTTATCTTGAGATTTTATATATGTCATTGGAAAGATTGTAATATTCAATTATAAATGCAAATGACAAGTTTGGAATGTTTTTTTTCAAATGTGCATATAATCTTAGAATTACAAGAAAAAAATTATTGCTATGTGATGGCATCGTGAATTATTCACTTGTGGTTAAAACATTGGTAATTCTTTTGAGTAGAACAATGGGATTGTTACAAACCAATCAAAAGAATTATACTCTGGATTTTGAAAGTAATTAATTTTTAATGAACATTGTTAGTTTGTTAGAGGTAGTTGTAGAGATTAGTAATCTAATTAGTTAGATTCAATTGAAAATATCATTATATAGTGTAAATAATTCAATGAATATCAACAAGGAGTTTTGGTGTGCCCTTCAAATTATCTCTGCATTTTTTGTGTTGGTCTACAAATCAAAATTAAAATTTTGTTTGTAATTGTTTGATACCTTCATATTTTTGGGTTTGATACTAGTAAGAGTAAATTACTTTATTGAGGGAAAATGCAAAAGGCCCATTCTTGATATTTTTTGTGGATGTCAAAATCCTACAATCTTTGTATAATATCTTTATTTCATCTATTAGGAAAATAAGTAAGTAGTGTAAATCCTCTTCAATGGATCTCATGATGATAAATTCTCACAAATTTTGGTCTTTAATGATATTAGCATTAAAGTTGAATTTTGAGAATATTAGATACTAAATTATTTTTAAATATATTAACAAAATATTTCAATATTAAATCTAAAGAATAATTTCAAAGATTATTTATTTGAAAGTGAACTGTAGATTTTTGGCACCACAAGACTCCTTAACTCTTCTAGGGTTTTTCACCTAAAAGGAGAGAGGTAGACCAAAAATGCTAAAGGGTTCATTCAAATTATGTTATGTGTGATGTTATTTAAGATAAATGAAATGAACTAAATGCAATTAAGTGATCTATATGACTAAATTTTAATGCAAAACTAAAAATGTAAACTATGTTGGAAAACACATTGTGATATGGAAATAATGAACTAAAAGATGAATAAATGCAAAACAAAAAGAGAAAGGTTGAATCAAAGTGCACCTGGGAAAGATTTGAGAAATTTGGAATGGTCTATATGTTGTATGAAATTATAAAAAATCAACAGTGGGACTCATTTTCCTAGGGTGGCGAATTAGTCTTGCTTTTGGTGAAATCTGTCAGGAACCAATTTCTGACTGTTGGGATCCAGAATCTAACAAAACCTATATTTTCAGTCTTAAGGTGGGACTCATTCACCAGTAGTTGTGAATCGGTCCTCTCCCAAAATTTTGAGAAATCAGTAGACAACTCTGCAACACCAGATCTGGAAATGTTTGCTTATCGAGTTACTGAAGTCAATTCTATATGAAACAGATAGAATACCTTCTCCAAGCTTGAAATATGATTGATTTGAATTAAAGAACCTAGTTGACTTATTGACCACTCTTCAATCACCTAAATGCTTGTTAAATCTGTGTACAAGGGTCTACAAACACACATGCAAGAAGGGGAAAATGGTTAAGGGTTAGCAAATAGAGGTTTTCCTTCATCAGACCCCACTTTGGTAATCAAACCCTTAATGAAATAATGAAATGCAAGAGAATGATAAACAAATAACATGCAAATGCTATCAACTTACCAAACTCTTGTTGATGAAAATTTGAATTTGTATCAATGGATGCTCCAAAATGCTTGAACAATGCTTGATTTGATGTTGCAAGATGCTTGAATGTGTTGTGAGATTGAATGCTTGAATGAATGGGGGCCGAAATGTATGTAAAAAACACTTATTTATACAATCTTGTGCCTTGGTAACCCGTTAATACCTCATCATAGGTCGACATCAAGTGATTTTTAATAAAAACCCAAAATGAAATTTTAATTTTTTTGAATTTGGAGCCAAGCAAATGGGTCCCACCTAGGACCTATAAATGGGTGTTGGGAATTAAGTCATGTTTAATGTTGTTTTTTGGGTTTACATTAAAAAATGCACTTAACTAAGGCTTATAAGGGCATAAAGGGGTCAAATAAAGCATAATAAATAGATAAATAGTGAAGTTATGCCTAGAAAAGATTGAAATCTTCTTACAAGACTTTACAATACTTCAAAATAGTACTTGATAAGCAATGAAACAATGATTTTTAGGTGAATTTTAATGAATAGAGTCTAGAAAAGTGTAGAAATGTTTTACAACACTTCACAAGATGTCATTATTTGAATCTTAGTACCTAAATATGCTTGTTCAAGCCATGTTACAACATAAAATCATAGAAAAATACACCAAACATCATATTAAAGGCCTAAAATACCATGAAAATGGCAAGGGTCCATTTTTCTATGATGCAGAAAGTAATAAAATTCTCAATTGCTTTCATTTTTCATGAAAGCAACATTTTACCAAGAAATTATTATTTATATTGGAAAAAAATTGCACACTCATCATAATTTACCAGGTTACATGCCCAAATTAATGAGTGCAATCTATCAGTTCCAGTGTAGGGAAATAGTATACTAAACTAGGTTTGATAACTGACTCATCTGACTAGACAAACTAATTTTGTATTACTATGATTGATTTTTTTTCTTAAATATTTACTCTCGCTAGTATTTTTCTTGTCAAAAATGTCTCTTGAATTAAAAAATTGGATTAAATTTCTTCATAGTACCATAAATCAAGTAAATGATAATCTATTCATTTTTTAAATTGAAAGGATCTATAATAAGAACATACTAATCGAATGAAACATTAAGATCTAGCCCATGATTTCACAATTATATCCATCTAGAAGATAAATAATAAATAAAGATCAATTGTAGAATTGATATTTATCAAGATAGTTTGCATTCGTTGAAGAAGATAAATATTTCATTCTTTTAACCTTACAACTACATGCATTATGAATACAAACATGAGTATAATAAAAAAGAACAACACAGTTCAAGTAATTTGAAAAGGACATTTAAATTTTTTTTAAAATATGCATATGGTCGGTTATCATTATCTTCTATGGATTAACGAATTAGCTTCAACATTTTCATTTCATAGTAAATATCTATTAATTCAATCTTTTCATTTCATAATACATATTATTTTTCTCACTTAGATTGCTTCTTTTTACTTAAAGATATAATTGGGAGAGAGAAGTGTAGATAGGGGAATCAGAGGTATGTTTCGTTGTTATCTTTATAGTGTACTACTTTTGATTTCTTTGTTAGCTTGCTTCTTATCTTCCTAAGACCTATCGATTGTATTTTCTTGAAAATTTCTATTGAATACTTCACATTAATGTCATTGAAGCACCCTTCAAACTTTGTGAATCTTCTGCACTTGTGCAATAGGAAACCATGGAATCAATGCCCAATCTCTCAGCTCTCCTTCATTCTATTCGATGCCATTTCTCCAGCGAGTTGATGAAAGAAACACAAAAGAAAGATAGAGATAGAAATAATAATAAAAACAAGAGGACAAGAAAAAATGAGGTCAAGAATAGTACTTTCTAAGATGGTGGCTGCTACTCTCCTCTTCGCATCATACCTTTCTCCTTCCTCTTGCAGCCTTGACAGAGCTTAGAAATCGGTAGTACAATAGAAAATATATAAAAAAATAATTTCTTTGTTGTAGCCGCCACTCCATGAGAGAGGTAAGGAGATGAGTTCCTCCATAGTTAGGGCAGAATTTTCTTGGTTTCAATGGGGAGTTTAAGAATTAAGCATAGACGGGTGAGTGAATGCAGTTTGCAGATGAGAAGGCACTAGAAATTAGTAATTTTTTTTTTTTTCAAATGTCAAATATAAATTTGTCCTCTTTGAATAAAGCGAGCTAACCTATTATTCAAAACTAATATTGATTGTTATGGCTTTGCAAACACTAGTGCTAAGCCATTCGATACTAGCAATATAACTCTGGTTGATGGTGTACGTGTTAACCATAATGAGGATCAACATAAAGCCAATAAGGAACATAATTCTGTCTCTAAAGAAGCATATAGTGGGTTTAGCACAAGTATATAAAATTAATTGATTGATTCATGCTAAGGGCATTCATGTTCCGCTTTTAAACTGATCATCGTTTCTTTCAAGAACAGATGGGAAGGATCTCAAGAAAATGTCTCTCTCTAACTAAAGATCAACATAAAATGGCACTAAACCTTCCCTCTTCAAGCCTCGCCAAATAAAAGAGTAAACCAAAGATCTCTTCCTAGACACAATAATATTTAATGTATGTAATGTTTAGTTAAGAAGTGTCATTGAATGTTTTGCAAGCAACAATTCATCAAATGAATGAATATAGATGTTTCCTTTATGTCTCTAATCCATAATCATAATTCTCTTTTGGTTTGCATTTAATTTCATAGGGTAAATGGCAGCACACAATAATATTGAAATTTTTAATCTATTTAATGTTTAGTTATGTAATTTATTGTATACAATTACCAAGTGTAAGTATATTTAAGTTTTGTAGGAGTGCACGAGGATGCTGGGAAAAGGTGATCATGACATACATTTGTTTGTAAACATGTCGAGAGATATGTTCTCAAATATATACACAAAATGCTCTTCTAATCCCAAACTAATTATCTAGGGTTAAAGTAACTATTAGGGTAAGTGAAACTCTTCGTACCTATGTCCATAATTTTAAATCTGTCATTTAATCTTAACTAACAGATTTGTTTATATGACTAGCTTTGTGTCTTTTAATTACTCAACACATAGCATACAATCCACTACTCTAAATATGCATAAATTGGCATTTAAATTGTTCCTACTTCTGAGCCATTAAAATGTAGAACTGAATCTAACCAATAAAAAATACCATTACTTGATATATGTTTATTATTAAGATCTTTCTTTTTCACGATAATCATCAGTTTAATACATGTTAAATTCTTATCCCAACTATTTGAATGAACATATTGATGAGAATAGTCATAAAGATGTCTATGACCTTCCCTCTTTCATAGATTAAATAACAACAAAATAATAATTTTACAACAAAGATTTCACAACCCATGTTCTTGAGAAGAATAATTACTTGTGTTAATTATCCTTCTCATCCCAATTAGGAGCCTTTAAAATATCTATCTCTTTGGAAATAAGACGGGAATCAAATCAGTCCGAAAAGGAATATTTTATAATAACCAAACAAAGATTGGCGGTCGAAAACTTCTCGAGACGATGCCATCGCCAAAAATGGAAGAATTGAATCGCTGTACATATTGAAAAGAGAGCGAAATTTAACACAAGCCCTCGAGAAGCTTATTAGTCAAATTTCAATGTTGTGTTGTCACCAAAATAGAAGCCTTCACTACCTGGCTTTTTCTTCAATTTGGCCCTAGAGAATCCGCTAATGGGATTCGGACTTGATTTCGATGTGACCTCGGGGTTAGAATTCTGTTCCTTAAACTGGACGGACGGCTGTGCTTGATCATTGCAGTCGGCGCCCCACTTTTCTCTCTCCTTCACCATCGGGGGCCTCCTAAGTGGAAAGAAACTCTATAAAACGCTTTCATTCTTAGCAATATTTCCATCCACATGTACTGGTTGGTCTGAATTTTGAAGCTCTTCTTATACTTTGCTATATTGTCCAGTTGCTGCGCTTTTCATTTTCCTGCAATGGAGAGTCGTGGGAGTTCTGGAGGCGGAGGAGGGTGGTGGCTCTATGCCCTGCCGCTCTTCGCCAAGGATGGACGTGCCTACATGCTAAACAACACGGACGATGTATTTTCTGCATGGCCGCTCTACGTCACATTTCTGCTTGTGGCGTGCTGTGCCGCTATGGTTGCATGGTTGAGCCCAGGAGGTTGTGCATGGGCCGCGAGGAAGAATGGCGGCGCCACCATTCCAGGGCCCAGAGGCTTTCCCATAATCGGAAGCCTCATCGATATGAGCCGTGGGCTTGCTCATCGCAGGCTGGCTCAGTTGGCTCGTATTCATGATGCAAAAAAGCTGATGGCCTTCAGCTTAGTTTCGACTCCCGCCGTCATAACCTCTGATCCCGAGGTCGCCAGAGAGTTGCTCAGCTCCGTTAATTTCTCAAACAGGCCGCTCAAGCAGTCGGCTCAGCAGCTCATGTTCGGCCGAGCTATTGGCTTTGCACCCAATGGTGAATACTGGAGAATGCTCCGCCGGATTTCTGCGACCCATCTCTTTGCCCCTCGCAGGATCGCTGGTCATGAGCCTGGTCGACAAGCGGACTCACTTATCATGCTCAAGAACATCCACGACGAGTGTCTTTCCAGCGGCGTTGTGCGGCTGCGCCGCCATTTGCAAGGGGCGGCGCTGAACAACATTATGGGGAGTGTCTTCGGTAGAAGGTTCGAAATCTGTGGAGATAGCGAGGAGGTGAGTAGTCTGAGAGAGATGGTCGAGAAAGGATTCGAGCTTCTTGGGGCCTTTAACTGGGCGGACCATTTGCCCTGGCTGCTCTTCCTGGACCCTCTTAGAATCCACTCGCGTTGCGCCAGCCTGGTGCCACGCGTGAGAGGCTTCGTGCGAAATATCATCGAGGAACACCGAAGGGGCAAAGATAAGGACAACGACAACGCTGACTCTGATTTTGTCGACGTTCTGTTGTCGCTTAATGGAGAAGACAAGCTTGACGACGAAGACATGATCTCCGTTCTCTGGGTATAGAACGTCTTCTTGTTCTCTTTCTTATTGACTTTTTTCTTGACTAAGTCGTTGATGGGTGTGTCTTGGGTCTTGATTTTGACTTGCATGCAGGACATGATATTTCGTGGGACTGACACGACGGCTCTGCTGACGGAGTGGACGATGGCTGAGATGCTGAGGAACCCTGCGGCTCAGAGGAAGGTTCAGGAAGAGCTGCAGCGTGTGGTGGGTAATAGCAGAAGCGTGACCGACTCGGACATTTGCAAACTTCCTTATCTGCAGGCGGTGGTGAAGGAGACTCTGAGAATGCACCCACCTGGTCCCTTACTCTCCTGGGCCCGTCTCTCCACTCAGGACACCATTGTAGCAGATGGAAAGTTCTGTGTACCCGGGGGTACCACCGCCATGGTGAACATGTGGTCGATTACACATGACCCGGCCATTTGGGATTCCCCGGACCAGTTTCGACCTGAGAGATTTCTTGTGTCCGAGGGCGGTGAAAACGTTGACGTTAGAGGAAATGACTTGAGGCTTGCCCCCTTTGGTGCCGGTCGTCGGGTCTGCCCTGGTAAAGCTCTGGGCCTTTCTACTGTTCATCTTTGGGTGGGCAAGCTCCTGCACCATTTCCACTGGGTTGCCCATGACCAGTATCCGGTCGATTTGTCTGAGGTCCTTAAGCTGTCCTGCGAGATGGTGCACCCACTTCATGCTGTACCTGTCGTAAGGGTTGGTCTCCAAGCTTAGTAATGGCTGTCGTCTGTCGGTTCTTTTTTGGTCGCCCGTAGGCTTAAATATGGCATCTTGCGGTTATATGTTTCTTCTCTCTTTATATTCAGTTTATCGTAACAGTGTAATGGTTGTGTGTGAAGTCTGGGGACGATGAATATGTGTAGACATTTTGTCGCTACAGAAACTTTGCGCCGCTGTTCCGGCACTGAAAGATTCAATTTTGTAAATATTGGTCTGCCGTTTTCAATGGCCAGAAATTTTTTTTGATATGTAGTGGGAGTTCTTCATGTCCCCACCTCTCGATATAACTATATTTTATTAATAATAGTAAGTATTAGTTAAAAGCAATATTTTGGCGCACTATTTATTATCATGGTGGATTAATTATACGCTGTAATAGATATACTGGTTTTCTTCTGAGTTGCTCAGTCTGCAGAGAATTTCCAGTAACGTAACAAATTTATCACGCTGTTTACATTAAATGATTTCATACCTTAGCATGCACAGTTTCTTGTTCTGAATAGCTCTCTGTATTTATCTGGCCTGAAACTTTTTCAGCAAGTTAACAAAATTACCGCCTTGTTCAAAATATGTAAAATCATTCATTCCATGGCCTTTTCTTCTGAATGCCTGTATATATATAAATATAATTAGTAGTCGCATCTTGATATGCAATGGGTATGCTTAAGAGGCGTGGAAGGTAATTAGGGAAAAATATGGTTTTTTTTTTCATACATTTTATGTAATTCATGAGATCAATTGATAGGTCATTTTTAAAATATATTGTTTATATATTATTAGTTCCTCGATAAGGCAGATTACTATTGCATTCATTCCATATGCATTTGGTATGCAGCATCGGCCAATCACATTTTTTTATTTTAACATATTACTTTCTATTTGTATAATTTGAATTTTAAAACTTATTTTTTATATTTGAAAATTAACATTTATCTTTTTTTCTATTTGTGCGAGTAGCTTAATAAATCATTTTTTGTTTAAGAAAATTGAGAAAATAGGAAAGCACAGATTGATTACCTAAAAAATGAAAGATTAAAACTAGGGGCTAGGGTAAGAATCCATTAATGCATAGTTAATGCATTAAATGACATCTGATTGGAGGAGAAGCCACCGGAACAGCTAGATGGCTTTGCATGGTCACTGTACTTTGATTATTTAATATAGATTAAAGTCCAAAAAGTTGTTATGGGAGCTGTCACGCAGCTCCAAAATTTATTTGGTTTTTTTTTTTTAAATTATTCTCTTTGTGTGAAAGAATACATACAAAAAAATTTAAATGGTTGTACTGATTGTTGGAGACAGTTGTGACTTGTGAGGGTTTCAAATTGTATTTTTACATATTTTTAAATCGTGCAAGTTTTCCAGTTAATGCAATTGACAAGGGCAAGATTCCACTGTGAAAATGAGCACTTTTGGGATAGAATTTTTGATTTTTAATTTTCAGATTTTTATAATTATAATTGCAAGTAAATATTATGAACATTAAGTTTGAAAATTATAATTTTAAAAAAATTTACAATTAATTTTAAAAAAAAACTATTTAAAATTTTAACAAATTATTGTAACTTAATTTATTTTTTATAAATTGTTTATTTGTACAATTTTTATTTTCTTTTTATATTTCATTTTAGTCTACAATCATTCCATAGTGCAATTATAAGAGAGCTAAATACATTTTTTATGATTGAATAGCATAAAAGTGGAAAGTGTAATCATTAATTAAAGAGAAAATTTATAAATTCTCTATGATTAAAGACATGAAGATTAAAAAAATATATATTCCTTATTTTGAAAGATGTCACATAAATTTTAATTTTCATCTCAAATTTTAAAATAGAGAATAAAGGTTAGTTACACTTTTATGTAAGTGATTTTTTACTAATTTATTTATTATTAAATATTTTTATAATATGTTTATTTTAAATCTATTTATAGAAATAAAATTCAAATATTTTAACAAAATATTTATAGTAATGTTGATTGAATTGTTTTTTATTAATTTATTTATTATTAAATAATTTTATAATATATATTTTGAATTTATTTATAGAAATGAAACTAAAATATTCTAACAAAATATTTACAATAATGGTGAGTCTAAAAAAATGCTATTGAGAAAAGTGTTAATTCCTTGTCATAGATGTTGTATTTTAACATGAGACCTTTAAATGTCTTTTAATGATAACATACAAGTCTTACCCTTGCAACAATGTTTCACTCATAGCATAACTAATTGCATCCATCTTTGCCTTTGAAGTTATATTTAAATTATGTAAAGTAAGGACTGGTGTCATACTTATCTTTTCTACAACTCTTCAAATACACACTACTATCTATTTCCCTATGGAAGTCCCTTCTTTTTTTCATTACATGCAGGAAATGAAAATCCAAGCTATTTTTAACTTTGTCTAATTTTGGGTTTAATAACACCTAAATGAGACTTCTCTTTTCCCTTTTTAAGTTTTGGTTTTTATTCAAAGATCACCTCTTTTGATTTTAAGCCTAGCCATTACCAAAACATGAGTAGTGGGTGATATGATAGTTTAATTTAACTTATTATTTTTCCATAATCTATCTTAGTGTCTTGCTCATATGTCAATTTAATAACTTTCTTTTCCCATCATGTATCTTACAACTATGAACAATATTAGAGTTTTTGCATCCTGACATACATGCCATTTGCATTATTTTATTGATTTTCACTTTAATGGGTTGATCTAACATTTCTTTGAGCCACTTTAATTAGCTTGTGATTTAAGATTTTCTATGCATTTCTAAACCTTAAAGTTTGAGCAATGTGATAGAAATTATGATCTTGACAAGTGGGATGACTAAAAATAAATGACTCTAACAACTATATTCAGTCTACTTCTTTGACAAAACATCTTTCTTTGTTGCTTTCCTAAAAGATTTTTCCTTGAATTTTCCTTTAATCTCCTTTGCATATAGTAACTGCTTCATCACTAGAATTCATCAGTCACTAACTACATTTTTATCTGCTTTCTCCTTTGAATCTAAATGCATTACACTCTCTGGTAGGAACTCGATGCTTGTGTCACTTGTTATTATTATTATTACTATTATTATATTATTAATTTTATTTTATATTTTTAATATATATATATATATATATATATATATTACTTTATTTTATGTATTAACTTTTATATTAACCACATATTCTAACATATTAACACATATAGTTTTCTTTTTTTCTAATCTATCTAAAGATCAATTAAACTATGAGATTTTTTATAAATTAATTTAATTTGATCTATATAGAAATATATTCATTATTAATTATAATAATTTCCTATTTATATTCAATATTTCATATTATAGAATATAATATATCATAATAATAATATAACCTATATATATTATTATATATAATAATAAATATAATTATATTGTATATAATTTAATATGTATTATATAAGTATATAATATGTTAACTATATTTTTTTATTAAATAAGAATGTAATAATTATTAATTAGTAATTATAAAAAAATTATATATATACTTAATAATTTTGTTAAAGAATATAATAATAAATAATATAATTATATGTTTATAATTATTTTTTTATTATATAAAATTTACATTATATATTAATTATGCTAATATATACTTAATTACATAGGGTAAAGGATGTCATAAAAAATAAAACTTAAATGTGCTCATTATTAGGATCTTGGCCTTAATTTTAATTTTAATAAACATAGTCTAAAACCCTCACTGAAACCTTATTTTCAAGTTGTAGCTCACCAAATTGGAGGAGTGAAAGCTCAATACTAGCAAGGAAGAGTTTGAAGGAGTGAAAACCAATAGCGGTGGGGAAAGTAGTAAAAAGTGGCAAAAAATAGCCAACAAAATGGTGAAATTTTTCGTATGATTAAGATTCATTTAACCATCTTGGAAGGCCTCTTGAGGATTTTGAACCATTCACAAAAAAAATGAGTTCATGAAACTCAAATAAAGACACGCGTTTGGCATAATAATACATATAAAAACATCAAGAGATATCCTTATCTCAACACCTATTACACTTTTATGTGACTAATTCATTATAAAATAGATGGCTCAAGAAGGATATCTCTTAGTGTTTTTAAATATATATTATTAATAAATAATATTGAAACCTCATAAATAGTGTTCCACCTTTTGGGAGATTGAACTAAAGGGGAATTAGGGTTCCTCCTACTTCACTTATGTTTTATTAAAGGAAACCAAGATCCCTTAACCAATTGGCTTGATTGAGGGAGGATTTAGATGATCAAGATCATTTCCTAGGGTGTGATTAAAGAGAAAAGGGGGTTTACCACCAAGAAAAGTATTGGAAAGAAGAGGGTGAAAATGATATGTAAAATTAACTATGCAACCAAAGATATGAAACTAAAAAATAATAATAATGAATTGAGAAAGAATAGAGGGGTGCCTGGAGAACTGAAGATGCTTGAAACAAGGTTTGAAATTCTAAAAATCAAACTTTTAAAGCATACTGGGACACATGTACACCATCCTGGGTGATTTAGTCCCAATTTAGGGTTTTTGTGTAGAAACTAGAATTTCACAACTACAAGTCTAAATCCTTCAAAATTTAGAAAAAGTGCAATACCGGGACTCATACACCACAAGTAGTGATTTATTCTCGTTCTGCTTTTCCAAAAAGTCAAGGTCTGAATTTGTTCCTCTCTGCTCTTTTCTAACTTTTTTTTCCAGATTTTAACCTACTAAAAGCCTACAAAACAAAATATTGTATTGATTTGCTTATGGGGGATTTACCTTGGTCAAACCCCTAGTTCAATAATTAAACCTTGAAAGAGATAATATATCTTGAATGTAAATGTGCATGAAAGTCCTAATCTTAAGTGCATCTAAGACTAAGAGATCTAGAGTGCAATGAAACCCTACTCTAATGTGCTAGAATAGGATGCATGTGTGATGAATGTTATTTTACCTATACTAAGTGATGCAAAAAAAAATGCAAAAAGAAGGAAACAACACTAAAACAGCTCAAGATAGGGCTAAATTAACTCAAACAAAATAAGATCAAAGAAAGAAGATTTATAGGGTATGTGTAGGATCATGATGGGCCAAAAAGTGGCAATATGATGGGTATGTGGCTGATGACTTTTTTTTACCTAAAATTGATGAAACAAAAGGGTTTTTAAAGGAGATTCTCATATTTCCACCAATATAAATTATGCTTTATTTTGAATTTAATAAGTAATTATTATTTATATTCTATTCAAATTACGACTAAACTCCTGATTGATAGACTGATTGGAAAACATCTATAGATTTCAAACGGTATCACATTTTTTGAATCCAAAACATGCGTCACATTCTATGCTTCATATCATATAGGATTAAAAAAAGAAAAATTGAATTTCATGAAGTTCTGACCAAGTTAAGGTGGTCAGACATATGGGTTTTTATTATTTTTAAAATTTGTAATAAAAAATTCATAATTGATTATTTATTTGGAAAAAATTACAAAAAAAAATGCATCACATCGGGACATGAGACCTCTACTTATATCTAAAATATTGTAAAAAATAATATCATTTTATTGTGGTTAGGGTGGTTAGGCAGACACCTACTTCTTATTTTTTCCCTGAAATTTAAGTACTACTGCATTGAAATTTCAAATTTTCAGCAAATAGATTTATTTTTAAAAAAAAACAAACCTAATAGTTTAGAAACTACATTCAATTTGCTACATATTCTCTTCTTATATATTTTTGAAATAATATAGATAACGTATTCAAATTTTTACGTCAAGTTGCCTAACTTTTATTTTTCTGATTTTTTTGCCGCTTAAGGGCCTATTTTTTCCATGATGATCCTACACATACCCTATACCTTTTTTCAAGTTAATCTTTGGTTGGATCTTTGATGTTGATAAAATTTGACCTCCTTGATGGCAAAATGGTCTAAAAGTGGAAGCAAAATTATCTAGATGTGATGAGGATTCAAATGATGCAAGTGGGTATGTGATAAGATGAACAAAATGCAAGTGATGAGAGCTTGAAGGTGCAACAATGGTGGATATGAGAATGGTTGAGCTTGAGATAGGTTGGAGAGCTTGAAAAATCCAATGTGTGTTATCTCAAAATGAAGCCAAAAATCCTCTAGTTTAGGGGAAAGGCCACTAGGGATTTGAACGGTCAGGATTTTGCCAACATGGGCAAGATGAAGGGCTATGGTGAGTTGAGGAATCACAAGCCCTCACATCATGCCATGTGGAGGATGAGATGTCACAAGGAAAAGTCATGAGGAGGTACTTGCAAGTACCTTGGGATGAGAGTGATGGTAACAAGTGAGGAGGCTTAGAATTTCCCAACAACCTTTATGGGGAAGAGGGGAACATTGGAGGAATAAAAGTGAAGTTTAAATTCACATGATTGGAATTATCTAGAGGATAAGATAGGGTCTCTATAAAAGGAATTCCTTGTCCCATGTGACTAATGTGACATATCAATGATCCCCATGGGGAAGAGGAGAGCTTTGGAGAGATAAATGTGAATTTTTAATTCACATGGGGAAGAGGGTCTAGGCTAAATGTGGAAATTGTGATGGTTTACCAAAAAGGTATGTTAAATGTAGTAAGGGGATTAGATTAAGGTTATGCAAACAACTAATTAAGAAGATTAATGGAAGATTAGAAGCAAGTTGGAAGATGTGGAGGATGTGACATTAATCTTGATTAAGGGTGTGTACATCCTAATCAAGGATTAGTTTGACTAATCCATATTAGAAGAGGATTATGGAGGATGTGACATGTGAAGAATTAAATCAATGCCTTATTTATTTAATTCTTTGAGGAAAAAGAGGGATAAAGGGTAAGGTATTTAATTATTTAATTAGATATCTTAGGGATTTAGAGGACCTTAGGGATATTGAAATTAAATAATAGTAATATTACTTAATTAATGCAAGTAAGAGGATATTTAGATGTAAAGGGATAAATTTGGACAAATACAAGTGTCCAAATGTAGGTGTCTACAACATGAATGGACATAAAGATGAAGACTTACTTTAGGAGATCTCTAATCACCCTAATAAGCTACAACAATTCATGTACCTTCCATTAGGTAGAAAGTATAATGATAATGGAGGATGAAATCACTTAGGAAACAAGTCATTAGGCTTGGTTCGATGGCTAGTTGCTTCACCCCAAGCCAGAATCCATCATGATTCTCCATAGGCAACCATCATCAATCCTTGACAATGCTAGATCTTGAATGAAAGTGAGATTGAAGACCTACAAAAACACTGTAATGTTGCTCCAATACTTCAACTTTATCTGCTCTTGGTTCTTGAATGCTCAAAAATATCTCTTGAATTCTTACTTGAAAGTTCTTGGATTACTTAGCTCTTGAATTGATTTTTCTCGAGGTGAAATAATGATTTGAAACCTTGTTTTTATAGGAACTTCATCTAATTTACCACTTATTAGATCCCAAATGATGATATTAGCCAAAAATTTGAATTAGAAACCTTTAATTTCCTAGTCAAACCCTAAAAAGGGGCCACACGAGACTCATACGGCCAAGGTGGCATATGGATCCCACCTAGGGGGACTCATATGCCCAAGGTGGTGTATGATTCCCACCCTAGCTTTTCAATGTGAGAAAATGTTGAGGTGTTAGAAAATTAAATGTCTTTGTTGATTTTGTCAGGATTTCAACTGAAATAAGCCTTGGATTTGGAATAAAGGGTCTTAAGGGCCGAATGATTTAAAGTGTATGAATGCAAAGGTACTAAAATAGGTCCTAGCTAAGTGTGAGATTGTACCATCTCCAAGAAGGGAGTACAACTTTCTACACTACAAATATGCTAGTAGAATTTGCAACAAAACATGGAAGACAACAGTATTAAGGTATGGTTAGGGTAAGCATTAGTGTTAGGTTAGGGTTATACACTACTACATAGAGGGGGGGCTTAAAACAATTTTTGAGTATATTGTCTTAACTTGAGACAAAAAAAAAACTTGTGTATTCTCTTAAATATTGACTTTTAAAAGTGAGTTTCTCAAATTATTGTCTTAAAAAAATGTCTCTTTAGAGAAAATAGTTGGGATTAAAGACATTGTCTCTAGAGACAATATGGAAAAATGATTTAAAAAAATATAATTTATTTTAAATATTTTTTTAGTGTGGTTTTCAACATTCAATATTTCCAAATTCTCGTCATCCATAGAAAAGAGAATTCAACATTACTATTATCACCTTAGTACACATCCTTGCTAAGTTGCATGATAAATACATTTCTGCCTAAAAGTGTTGGAAATGAGACCATGCATTTAATGTTTTAGCATAAAACACAAAAAAAAATATCAATCATCCATCTGTACATAATGAAATAATTTCTAAGAAGGAAAAAATACTAAATTTTATTGAGAAAAGGTGTTTTTATAGCAGATAAAATTCTGAAAATGACTTATATGCCTTCAAAATATGAAAAATTACATATATTTCTTCAGTCTCAAAGAATGGTTTTTGAGTTATAGTATAATGTTTTACTGAGAAGAACTTAAAAAGGTTACAATATACAACAACAAAAGTAAAAACTAACTAAAAAGGTGATCCTTACTTCCTTTTTGGCTATCCTACGTTGGAGAGAACATAGGAAAGCATCTAATTACCATTAAATGACTATTTTAAAATTATTGTTGATTGTTTCCTTTCATACAGGTGCTTGAAACTTCCTTCATCATGCTTTTGAAAACTAGAAACTCCTTGGTGGCGTTGGAGAAGGGAAATTTTTCCTTTTTCAACCTTCATTAGCAGCTTATAAGACTCCAAAATTTTCCTTCCATGCCTAAATATCTGCAATTGTTGTCTCTCATCTACTAGATAGGTGGGTAGTTCGACAAACTATCTTCCGGATATTTGAAACTACTTTCATAAGATGCTTGAAAACTATCATTAACTACCCCAAAATTAGCCCTTAAGTGTTCAAAAACTTATTTAAATTAAGGAATTAAGTTTCTCCAATTGATTTCTAGAGTAGCAGTTCTAGGTTTCCCAACTAAAATATTATACACGTCTTGCACTAATACAATTTCACTACCTAGATCTTCAACGTATAAGGGTTCTATAGTTCTACCTATCACCTACAATCCAAGCCAAATTAATTCAATATTTTTAATGTAAATAAAAAAATAACTAGTGGCAACCCAACCATCTATTGATAATTTACCAATTGAACTAACAATCTTTCTGCCATTGAACTACTGAGATTTTTGTGGTATCAAAAAAGTAACGACCTAAAAAACATTTTACCACTTTTTTTATCAAATTTATAAATGTATCTGACATATGAGGCTTTCCAAAATTAATAGTAAACTACAAATAATGTAATCTTAAATGTTGCAAATATGGTGCTTTATAGATTATTATGCTATGGGAATTTACTTGATTTAAAGCAAAGGGAAACTAGTGATTAACAATGATCTTGCTCATGTTCACTCTATCATTGGAAGCCTCCTTCAACTCAAGAGACATGGAAGCTATTAACTTTTTCGCCATTTCATCTCACATGAATGCATTATTTCTCTACTTACACAAGTAGATGTAACATATATTATGAGTATAACAAAGAAAAATAGTATAAAAAATAGGGGGAAAAGTTAAGTTACTTGATAAGTAGATGGGTATAAAAATCATGTGGGTGAGTAAAAAGTTGATGAAATTAGGAGTAAAGAGTATTCTTTTAATAAAGTTGATAGCATACATTATGAAAACAAATAAAAACCAAAATGCAGTGTCATCGTTAAGATGATATTCAATCATACTAGAAACATTGAGAATAAGTGATAGTACTGAAAACATTACTTGAGGAGCAATTTTGAGGAGGTGTGAGAGTATTAGCTTCTTCATTAAACGATGATCTCTTCCATAGTCAGAAAAGGCCACCATTGACTTATCCAACCACAACAATTGCAAGGTTGTATGAAGTTTTTTTGTTGTAATAGATGAATGATGGTGTATCATGGTCTGCAACCCAAATTTACATTTGACATTTTCAAGGGATTTGATTTATAATGGATTTGAAAAATACTTGAAAGAAGTCTTCTTAGATAAACCTGTATGATTTGAAAAAAAGTATTAAAAATATTTGGTCAATTACAACACCACAGAGCTCCATATAAGTATGTATGTTGTTACACTTATATACTGATATGCAATCAAACCACTTTTTGACTGTAATGGGGAATGATATTTAGTCTAGGTGGGTTTATAAAGAAACTTAATTGATGGCGTATTAAAAAATATTCAACTTATTGATATGCAATCAACCCACTTTTTGATGGCAATGGAAGTTTATTGATGGCATATTAAAAAATAAGCTTTAGAAGGTAGATTATGAATATGTACAGAAGTTATGAATCAAACCATCATAATTATGGACTAGTAACTTCAATTCAAAACATCCATAAATAGTTTATAGTCAGAGTTTTAGAGCTTCCATATTTATAACATAAAATTAGCATTGTTCGTAGAAGAGTAGTGATGAATTCTAATGAGGTAGCTAAAGATAAGAGATCAACAAAACCCATATGAGGCCACTACTCAAAGTTCACATTGTTATAAGTAAATGTTCTAACATAAATATTTTCACTAATATTAAATTTCTTATACGTACATTAACAACAAGGGATACATTAATTTCCTAGCTGTAAAATAAATTATCACAATAAACACAAACCATATACGTAGCTATAAAAATCTGAAACATAAAAGATCTAATACTATATGTTTGTATAGTCAATATCTATATGTTTGAAAAGGATAGGAAAGCAGTCTTATGGATCTGGAAACCAAATCTAATCATTATTTAATTAACCATTTCAAACATCCCTTAGCCAAATAATTTAAAGTTATAATTTAAGGTATTTTAGTATAGCTATAGATATGGGCTGCATTTACTGTGATAATTTCCTTTCTATAAAATTAATGATATCATAACTACATAATATTTTTATAGAAAGGGATACATATTTTTCCTATTACATGTATTTATAATAGTGTGCAAGTATGCAATCTTACAATGTATAGGACAGGGGTGAATATAATGGTACAAAGGATAAAGGTTTTAAGGCACTGTGAAAGGTATGACAATGTCAAGGGAAGTGACCTTATAGAGTTATTTTGCACAAATTTGGCATGCAAGAAGGAATAATCAATAGTGAGGAAGGAAATGTTATGCATGAGTGGAAACTCATGAAAATGCTGATAATTGTGTATAGTAGCATGATAATGAGACAAGGGAAGATCTATTATTACACACTTGTTAATTGGAAGAAAATAGGATAGTCATGATGTCAAGACAACCATCAAATGTAAAGAAAATCATAAAATGCATGAGGATAGGGGTATAGGCTACAAGTAATGAATTCTATAACAATCATATGTTAAATGAAAAGGTTGAGATAAAAAGATAGTGATAATGACATATTATCATATAGCGATTATACTATCAATGCATCATAAATATTTATGAAAATAATAGCATATCAAGCCTCATAAAGACAATCACAGAAGCTTTAGTATCTACAACCCTATTCTGTATAGCAAAGCATGACATAGCAAGATAGTGGGAGATTTTTTTATAGCAACAAAAGGACCCTAACAAAGATATCTTTGATTTCCAATGAAAAGGAAGTCTTTCATTGTTGTGACCACATATGAGACAATCAGTCCAATGAAAGCAAAGAAGGAAACAACATGCAGTTGGAAAACCCATAAGTTTGGCAAGGCTAAGTTTGATGCCTTTTCTATGAACAAGTGATTAGAAGCTGACACTTTGCGATATTAAGTAACAGTAAAAAAGAATGGATTATGGCAAAAAAAACCAAGAAGGAAAAAATGAAGATATGACAACCAATAGAGGGCTAAGAGATAGTGATTTCATTGAGGGTAGCTATTTGTGAGGAAATGCCACCTGAATACAATAAGTGATAGTCATAACTTTGTATATAAATTTCAAGCCATTTGTATATAAATTTTTTAGTTTCATGGAGTTCTTTGCATATAAAATTTTTAGTTTCATGGATTTCTTAACAGATCATACTGGCATAAAGGCATCTTTATTGTGAAAGGCATGGATTTGAAACAAATTGTAGAACCCTTGAGGTCGTGATCTTCCAATCATGCCTATTCATGCAAGGTTAAGTGTGTGCAATTCATCATTGACAGTACATCTCTCTATAGGTATCATTGGTTGCATAGATTGAGAACAAGTTTTAGACAGGTATCTCCATCCATTGCAAATGTAATGGAGCAATGGTTCAATAACAAAGTGGATGCAAATGTTGGCCTATGTATTAAAAACCCTTTTCCTAGTTCTTTTTTCTCACTGTTAACTATTGTTCTTAATGGAATAAGGGAAATAACTTCATCATCCTATAGGTATTTGCAAGTATGGACAAGGTTGCTTAAAAATGACAATGAGCAAAGATAATGACAGTCCTCACCACAAAACTAATTTCCAATGGTATCCTTACCTTAATTTATAGCATTCAATTTTTCCAATCCCCATTTTTCTCCAAGAATAATTACTTCTAAAAGGAAGCCAAAACATAATAGATGTCAATCTATGAAGCCAAACTAATAAATATATTATAATATTTTCCAAATAAAATCAGGGCCACTATATACAAAACAAGACAACTTCTTTTTTGAGAGTGCACCCATAATCGACATAGACAATAACCAAATAAAAGTCCAACGAGCTATGATTTTATGTGACAATGGTTACCTTAACAATTCTAAATAAAACCTAACTATGAACTCATATGAAACTTTACTAAATGAAAACAATGCTTGCAACTATCATACAACAGTCTCTCCTATAGTCATTTATTGATTTATATGATCAATGGAGTCAATAGATAAAAAAATTTGATAATATTAGTTATCTAAAGAATTTTGTAATTGTATATTCAACAAAAGAAGCCACAAGATCGAAAGATGAGACTCTATATATGTAGCATGTAATCCTATTAACCTGTATGCTTTGGTATTTGAAATCATAATCTAGAGTTTATAGAAGAGTAGAAAATATGTAGAGTGGATTGCATAAACATATAAAAGAGAATAGTTGAAATTTTAAAATCACATCTACCACTGACCATTTTGCTACGAAAACATAGAAGGTGAATCTATCCTCCCTGATTTTGTTTTGGTTAGTCTATCTTGACCTTCCACAATATTTCATGTATCATTTGTATGCAACTCCATCTAATAGTATCAAAGATATTAGCAATCCACACACAAAGAAAATATGATGCAACATACCATACTTTAAAGGTTGGAAACAAATTAGATTTTAAACTTCACAATACCAAATCAGAGTCTGAATAGAACACTAAGGCCATTGTCAGTAGAACTAAATTATCTTATAAATCTTAAAGCAAGTAACTAATTAAAAAAATAAAATGGATTAGAAGTTAAAGCATCATCTTTATAATGTAGACAACACAACACCAAAGTTACAAATTACAAGATATCAAAAAAACTATAACTTATGGTTAATGATGTTATTCACATGATTAAGATATTGCACAACAATATTTTAGATTTGAGAGTTCCAGATAATTCAATAATAATGCATTAAAAATATACACAATTTAAAAAAGAAACATAAAGTTCTGAACTAGCTGAATTTACCTCTGTGATATTTTGTGCATTTAAATCATCACCGTGAAATAAAGCCTGCAAATGAACAAGTTAAAATCGTAAAAATTCACAAAAAAAAGAAAGAATTAAAAAATGACAAAAAATGAATAAAAATAGATGATTGCCCCCTATAATACTGTCTTAGATGTTATACACAATAGAATTTTCATTTTAGAATGGAAGCAAAAAGATATCAGTCTCTCAAGCCTTTTATGAAGACACTAGTTAGTTTACAACACTCTTTCTCAAACAATACTCTTTTTTACATCATGAAGCATGTACACAAATTATTTCCCTTCCCTTCTCATAAATATACTTAAAATAAAAGCAACAAAAAGCATACAATAGGGAGATCAAGGATATTAACAAAACATAATGAAAGAAGCATCACAATAGCATTTTCATTAATCAAATATGAGGAATCATACAACATAAACAAGATTCAAAGAGAGATTGTGGGATCAATTATTTAGCTTGAAACAAGATTGTTACAACCTTTAAGAAAAAAATATTAGTATGGAAAGAAATTTACTTCAAGATTCTACACAAATTGTGTCATGGTGTGAACAATGCTGATGAGGAAAAATGGGTGAAGTTTGCAGGAAAAATCTATGAAACCCTACCACGACGAAGCGAGATGAAACCTATATCCCTTCAGTTTACTTTGATCTATTTTGTTCACAGTTGGTAAGATATGTTGGGGAATGAAAATGAACCATAACCTTGACAATCTAAGTACAACTAGAGGCCACTGTAAACACCCAACTAAATTTAGTTAAGAAATGTAAAAGAATGATACAATAAAGAAAATTTACTAATAAATCACCCTTTTTTTCATATTAATTAAGTTATGGAATGTGAAAAAAAATGACTAAGGGTAACTTAAATCATGTTTTCTATTTTCTACAACAAAAAACAAAAGCACCAAGCTTGGAAATTCAAAATACCTCTGTTGTAAGTACTTTGTAACAACTCTAGACCCTGAAGCAAGGCTTGTCTTAATCCATGGATTTACCTAAAAAATGTAAGTATATGCAAACTTCAAATTCAAATTATAATTAATTGCATGGTGGACCAAAAAAATAGAACCTTCTAATATAATAAAATATAGGATTGTCACGTTTCAAATGCAAGAGTTGAAATGTGAACTTTTAGAAAAAAATTCAAAAGAGCACAAAAAATCACATACCTCAAGACCTAGTTCTAAAGCTTTCTTTGCAACAAGTGCATCTCCAAGCATCACATTTGGATTTGAATTATTTGTACAACTAGATGTAGTTTCTATTACAACATCACCATGCTTGATATCAATAGGTGTGCCATTGAATGTGAACTTTGCAACCTTACCTTGGGAATCTTTAGGAATGAAAAAAAAATTAGACATATAAATAGATGATTAATAGAAACAAAATATTAAGAAGTACAAAAGAAAATATGTCAAGGGACAATGGAATGCACACAAATGTACATCATAGGTCCCAAAAAATTATCTAACTTTAAGCTTTTTATAACCCTAAAGTATTCATTGTAATTTATAATTTTATTATTTTGATCCTTTGATGAGAGTCTTATGCATATGATTATATGATTATTGGCTCTTACTATGTGATGATTTAGGATGATTATGTGTAAAGTAATTTCCATTATGACTATTGGATCTTATCATGTTTAAGTACTTTGTTTTTTTTAATGGTTCTCCTTTCGGGTATTTTTATGCTAGGAGAGGTATCAAACTAGGAGACCCCCTCTCACCCTATTTGTTTATAATGGTGGAGGATGTCCTAGGCAAGAAATTCACTAATATGTTGTTGGGGGGGTCCATGAAAGGAATTAAGGCTACTTATTCCCTAGGACTGACTGTGATCCAACAATTTGTGGATGATACTTTTCTATTTGGGAAAGCCTAAGTGTTGGAATCCAGGAAATGGAAATTTTTTCTCAACAACTATGTTGCTTGTTCTGGACAATGCATTAACTACAATAAAAGCATTATTTACTTCTTTAACAAAACTCCTAACCTATAAACTTGGGTGACTACTGTTCTAGGCTATCTAACTGGTTCTCTTCCTTTGGTTTATCTTGGGTTACCCCTAACTCTCAAGGAAGTTACTCCTGAGTTTTGGAATTCTATTATCAAAAGGATTCAAAGGAATCTTGCTAGGTGGAAAGGCTCCTTACTTATCCATGCTAGTAAATTATATCTTCTTTATTTTTTCCTTCAAGGTATTCCTATCTATTTCCTATCCATTTTTAGGATACCTAGATATATTGTTGAGAAATTTGAGAAATAAAAAAGTCTTTCCTTTGGTCAGGCATCGAGGAAAAAAAGAAGCTTGATCTGGTTAAATGGGATAAGGTTTGTCAAAAAAAAGTTGTGGTGGGCTTGGGATAAGGACCATTTCTAATTCTAATAAAGCTCTTATGGAAAAAGTGGGCTAGGATCATCTAAGGGAAAGGAAGGATTGGTGTGAGATCATGAATTCCAAGTACCTTCTGAACCGGTCATTGATTGACTACCTTTCAGAGGCTCACCCTTCGGTGTCCTTGGTTTGGAGGGGTATTTGTAGTCTACAGGATCTTATGAGGAATGGGATCAAATGAAAGATAGGTAATGGTAATAAAATCAAATTCTACTAGGAGGAAAATTGGTTACTTGACACCCCGCTAGAAAATTTTGAATTCAATTTTCTTAAGAGTTTGGCTCATCAACTATTTAGCATATATATTTGTGATTACCCCATAGGGCCCTTGGGAGTTAGGAAATGGAATGATATTGTCCTATGTTTTCCTTTATCCCCTAATCTGTGTCTTCTTTCCTAGACTATGCAGGAGTTTCTCTTCCTCACCAGACTACCCCCTTCTTACAAAGGGGATGAATTCTTCTAGATCCATGATAACCAGGGTGATCTTATAGTTAAATCAACTTACAATTTGTTGATAGACCAGGGTATTGTCAATGATCTGTGGAAGAAGGTATAAAATTGATACATGATACCAAAAGTTAACCTCTTTTGGTGGACTGTCTGCCATAACAAGATTCTTAGGAAAATCTAAGGAAAAGGAGATTTTAGATCCCTAATAGATGCTTTTTATGTAAATGCAATGAAGAATTGATTGATCATCTACTATTACACTGCCCATTTTTTGTGGAGGTGTGGGAACTAGCTTTAGGA
Organism: Sequoia sempervirens; assembly: GCA_007258455.2. Lineage (NCBI taxonomy): Eukaryota > Viridiplantae > Streptophyta > Pinopsida > Cupressales > Cupressaceae > Sequoia > Sequoia sempervirens. Next base: position 290,863 of record VDFB02328646.1, read on the forward strand.
ATATTGGGGATTCAATGGATTATGTGTAAGGATATCACATCTTTTATCTTGAGCTAGTTTGGACCCTTTACCCATCCTTTAACTAGTGAAATATGGAACCAAGTCCCTCCCATTATATCCTGGTGCTTATGGAAAGAGAGGAACAATAGGATCTTTAGGAACACTGAGATGAACCAAAAAGAGGTGTTTGGTATTGGAGCTCGGCTCATTGTGGAAAACATCTCACTCTTCAAAGGGAAAATCCCTGACAAAGGACCTACTAAGATGGAAATAAGCATAGCTAAAGCTTGGCACTAGAACTTGGATGCCAATTCTTATGATAACTCTAGGATTCTAGCTCAGAGAGCCACTATTTGGAAACCCCCTGACAAGGGCTAGTTTAAACTAAATTCTGACGGGGCTGCTAAGGGAAACCCAAGAAGAGCAAGTGTAGGAGGTATGATCAGGGATCATAGAGGGAAGTTAGTGGCTGGTTATGCTGGGGGGATTTGTTTTCATTCTTCTATGATAGAAAAAGCTAGAGTGTTGTTAAAGGGCTTACAGATAGTTGTCTCATTGGGAATTGAGAACCTACATATTGAAGGAGACTCTAAGTCCATTATTGATTCTACTAATTTTGATAGATTGCTGGGGTGGAGTACTAGAGACATTCTTCTAGACATTAGATTCCTCATGTCAAAGATAAAATTAAAAGTGGCTAGTCATATTTATAGCTCGAGGGGAACCAAGTTGCTAATGCCTTATCCAATTATGGAACACACTTGAAATTGTCCAAATGTTGGTGTGATTTAAGTAACCTACCTCCTAGTATTCAGAGTATTATAGTGAAAGAACAAAGACCTTACTTGACCAATGATGAAAACTCAACATGTGCTTAACTAGATATTTGAGGGGTCCACATGCTTATCTGTTGGGCTATGTGGTCTAATTTTTTTGATGAGATGGATGAATAGTTGTACTAATGGGATGGATAACAAGTGGCTCATTTCAAACTATGGGATGGAGCTTGTTTTGAAAAAAGGAAATCATGATTTTTTGAGACAAGTACTTGATGATTAATACTAAGTTGGACCGTAACATTCGTAATCTCCTTATGGGGATCTTCTTAAGCTATTAGATTCTCAAGTTCTTTGTTCTTGATTTTGATGTGACTTTTAATTATGACATAAAGCACCTTTTTGGCTTTTCTTTATCTGCTATTATGGTTTCATGCCTTATAGCTTCTATTAGTGGTATAACTAAATTTGGCCCGACCCTGAAAGCTATCAATTTAGATGTCTCTAACTCTAGCTTCACGACTATCTTGCCTAGATTTCTATTTTTGTTCTATGTGGAAGGAAATCCTTCCCTACCTTTCATGTCCTATTTGCTTAGTCATTTTTGTGAGGAGATCCTCATTAATGCTTCCACTAAGATTGATTCTGGGAAATTATTTAATCATGTGTGTGACCTGTCCTTAGGCTTGATTTTCAAAGACTGTCAATTATGGCTTAAATTCCTTGATGTGAGGGTAATTTTTCACCTTTTTATTATCTCTAACCTTCTATTTTTTCAAGGTTCTTGGTTATAATATGTGTAGAGAGGAATCATGGGAGGTGATACGGTGTAGACGAAGTTGGATGATTGTAGTGAATTTTGCAAGGATCCGCTCGTCTGGCACATTTGTGTTGAAGGTGGCCTTGCTCCTCTGGTGGAGAGACTTATGGGCCATGACCCTAATCTATTTGTTCATTTCATCAACTCTTGGAATGATCGACATGTGACTTTGGGTGGAATCTCCTTTACTATGGATGAAGAAGTGATTGTGTAGGTGACAGGTCTCTAGTGTACTGGTATGAAGCATCTAAAACACACAAAGATGCAAGATAACGAAATTATGAATAATTTTTTTTGTGTGGAATGAGATGTTAGTGTGCAACTAGTTTGGGTTTGAATGAGAGGCTCTCCCTCAACAGTGGAACTAGGTGTGTCTTTCCTTGATGAAATATGTCACACTGGAAGGTAGGTACAAGACCTATTATTTCTACCATTTCCCTTTGTTGAATCACCTCAAGCATAAATTTTTATTAAGCTTTCATTTTTTCTAGCTTATGGACCTTGAAAATTCTATTGAAAAATGTGTTGATTTTTCCACTCTGAATCCTAATAAACCTACTCTCCTTTTGCTCCACTAGGGTCTTATCCTAAGAATTTACCACTTTCATTTGGCTTTATGACCGCCTAAACCCATTTTAGTCATCCGCATTGAAGAAATTGAGCCTCCCACTGTGTCCAACTTATCTTCAGGAAAATCTAAAGGCCCTGTTAGGAAAAATAACCCGGTCCCTACTAACTCTCAAAAACCCAAACCCACTACTAAAAAGCTTAAGGGGAATGAGGGAGCTACCCAAATTAGTGTGGTAGATAGCTTGTGTGATCACAAGTCTACCCCTCCTAAGACTTCTAGTAAACTCATCCCAAAAAAGAAAGGAAAGGAGAAGGAGCCTTTGAGTAAAGAGAAAAATGTTGTGAGAAAGGACTCCTTGGGTGATACGGTGGTTGCGGAGAATATGGTTATTGGTTGTGATGCTATCATTTGACACTCTGGCAGGTTGGCCAAGAATAGGAAAAAAGTGTAGGTTAAAGATTTGGACACTAAAGAGGAGCTATCTGATAGCAAAGATAGCAGGGTTGAAGAGGTGTCGAAGGGTGAGGAGGGAGAGAAGGCCAGAGGTCTCTAATCGATTCCTGACAAGGGAAAAGCTCAGAAGGAGGTTTTAGTCTCTCACTCTTTAGAACTGTAGGACGTTAAGCAAAATGATCTCGACAACACTATGGGTGGTGGGGAGGAGCTCTGTGTGATGAAAGAAAGAATGGACAAACTAGACAAAAAAATTTGTGGATTGACCTGCTTCATGGTCAAGCTGGTTCACTGTGTCACTAGTACCTTGTTGGTGGCCATGAAGAAAAAGATGGAGATGACGAATACTGAAGGCCGTCCAGAGTGTGTTGGGGATGATGTGGTTCATCTTTTGTCCAAGAATTGGGAGGATGCCAACTAGTCTACTACTGGTCTATTGTTTGTCTATGTGCCATTAGTCCACATTTTTTTTTTTTGGTGTTTTATTTTGATGCTTTTCTTATCTTGGACTTTATTGGCCCTTGTGGCTCTTTGTGAAGGGTACAACACCATGTAAATGCTACTTACTTGATCAAAAACAACAAGATCCATGAGTACATCAACCTACATTGAGTGGTCAACAACAAGATCCACAGGTAACTACAAACAAAAAATAGAACAATAGGGTGATCCCAAAATACTAGTTTAATTTTCCAGTGAGGAAGGAAAATTGCAAAAATGCTCCTATGATTTTTTTTTCTTTTTAATGGTTCGCATGAAGTAGGGTGTTCAAATGGACCCAAAAGGGGTTCGAATGGACCTTGGTTGAAGCGAACCCTATTAAATGATGGGACCCACTTTTTTTGTATTTTTTAATAACAAAAACAATGGAAAAGTGAATATAAGGGGAAGTTCGCTTGAACCTGGGTTCATTCGAACCCCCCTTTTTCCCCCTTCTCCCCCTCTTGCACCAAATTTCTACAAAATTTTTTCCTTTGAAGCTTGGGTTGAGGATGAAAATGGAGAGACTTCATAGACCCAACTGGATGATGGTAGTCCCTAGAATGAGCTATCCATCAAGTATAATTTTAATATTTTTTGGTTTTATTATGTATTTTATTTTTTAGTTTGATTAAACATAGGTTTTTCACCGAAAATCAAGCTCTTTGTTCTATACATATGAAAAAATAGAAAATTATCAGAAATAACATTGAAAAACATCATTGCACTAGATATTGATGTCCTTGATCCAACAAAAATAAATTTTAATTTTGATACATACAAAAAAATTATGCTTTAGCTAGTGAATCATGTCTAGATTTTAAAAGGTTTGACTTTGAAACCTAATTAAGAAAAAAAATATTCAATGAAATGTTGCGAAACCAATTCCATGCACTAGATATCATAGTTATGAATCTAAATTTTAAAATAATAGAATCTAATCTTTCATAGAAAAAAGTTATTTTTTAGCCAGTGATTTCACACTCTAAAAATGGTGTTTATTGTTAAAAACTATTTTTCAAAGGAAATGGAAAAATAAGTGCAATCTAATTAAAAATAAATTGAAAAAAATATATTTAGAATCTATAGATAAAATGTCACAAATCATTAGTTTTGCATCATCTTCAAATTCCTCATGCTTTAGCCGCTATAGGTGACTGAAAGGGAAGATTTAGTTAAAAAAAAAATAGTTTAGTGTCCAGTTTGGCTAAAAATTGTAAACCAGTATTGTGGGATCACCTAATATTAGTAGCTAGAAAAAGAAGGAAAAAACCATCAATAATAGGAAAAGTGATTAAGAAATATAAATCTCAAGTAGAATTTAAGTAATAAAGACTGAAAGAAATGGAAAAGAAGAAATTATGTAATTAAATAGTAATCTTCAATAGCCATCACTGCCTTAGAATAGATAGACAAACTTTGTAGTTGGTAGAAATAGGATTTGTACATAAAATGCATGATCCCCAGGCCACCTCACACCAAAGTAGATGATTTTGATGCCAAATATTGAAGATATTAATGCATTTTTAATATTTTTTTTCATTTTAATTAAGATTTTATTGCTCACAACAATAGCTCCACATTTTCAACTTCATTATTTTCTATTAAATGGAAGAAAAAATTGCATTTTGAAAGATTAGCTAGTTTTAATTAGCAAATGCAATAAAATATCAGCCATATTTCTCTATCAACCGTGGCCAACTACCTCAGTTTTAAATGCCCATTCTCTATCTTTGAGAAGGTTGATAGCTTCATTTATTAGTAGTGACAACTATTGATGTAAACTTCATTGATGTTGAGATGAATGGATGATGCATAGCCCTTGAAGCTCTAGAATATTCAATGAAGGACTTTAGCCATGAAAGATAATAACCACAAAGAGAAGTGTTGCAACAATGGAATGCTGATTAAAGATTCTATATTGATAATATGATTGATATGATATGTTACAAATGAACAAGATGCCTCATTAAATAGGAAAGAGGTAAACCCTAATATGCATGAGATGTTGTCAAGTGTTATAATCTAACAACATGTGACAACATGTGAACCCTATCTAGATGATCATTAAATGATGAGATAAGTTCTAGAAGGAATCTTATCCTACAAACTAGGAAGGGAATATTATCCCATTTATTAAATGATGCAACCTAGGACTAAATGATTTATGACCTAAGTTAACTTATGTTAGTGTAATAATTAATTAATTAATTAATTACACCAACACCCCCCCATAAGTGCAACTTAGGGAGGAAAATGCAATGATTACGCAAGATGATGATGGGTCCTGGCTACGAGGCCATGTTAGGTACCCATGTACATGAAGATGTAGAAAATATCCCACAACCGGAGAAAAGGGGAAAACCTAGTGGGAAAAAAACCCCTCTCCAAAAAGGAGATGAAAATGCAGAAATGTGAGATAGGATGGGAAGGATGGAGGACTCCCAAATACCCCCCAAGGACACCATCCATCACATGGATACAATACAATCAAAATCCCCCCCATAGGGAGGAAAGAGAGAAAAAATAGCACCCCCAAAAGATGAGATCACTTGCAAGAAAGGTAAGTGTTTGAAGACAAAACAAGATCCAATGTCGACAAACAACTTGTCTCCCTTTTGGAAGAAACAAAACCAAATGCAAGTGCAAAGATGCTTCCCATTCCAGATAGAAATTGAAGGAAGGAAGTATGAAGATGGATGTCGATGATGTCTCTAAACTCTGCTCAATTGTCTCTGTGCCTGAAGATGAAGATTCCACAATCAATGAAGAGAGTGACAAACCAGGTTGATGCAGAAATTGATGTTGAACAATATCCAAAGACGAAGATAGGATGAATATGATGATGTGATGGAGACTCGATAGCCCCCCTGAATGAAGTGTCCTCAAAACTACTGAAAGAAGTTTGAAGCAAATCCAATGGTTGATGCTGAAGAAACCTCAAGTCCTGAAAGGAGTAACAGGGAAGAAGTCTCGGATATGAAATATCTAAAGAGAAATCAAGTGCCTCCAAGATAGTCTCTGGATTCCCAATCAAGGTCGAGATAAAGGAATGAGGAGACTCAAAACAACTCTCCAAATCCAAATCTGAATAGAGGAGTGATACCCCCTCAAGAATTGACTCCAAACCTGTAGAAGTAGCCAAGGCAGTGACACCTAAAACAAAGCCATCCTGTGATGTCAAGTCTGGAAAGCGGAATGTTTCCTAATGGATGATGATAGTGGAAGCCTCAATCAATGATTCTGGACAAGGAATCATTGAATGTGAAGGGATACCAACTGTCTTTGATGAAGAAGGACCAAAAGGAACCTTGTCAACCTCTTTGGAAAGATCAAGGTAATCAACTTCCTGCACAACAATAACATCATGGGGTACTTGATCGAAAGAATGATATTTTGAATCATGACCATCGGGGAATGGTGGAGTGTCTAAATCTACGTATAGCTCCCAAAGCTTAGTCCAAATAATGTGAGGACAATCACAATGATCAATAGATCTCAAAACATTGCAATCAACTTGCATCTCAAGAATCTCCAAAATAGTGTACCTGCTACAACTCCAAGCAAGTTCATGAATACCTTCACTCGGATGAGGTACTATACCAAATAGATGTGGCAACAAATCAAGTGAATGAAGATGGTTGCAAATCCAATCTCGCCATTGTTGATAGTTACCCTTGTGCAACATAACCAAAGGAGAATAATATGCAAGCCCCATAAAGAAAATTTCTCCACAAAAACAAAGACAAGTGACCTTCAACAGAAAATAAAGAGTTCCAAATGGATATGCAACTGAGAATATGCCTCCAAGATCAAGAGATTTTTCTTCAAGCTTCAGGATGTCTTAGGAATCAAAAAATCAATAAAAGATACTTGGATCTAAAACCAAAGAAGATTACTAGACTGATGAAAAAATGCACTGAAATATCTCTCGAATGCCGCTAGAATCTCCGAAATCTGACAATCTGATGTGAAGATATGCACTTTTGAGTCCAGAATGGAGGGTTGAATTTAGTTGACTTTAGAATTTGATAGCAAAAAAATACTGCAAAATGGATGGCACCACTAGATAGTGCTCTGAATTCTCTTTCCGTCGATATCTCGTTTGCAAATTTTTGATATTGTGGCGCGAAGATATGGCCCTCGGAAAAAAAAACTACAATTTGAATGGAACTGGCTAACTAGGCACAAAAAATATAGCACCTGCGGCTAAAAAAAAGGGGCCTTTGGTCGTTGATGTGACTACGGGTGGCGCTGGCAGTTTAAAAAAAGTCTCTGCTAGGCGGGCGGCATCGGAGCGGTGGTCCAGTGGCAGAGATGGTGGCGTGGCCGGGTGTGAGAAGTCACCGCTCAGGATAGAGGGGCCTTCGGTCATAGATAGGACCAGGGCAGTGGCTAGGTTGTCGGTGTGAGCTCTGTAGACAGTCGGTAGCCGAAGGCCAGTGGTCGGTGTCGATGGGTGAATGGGAGATCACTAGGAATTGAACAATCGGCAGTGTGATCGATGGCTGACGGGAAGTCAACGACTGGTAAGTCTGCGGACTGTCGAATGATGCAGGGTGACGGGAGCCGATGGGATAGGGCCGACGAGTCTACAACGGTCGGTAAAATGCCGATGAAAATTTGAATATTGCAATTTGCAATTCAAATTTAAATAAAAAATGCTGATAAATATGACTGCCGACAGAGGATGAAACTATAGCCTGCAAATTTATTTATTTTTTTCTACCGACGGAGTAATATAATTGCAGGTCGAACTCTGAAAATTTAAATTTATGTGATAACTATAGAAAAAAATTGCCCAATAATAGCCAGATTTTTTTTTATTTTTCTAAAAAAAAATTTCCTTGATGGAGGACAAAGAGGGATGATTTTCTTCTGCAAAAAATGTATTGATTTGTATAAAAAATTGCAAACCCTAGATTATACCTCAAAGGCTCCTGGTTGAATCTACTCCGATTTTGACAAATGGACAGGTGATCTATGGATTTTGAGACCTTCTGGACGCAATGGAGAGGTCAGAGAGAGCCTGATCTGCACCAGAAATCAGCTTGGCTCCCGAGTAGAACCAACTAGCCTGCAACATAAAACTCCAAGCCTGCTTGAATCTTGTACTCCAAACTTCCTAGATCTAGGGTTGATGTTTCAATGGACTAGCTCTGATACCATGTTGAGATGAATGGATGATGCACAGCCCTTGAAGCTCTAGAATCTTCAATGAAGGACTTTAGCCATGAAAGATAATCAACCACAAAGAGAAGTGTTGCAACAATGGAATGCTAATTAAAGATTCTATATTGATAATATGATTGATATGATATGTTACAAATGAAAAAGATGCCTCATTAAATAGGCAAGAGGTAAACCCTAATATGCATGAGATGTTGCCAAGTGTTATAATCTAACATGTGACAACATGTGAACCCTATCTAGATGATCATTAAATGATGAGATAAGTTCTAGAAGGAATCTTATCCCACAAACTAGGAAGGGAATAGTATCCCATTTATTAAATGATGCAACCTAGGACTAAATGATTTATGACCTAAGTTAACTTATATTAGTGTAATAATTAATTAATTAATTACACCAACAATTGACAATATCATCTGTAAAAACCTTGTCTTTTCCTAGCTATCTTTGAATTAGTAAAATAATCTTTCCAATTAGTTCAATCAATTTTTAATCACATCAATATCAAGGTGTTATTTGATAAAAAGTTGAAGAATTAATGTGTCAATGATTAGGCATTTGAATTACAATGATGTAAGCAATTACATGGTTTCTCTTCCATTTATGAATGGATCTTGAGTTTCACAATATTCCTGTAACATTGTCAAACAAGAAAGCTAAGAAAGACCCTTCTAAAATCATAGACTGACTATAAAATAAAAAATCACAAATATCCATGTTTTGTAACAACCCCTAAAAAGTCCATGCTTGTTCACAGAGACAAATGTTGACTCCATGCAATTTTATAACCATATTATGGGTGTCAACAACAAATCAAGAAAAGGTCACATCTCATACAATACAATCTATCATTTGCAAATAAGAGCATGTAAATATATTTGTCAGAGAATTGAAGGATATCCTTTACAAGTAAAAAGAAAAAAGATCCCAAACCTCAATACCAATGTTTCTTCTTTACACTTGAGGGATGGGATGAGTCTCAAGATGAGATTATGGATATTGATAGAATCAACCATGTTTTTATTGTTATTCCTTCTGATGAAGAAAGTAGAGAATTTTCAATAGATACAAATGAATTAGAATTAGAAGAAGGATCAAGGAATTTTGTTGGCAGTGGACAAAATGACAGACATATCAGTGATTGAACTCCCAAAACCCTATCTCCTATATCTCTAGGAAGAACTAAATAAGTTCTTTCAAATATTAATGTGTTGTCACAATCTATGTAATGTGTAATGATGCAAATTGGGTTGAGAAAGGGAAAACACATTTGGTATAGCTTTAGTGTGAAAGAGACTTTTCTTGCAATCTCCACTTGAATGCTATGAAAACTCCATAAATATTTGTAGGTGTAATTTTTGTAGTCACAACAACAACTCAATGCCAACCTATTATGATGGTATGGAGTCACTTTCAAAAAACCACAACTAGATAATATCTTGTTGTAACGCCCCACCAAGGAACCCAGAGAACAACACTTAAAATAAAAAATAATCAATTTTTTTTTTTTAAACCATTTGATTGCAACTTAAGAACATAAGTACATAAACACATATGTTCTCAGGGTTCCATGACAATGTTACTTAACAAATACAAGTAAAAATCACATTAATAAACCACAATACAAAAAGAATAAGGATAAACTATATTCCAAATGAATAATACAATTACAAATAATGATGGAATCAAGCTACATTCAAAATACATCAAGCGAGATCATGAAACATCTCGTAACATCAAAACCATAATACAATAAAGCCTCATATAACTATCAAGATAGTATAAAATATGAATAACGATCATGTACAACCATCCATCTCTTTCACGAGCATGCTCAACACCCAACTCCATGAACAAAGAGAATCCAAGATCCCATCAAGAACAATCTTGTCTCGAGCTACATAACCTATAAGGGGACCCAATGGAGGAAAAAACATGTTCCTCCCAACCACGTGGTACCCTAAGGTCCACTTCCTCTATGCTAGGAGATAATGCTAGGTTCGCTAATGTAATAAACAAAAAGACAAAGCATAACATCACATGGCTGACAATCACATCATGACATAACAACATAATGACATCAAACCATAGTAATCGCAACATATGCTTCCAAATATGACCACAATACAACAATTAACTCTTCACAAGAGACTAAAAAAATTCTTTAGGAAAGAGTTCCATCACATAGTTGTTCTAGGTACCCTTGGTGAATCTTCCTAGACTATCGACCCTCATGCAGAGTTACCCTGATAGTCTCTATTGATTCTTGGCCCCTAGAAAAACTCATGCGGAGTTGAATTACCTTTCAGGAAGACAAGGTAAATGACCAAGCCATTCTAGGTCTTCTCATCCTACCCTTAATATATACAAGCATTAAGGCACTAGGTGAGTCATTCAAATTATCTTATTTATATTATGATTAACACCCAACCCCATGTACATTAAATTAGGTTTTCACTAGATTAACTACTTTTAGTAGGTTACCCTATAACCTCTTAGGGTTTTAGCCCCTAACGAAATCCACTCTTCCTATAAGCAAAAAACAAGATCTCATAACATATAGGATAGCCAACATGCACAATTCAAAATAGGGTATGATCACATTTCATCCATGACATAAAATATCACACTCTCATTCACCACATAGGTATCATAAACAACGTGCATGCCTAACTTAAAAAAATCCCATATAAGAATTGTGAAACTTAATTAACTCAAAACAATTCTTTGAAGAACATACAAGTCTTAGGAAGACATATGCACCAAAATGCATAACGTTCCTTCACATTTAAACAATGTCAAGCATATACATCATTCACTTCAAGATAATTAAACAACATATCTCAAGATATTCATTTGCATACCAATTGTAGACTTAATTTTATTTACAAACAAATAAATACAACAATAGCGAATCAAAAAATCCATTTACAATCAACATATAATTTCCCATCGTATACAACCAAGAATTCACTTTAACAACAACCATATAAACTCATGTTCAATAAATAACATAGAAATGCTTTTTTTTTTTAAACAATTTTTTTTTTCTTAAGATTATATATATATATATATATATATATACATAAGATTATATATATATATATACATAAGACTAGATAATTTCTTTTGTCATTTAACCAAATGATGAATAACAACATTTTATTGTTTTCAATTTAACAAAATAAATCAACAATCATTCTTTGTTAAGAATAATATATATATACATTACATTTAAAAACCAATCAACTTATTCATATATATATATATAATAACATTAAAAAAAATTATATATAATTCCTCAACATTTATTTAACTTCGCCATTCAGATAGTGTAGACATGCAAAATTAACATTGTGCATTCAATCAAGTTCATTCATCAAGTAAAATAGGTTTCACATTAGGTCCACTCATCAATTAATCAAGTTCACCTTGATCCATTCATCAGGTAATCCCATTAATTTCCATCTCCTAAGGTCATTAATTTAAAGTTAAATAAACATTATCATCAACCTTTTAATCAAATAAATCAAACATCCATTTAATTAAATTATAATGCATATTCCATCCTTTTATGAATTAGATAAATCAAATGTTTAAGTCATAAAATTCAAAATCATCCTAATCATCATTAAGCTAACCTAATCCTAATTATCCTAACCTAACCACCCATCACATCCTCTAGATAATCCCACTTGCACAAATAAATCAATTTATTGATTTATTAAAATCCTTATTTTCTTTCGACATGGCATTTATGGGGAATATTCCCTCAAGTTTGAAAAATATGACAAGTTGACTTGTCCCCTCCAACATTGCAATAAATTCTCCATTTCATGTCCCCCCCTCAAAATTAATTGCACAAATTTGAATTTGAAACTCCCTCTCATGGGCACATTTCCCAAATATTGCACATCCTTTAGCCTATCACAACTTGACAAGTGGCCTCTTCTCATTGGTGGATCTTTAGTCCCACGTTCACCCATTTGGCCAATCTCTCATCAAGAAAATGTATAAATAAGGACCTCATTCTTCATCAAAGGCATCTACAAATTTTATGCAAAATTACTCTCTTGGTTTGAGAACTAATTTTGCTCTTCATCATATTGGCATTTGCATCATTTCAGCTTTTGAGCAAGGATTGGGAAAGGGTCATTTGCATATTTGACACCAATCCACTATGGAATAGGTACTTGTTAATTGTTTTCATGATGCTTTTAGTTTTCTCTTGTCATTTTTTGCATTTTGAAGCATTCACAAGGTATTTCATAGGAGCATTCTTGAGGAATTTGTAGGTACTAACCCATGTTTGAAGTTTAGTATTTGCAGATTTTAATGGGTGCTCACATATGGCGTTAGAAGGAGGGCCTCCAATCTGTTATGATCTTGAAGATGTGATTGAGTATAATATAAATGTTTGTGTTTATAAAATTGCTTTACTGCTTATTCTCGTAGTTGAAAAATATATCTCTGCCACACATCTATTTTTTTTTTAGGCATTAGGTAATCTCTATTGTCACAATGAGTATTCTCCTCTATGTTCACAACATGTATTTTACTCTATTTAGTTTGTTGACAATATAACCTTTATGAATTTGGGGAAGGCACTTCAATCTGTGTGTTTTCTTGTGTTTCTTTTGCAAAACCATAATTGATCTTGTACCTTATTTGGTGTGTTGGGCATACGTGACTATTGTCGCGAATTTAGAGAATCATTTCTCCATATGCCTAAATTAGTGTTTCATTTCTCTGCATTCCTGAATTTCGTTGGGAAGAGCATTTTTTTAGGCATAAAGATCTGCATTAACATTGCTTAGGAGGATGTGACATGAAGGTTGTAGAACTTGGCTTCATGCCTGCCAACTAATTTAACTTGAACCTTTTTTTTTAGAATATGGGCAGCATGCTTATTCACCTGCTAATTACGTTTTATGATCGTTTCTATTGTTGTCCATCCTTGCTTATAATTTTGTTGATTTCACGCATTTCAGCCAACTTGTGTTGCGTCAATGTGAAGCTTTGTGGCATACTTTTCTCCAATAAATAAGAAACAACTCATACTTATGCATTAATGCTCTCTGTCCATCTTTTCCTGAGAATTGTGTGTATCCTACAAAAAAAAAAAAAAAACATCAAGACATCCTTTTGTACGTTCTTTCAAACAATTCATAAATTTGTCCTAGATTCAGTTATGTAAGTCTTTGATAAAGTGTGCATCATTCCCATGCTTTGTGCAATCATATATATCTTCCCTCTAGGTATTTAATGCAAAATTATGATGGCAAGCCATTAACTGAAGTGAAGAATAATTGCTAATGATTTCAAAGCTTTTTTTTTGTGTTATTAATATTTAAGAGTTGTTTGCGTCCCTTTCACACTAATATCTTGATGCTGCTGGGAATTTCAAAAAAATAATAATAGAAGTCTATGTTTTGTCACCAGTTACATTACCTTTAAAGCTCTTATGTCCATCACACTACACCTGCCACATTTGGTGTTATAGCAAACATTAATGGCTGCCTTTGTTGCTTAAATGTTCACCGTAGATTCACAATTTTTGTTGTATGTGGAGGTTATTTAAAAGCAAGATTGGCACTCATATTCTATTTGGTGCATTAAAAGAGTACTATCATTGAACTTCCAAGTTGTGTGTTGAATTAAGAGACATTGGTTGCAAAAGAAAAAGTAGTTAGCCATTCACAAGTGGACTATGAATTTAAAGCTATCACCTTCCAGTAGCTAATACAGCTATGTTCGATTTAACATCACTATCACTATCGTATGGCTTTGTTTGGCATGGTGTTGAATGGTTGCCAAAGTATATTAATTGTTGATGTGATGAACTTGGAGAAGACGTCCTCCCTAATAAATCAGGTTGATCATGGGTTAATATAGGTATAGAAACCAAGAAGAAAAAGACAGTTCAACTGATTACCTGAAAGGTTGCTGCTATTAGTATTGTTCCATGTCAACTGATTATCAACTGCGTAATTTTCATTTTTTTCTATTAACTGAAACCAATTGCTTGATATTTTGGTCTCTCTACTGTCGCTTATTATTAACCATAAGCTGAGTTTTTGGATATAAGTCATTAGACTCTTCGGGTTTTAGTTTTTTTTTGCTCTTTTAAATTAACTTTTGCACATTAGAAATTGTTACATGATAATAAGACAGTTCATTTAAATAATCAACTTAATCAAGAATCTAGCTGACTAGTTGATATATGGTGCCCAAAATTTACTATACATTTACTTATTGTAGTGGCTAAAAAGGATTCTATTTGAAATATTAGTAGATTTGGGTGAGGTTCAATTGTGTTTGGAAATACTGTTGCTAGATTTGTGTATGGTTTATTCAAAAATGATGTTTGAAAGTAGAGTTACTAGATCTATGTGGATAAATCAATGGGATGTTTTATTTATTTATATATTCAGTTTAATTGTATGATATTGGTTATCTTAATTTTTACAAAAAAATTCCTTTTCTTTTTTTTTAGTTCTAGTTTTTGCTGGATGCAAAGATAACTTGGTCTTTAGGTGATTTATCTTTCTATTTAATAGGTACAAACGAAGGAAAGCAAGGTACAAAGCTAACAAAGGGAAACAAAGGAAAGTGAGGAAGGCAAGGAAAATGAGGTACAACAAAAATGAGGAAAACAAAGAAGGTACAAAGACTAACAAAGGAGGTACAAACGAAGGATAATGAAGGACAACAAAGGTGAAGGTTGAAATCAAACATTGGAGTTGGACAAAAACGAAAGTGAAATTGGAGTTAAAGCATAAAAAATTGAAACCTAAAAGCGTTCTTAAATGCTTTGAGCTTTTGTCACCCGCTTTAATTTTCTATTTCATGCTAACTCATTTTTAGTTTTGGGCCTTAAAACGAACATTTCAAAATGTTTGGAGAGTTTGTTGTGTGCTTTAATTTTTTGTTTTAGGCTAACTCATATTTCGTTTGGTGCTTTAAAATGAATTCATCATTACTATGAGGCCTAAAATGAACATGTGTTTTCCATGTTTCATAATCTCTTATTCAAAGTAATCTCATCTAAAAAGGCGTATGCACTTCTCTCGTGCTTCACGGCGATCTTGAGAACCAAAAGTATTTTGGATGACATTAAGTTGCATAAAAGATTTCCTGCACACTTTGATTTGGGTTTAAAATTGAACAAAATACTTTGTGAGTGTGAGTTAGGTATATTGTGTGTGTCCTCCCTTTGTTTCTAAATGAAGGTCGATCAAACTACGGATGTGCTTTCTCGCTATTGTTTATCACTATTGTGGATCTATTTGTTCAAAATCTGAATCCAAATCAAAATCAATCAAGGACCAATCCCAAATCAAAATCTGAAACGTATCCAAAAGTCCCAAAAATCCTAGTATCTCCTTCAAGACTTACTAAAAGATCATAACATCCACATCATTCATCCTTTGCATCATCATCATATAATCTTTCGATCCAAAAGATATCCTAAAAATCTCTCACTTTGGGGCATAAAATAAAGATCAATCCAAAGAAATCAAGAGATTCGTCTCCCTGTCTTAAAAATTGATCCTTGTTTTATTGTTCAAACCAGATCTCAAAACAAGAAGAGCATGGAAGCCAACAAAGAAACACCTACTTCAAGTGATTTAAGTCAAACTACTCTTGAAATGAATCCCATTGGGTCTGGAACTCTCACTGTTAACCTTTTGACATCATCACAAAAACCACAAGAGGAAAACCGAGGAGAGGATCTTACCTTTGGAATGACTCATGACTCATGACTGAGATGCTTCAAAATCTGGAAAACCATAAAATCATTAACATCATGATGAGGCTCAACCCTTCGTTATACATGCCTGAATTAGCAAAACAAGGAGCCAAGTTACCTTCCGATTTCGACGTGAGTACCATAGTGGAAACATCATTTCCTCCAATCTCATCCACCATTCCCATCTCATCCACACCACCATCCAAAAACATCATGCAAAACATTCCACAAATCACAACATCTTTTTCTCCAACCGAACCCAATGTTAACAAGGGAAATACATTTCTCAATGCTCTTCAAGCACACCCCCTTGTTAATAATCAAAACTTGGATGCAAACACCACCTTGGAACAAAACATACTCGACAACCCATTACACAAAAACATTTCTCTCACTTTACATCATGATCCA
This sequence comes from Sequoia sempervirens, assembly GCA_007258455.2. Taxonomy (NCBI): domain Eukaryota; kingdom Viridiplantae; phylum Streptophyta; class Pinopsida; order Cupressales; family Cupressaceae; genus Sequoia; species Sequoia sempervirens. The sequence goes on from VDFB02328646.1 coordinate 307,320, forward strand.
TCATCAACATTTTTCCACGGAACACCTCAAACTCCCCTCACAAATTCACAAGAGGAGGGAGACATGTTCAAACCAGGGGGCATATTCAACACCACAAAATTCTCGCAAGGATTCACCCCCATTACATTTCCACCACTTCCACCATTTCCATTATCATCCGCACCACTTCCTGGTTTAACCCTTCCCCCTCTACCAAGTATTGACCAAAGCATTATGGTAAATGCTCAAAACTTGTCGTCAACATCACAACAACAAATGACAAACACACAAACAATTCCAACATCATCAAACACCCCCATAACATCGCAAAACATGATTTCTCAAGGGCTAATCACATCAACATCACCACTTACCACCCAAACCACCACATCCACAACACCATCCACCACACAAAATACCAACATGACATTATCACTCACCACAAACACCAAATTGACCACCACCCCCACCACCACTGACTTCCACCACATCAAGCCAATATGACGTGGCATTGCAAGATGCTTTCCAAAGAGGATACCAACAAGTTTAGAAACAAAAAGCTATATACTTAGCTATTCAACAAACTGCTCAAGCTGCGCAAGCCTCCCAAGCATCCCAAGCCGCACAAGCCCAAGCTTTATTGCAACAACAACAAGAAGCCACTCAAGCATTGCAAGCACATAAGACTGCTCAAGCACAAGCTCTATTCCAACAACAAGCAACACAAGCGCAAGCTCAATATCAGGCACAACAAGCCCAATATCAAGCACAACTCCTAGCACACAGACAAGCAACACAATTGCAAGCATATCAACAATCCATAAAGAAATATCAAAAGCAGCAAGAAGCAAGAGAATTGGTAGCCCAACAACAAGCATTGTTGGAACAACAAAAAGCACAAAACAAGCATTTTTGGAACAACAAGCTCTACAACAAGCACAAATCTTAGCATAACAACAACAAGATCAACAACAAGCATTGTTCATACAAAAGTAGGTGGAAGCATACCTCACTCGGTAGAACATACAGATACCATCAAATAACATGTCAAACAACACACCAATCAATCCACCTGTCCAACCCACAATTGAAACACCCCTAAACACTTTCATCCCACCCCCTGAACCACAAAACGATGTGATGACACAAATCAGGTTGCTCTAGCAACAAGTGCTCGATCTTCAATCATGGTGAACAACCAAAACACCAAGCAACTTGTGTCTATATCCATTTGAAAGGATCCTAGTGATGAAACCATTCCCAAAGGGATTTGAAATCCCCAAATTTGACAAATATTGAGGGATGGGAAACCTTGAAGATCATATCAGGGAATTCCAGGTTCATTGCATGGAAGTTGCATACGACGATACTTATCTGATGTGACTATTTCCTAGGAGCTTGGCATGCCATGCTATAGAATGGTTCTCTCGCTCACCTTAAGGAATTAGAACATTCCAAGAAATTAGGGATGCATTCATAAAAAATTATGCATGCAACATTGCAATGGATGTTAGTCTAGAAGAACTCTCAGCTCTAAAACAAGGAGAGGGTGAATCATTTGCCTCATTCCTACAAAAAAGGAAATCCAAGGCCAATCGGAGCAAGTGGACCATGCCAGAAGAAAAACAAGTTTGTACCATCATATCCAACCTTGAAGGCCACTTGGCATTTCATCTTAAGGTTCAGGGCATCACCACATATGATAAATTGATCTCCAAGGCACTTAGCATCGAAAGAACCCTCATAACTCAACCTATGGAATCAACATCATACCATGAACAACAAAAAAACCATCCACCATCCAATTACAATGATAAAACTCATATATGGGCAAGAAACAAAAACATTACTAATGATGGTGTCGTCAATGCCAAGGTGGTCATTAGTGGTCCTCGCCAAAATACACCCACACCACAAATCCAATCACAACACCAAAATGCTCATCACACAACATACCGCCCAAACAACAATCCAACCATCAATAATCTCAATGACCAAAGAGGACCACCCCAACGTAAAAGTTATCCCAAATGAAAATACACTACTTTGGGGGAACCACTTGAAGACATAATGAAGAAGTTGATCGATGAAAAACTCATCCAGGATCCCACATTTGAGAATTACCAAGAACCAGATGTCAAACCTCCTTGGTATAATGAGAATCAGCTTTGCGAATTCCACAAAATCAAAGGCCATACCACAAACAGTTGCATGATATTTAAAAACATTGTTCAAGATCTCATTGATAAAAGAATTATAAATGTGGAACAACCTACAAGAAATCAGGATCTTAAGATATATACAAATCTGATGCTGAATCATGGTAACAAAGGAAATAAAAATGATAAAGGGAAAGGCACCCACACAAACGTGAACCATGTATATGAAACTGTTGTTACATCCTTAGATGAATACTACACATTCATCACCATCAAAGGTTCCCATGCCGATTGTGGAGTCACCACAAGAGGAGGCAAGGTCACCATTATAGGATCATCCCAGCCTAACAAAGTCCCCACATCCAGATCAGTTCCTAATGGCTATAATTTCCTTGATCAACTCAAGAGAGCACCAGTGCAAATCTTCATCATGGAGTTGCTAAAAATCTCATCTGCTCACAGGAAAATCCTTGAAGAAGCATTGGCTTCATCCACTGTCCCTATAGATCTTGATGCGAAGCAATTCCAAGCCATGGTCGGAAACATCATTACACCTAATCTTCTCACATTCTCTGACTAGGATTTCCTTGCTCAACCATCTCACAACCGTGCGCTTCACCTAGAGGTCATAGTAAACAAGAGCAAAGTCAAAAGGGTCTTCATGAACAGAGGTGAGGGTTTGAACATTTGTTCTCTCAACCTCATCAAGCAGTTGAAAATATCAGAAGATCCTATTGAAAAAGGGAAAGGTATCATGATAAGAGCATACGATGATCAAGAAAGAGTGTCTCAAGGCATGATCAAACTCCCTATTCAAGTAGGTCCAGCTCTCATGGAAACCACTTGTCAGGTCTTGGACCTTGACTTACCATATAATATTCTTTTGGGATGCCCATGGATTCATACAATGAAAGCAGTAGCATCTACTTTTCATCAGTGCATGAAATTCACAAATGAGGGACAATAGGTTACCATTCAAGGAGATCCCAAACTTTTCTCATATTGCAAAAATCTTGAAGCAAATTATTACAAAATCCCCCAAGTACCAAAAAAACAATGAGGGCCCATCCACACCATACATTGATCCCACCACCCTCGCATCCACTTCTGTAACAAAGAAACTCACCACTCTCACCATTCCCACCATCTCTGACATCAAGCTCATCATTCAAGATAATGGCTATGGAAACTAAAAGCTCCCTAATAATTCTTTTGTGGTAGGAGAGTTACCACAATCTCCTAGATCATGGGGATGTCCACAAGAAAAAAAAGCTTACACATCACAAATGTCTCCTGAAGACTATCCTGAATTCACAAGCTAGGGAGACCTTGGCCAAGGGGTTATTGAGGAAGATCCATCACACATGATCTATAAAGAGGAAAGACTAGTACCAAATTTACCAATGGATAATAGAAGCAAAGGCCTGCAAATGATGCTTGCAATGGGTTATGACAAAAATCAAAGATTGGGAGAAAATGACAATGAGCTCATAATACCTATCATGCCAGAGACGTACCCAATAACAAATCTTGGCCTTGGATGTAACCCTCCAAGTATAACCATACGAGGTCGAAGCCCTCTAGTTAGAACAGTTAACAATCCTCCTCAGCCCACCACAGCAGAATTATGCCTACCCATATCTACAGGTCATGTAATAGATAACTTTACATTTGATATAACCGATGTCTATAGTAGTAGCAATGACGAGGATCACTTGACCAATCTACCTAGGTTATTTGAGGATACTTCCCTTTGCATGATTAGCATCGTCTCCTTTGAAAAAAACCATCAAAATCATGAGATTTGCCTAGTATACCCCTAATTGATCGACTATGACCAACGAGGACCACCAGTTCTTGATACATTCAAAAACGATGAGGCACTCTCAAAATTCATGGGATTGTAGGATAACATTCAAGATGGAGATCACAAAGTAGGGTTTATAATGGAGTTGGACACACATGCCTATTATGGGGAAATGATTGAATCCTTTAGTTGCAAAAGTGAGAAATTAAGAATAATATCCAAGTCCTTGAGTGAAAACCACACTATGGCACTCTCTGACAAGAAAAAGTAAAAATAAAGGACACATCCAACGACAAAAACCTCTCTAAGGTGCCTGAGGATGGGGGATTCAATCTTCCTTTAAGAGCTATTCATTAGGAAAAGTCAACAGTCTTAGCTAAAAAATACAATCATGTCAACCTAGGAACAAAGGAGACCCCACATATCACATTCTATGCAGAATCACTATTATCAGAAGAGCAAGAACTCCTAGCAGCATTCCTAAAGGAAAGGAAAATAAACTTTAGATGGAGTTATGCTGACATGCCATGGCTTGATCCAGAGACTATGGTTCATAACTTAGCAGTGTACCCAAATGCAAAACCTATCAGACAAAAGCTTCGAAAAATGCACCCTCAAATTGCCCTATTGGTCAAAATGGAGTTAAAAAAGCTACTAGATGCAGGATTCATCCGACCCATAGACTATCTAGAATGGGTATCAAACTTGGTACCTATTTCAAAACTTGATGGAAACATTAGAATTTGCACAAATTTCAGAGATTTTAATAAAGCATGTCTGAAATATGAATTTCCACTTCCCAATATCGATATGATAGTAGATATGACAACTAGACATGAGATGCTATCACTAATGGACAAATTTCCAGGATACAATCAAATCATTATAGGAAAAGAAGATCAACATAAAACAGCCTTCACTTGTCCATGGGGGACTTACTGCTGAAACATGATGTCATTCGGCCTAAAGAACACAGGAGCAACATATCAAAGGGCCATGACATTGATATTCCATGACATGATTCATAAAATAGTTGAAGACTATGTTGACGACATCCTAGCTAAGTCAAGAAAGAGAAAAGATCACATAGCAACCCTAAGTGCTATCTTTGACAGACTGGAGGAGTACAAAGTCAGACTAAATCCCAAGAAGTACGTCTTTGATGTACAATTAGGTAAATTGCTAGGATATATAGTTTCCATCAGGGGTATCGAGGTGGATTCAGAAAAAGTGAAAGAAATCCTCAAAATGGAAGAACCAAAGACATTAAAAAAATTGAGAGGCCTCCAAGGTAGAGTCTAATCCATTAGAAGATTCATAGCATAATTGGTAGACAAACAAAAACCATACTCTCACCTACTCCACAAGGGAGTAGTGTACAAATGGGATACCAAGTGCGAAGAGGCATTTAACAAAATCAAAGAATATCTACTGACACCGCCAGTCTTAATTCCACCCATCCCAAAGAAGCCATTGATCTTATATGTGTCAGCAACAACAACATCCCTTGGAGCTCTCCTAGCTTAGCATGACAAAAGCGGAATGAAGAGGGCTATCTATTACATCAACAGGACAATGGTTGGTCATGAGCTAAACTAATCATTCATTGAGAAAGCATGCCTCACAGTACTGTTTGCATCCCAAAAATTTAGACATTACATGTTGGCACACAAGATAAAGCTCATCGCAAAAATTGATCCCCTCAAGTATCTACTATCAAAGGAAATGCTCACTGGTAGAATGGAAAAATGGGTGATGATATTTTCAGAGTATGACATTGAGTATGTCGAGCGGAAAGCAATCAAGGGTCAAGTTATTGCAGATCAACTGGTAGAGGAACTAATCTTTTCAGAGAACCCTCTTGTCTCAAAGTTTCCAGATGAATCTATTTTCAACATCAACGTAGCTGACCACTGGAAATTATACTTCGATGGCTCATACACGTAGCATGGATCAGGAGCTAGTGTTTTCTTTATCACACCACAAGGGAATTACATACCAAGGTCATACAAACTGGAATTTCCTTGCACGAATAACATCACAAAATATGAGGCTTTGACTATAGGTCAGAATAGCAGTGCAATGGAACATCATGGCTCTCAAAGTGTATAGAGATTCGCAGTTAATCATATATCAAGTCAATAATGAATATTAGACCAAGGATGATAAGCTCACTCCATACAAGAAATTGGTGGAGACTCTCAAATAATATTGAAATTGCATTTGAGCAGATACCTAGAGCCAACAAAAGAGCAACAAATGCCATGGCAACAATTGGGTCCCTACTGGATATCCCCACCAATGTTCCAAAATATGAATTCTTGATAGAACAGCTTCTCGTTCCCACATTCGAGGTACCAGAATTATAATTCGTGTGCAAAATCATTGGTCCCAATGATCCTTGGTACCATGACATTTACACGTATCTTTGTATAGGAGTCATACCCACTGACCTACCTTCAAACCTAAAACAAACCTTTGTCAAAAAGGCATCCAGATTTGTCATCCTAGGTGATACCCTATATCGTAGGAGCATAGAAGGAACCCTACTACACTGCCTAAATGCTGAGGAGGCATTAACCACTTTAACTGAAGTTCATAACGGTATCTGTGGTTCACACTCGAGTGGAATGACAATAGCCAAGAAATTGCTGAGGATGGGGTATTATTGGCCCATAATGGAAAGAGAAGCACATGATCATGTCAGAAAGTGTACTCTACAGTGTTAGTAGCATGGGGACCTGATCCATGCACCAGCTCAAGTGCTTCATCCTATTGTCACACCATGGCCTTTCTCATAGTTGGGACTTGATCTTATTAGAAAGATAACTCTGACCTCATCTAATGGCCACAAATTCATCATAACCACCACAAAGTACTTTACTAAGTGGGTGGAGGCCATACCCATGACATACATAACTAGGAAGCAAATCTCAAAGTTTATCCTGAACTACCTCATTTGTCGATACAGTGTCCCACAAGCCATTATCTTAGATAATGAGACACCATTCAAAAATCAAGATGTCTGTGACTTGTGTGAGAAATTCAAAATTCAACATCGCTTCTCCACCCCGTACTATCCCCAAGGCAATGGCCAAGAAGAAGCTACAAACAAAACCATTTTGAAAATCCTTAAGAAAATAGTCAATGATGCAGGTCGTGATTGGCACCTACAACTTAATCCTACCCTCTGGGCCTATTGAGCCAACATTTGCACACCCACTGGCGCCACCCTATTCTCCTTGGTCAATGGATCAGAAGTAGTACTCCCCATAGAGATCGAGCTCCCGTCCCTCAGGATATCACTGCAAAACCTCATCACAGATGAAGAGTACTGGGTATCAAGACTAAATGAGATAGAGCTACTGGATGAGAGACGTATAGATGCTTTTAATCATTTGCAAGTCTATCAGAATAGACTCAAAAGGAGCTACAATAAGAAAATCAGAAGTAGGATGTTCCAAGTTGGAGAATTGGTCTTAAAAGAAAATCAAAAGAATGTCCCAAACCCAAGCAGCAAAGGAAAGTTTGAACCCAATTGGTTGGGACCATTCGTCATAACAACAAGTTACAAATCAAGGGCATATTAGTTATCAACACCTGAAGGGGAACCTATGCAAGAGCCCATGAATAACTCCCATCTAAAAAAGTTTTATGCCTAATTATTTTAAGGTATAGAACCAAAAATCCAAAAAATCAGAAAAAGTCCTAAAAAAATGGTTACTTCGGCGAAAACCTGGCAAACAGGCATCTTAGTGTTAACAAAAAAAATTCAAAAAATCAAAAAATCCAAAAAAATCAAAAAAAGGATTGAAAACAGTAAAGAAAAAAATTGTCCTCTAGTGAAAACTACTTCGGTGGCACTGTGGAAAAGTACCTTGGTGAAAACCTGGCAAACATGCACCTTGTGTAAATAAGCACTTTCCATCCACCAGGATCTTTACAACTTGTTCTGCATCATCCATCACATTCAAGTCTCCATCCATCACTCATCCACTTGCATCTACACCATAGCTTGGTCCTATTTTCATATCATGATCCCTCCTAGTACTACTCAACCCATCCTCAAGGTCAGTTTGTCCTGCCTTTATTGGAGTAGCCTATTGCATCATGTTCAGGGCATGTTCTTATCAAATCAGATTCATGTATATTTCTTAAAGTCCTCAACTCATAAAATCCAAAAAGATTAGAAAATTAGAAAATCCAAAAACATCAGAAAATCAGAAAATCCAAAAACATAAAAAAATCAGAAAATCCAAAAACATTCAAAACATATCAAAATCCCAAAAATAGGTCAAAAAGTCAAAAATAGAGTCATTTTGTCGAACTACGTCATCTTTGAGCTTGAACATAGGCAAGGTTGATCTTTGATCATCCCTTGAGACATTTAGGTCAGTCCTTTAGAAGTCGGTCATAATAAACTGACATCTCATCATGTATAGTGTCATCTATAAATTGGTCAAATCGTCAGTCAAACTATGTGGTCTCTGCGTGTATAACGTAGGTAAGGCTAATCTGTTGATCAGCCCCCAAGGCCCCTAAGATAGGTCTTTAGGTTAGTCTCTTGGTATAATCTTAGAAAACCCAAAACATTGGAAAATCAAAAAATAAAAACATTTGAAAATCTCGAAAAAATACCAAAAACAACCTCAAAACATTGCAAAAACTCCAAAAACATCCAAATATTTGAAAAAATCCATCCACCTCATATCGTTTGCACCCGCAATAAACACCACTCATAATAAACTAATTGTCATCCTCAACCTTTCGTGAAATAGTTAGAAAAAAGTCTACAAGGTTCAACGTGAAAACTCAAAAGCGTCAAGTCTCAAGTCTAAGTCTGTACGTAAAGAAGTTGGTCAATTCTTTGTGTCAATAGTCCATCATCCAAATAGTCCCATATCAATCATTTGCTAACATCATGTCCTAGGGTGAATCTTTCCTACAAGGGGCATTATTTATCAGAAAGAACACTTTGGATAAATGAAACGATGTGCCGCCATCCACTAACATGTCCTAGGATGCATCCTTCCTACAATGGGCATTATCTTTTAGCAATAGTTTTGGTTCTTATCCTTGAAAACACATTCCCTTATGGTTAGCTGTATTGAAGAATATTAGCTTGTTTGTGTGCTTTATCTTTGTCTTTTGACTTATCTTATTGCGCTCAGTCCAAGGACCTCTCAATGATATCCGAACAAAGGATTTAGAGAGATAGGAATGGGGCAACAATCATTATCCTTTTGTCTGCTATGCTTGTCGGACGTTCTTGTAAAATAACCTTGGTGAATACTTTCTTTGTTAGATATGTATAGAGGATGTTTTGGACAGCTTGTTGACTATTGCATTGATTGGTTATACCTTTCCGTGTTTTGGTCCGAGATGTTTGGAATTTCTAAAGTGCATCCTAGCAGGGTTTCCATATGTCAGGTGTGAACAAGAATACTCCTATCTATTTTTCAAATCAAATCCCATCACACTAAGTACAACACCATCCTAGTCCTTTATACCTTGATGCATCATGCTTAGGTGTGTTATCAAACATAAAGTAAGTGACCCTTTTAAAATCCCAATCCTTGATAAGCAAGTCATCCATCTATCATCATCCATTTATCATCATCATCTATCATCATCATCATCATCATCATCATCATCATCTCTCATAAAGTTGGCTTGTTGGATCCTCTTGTCATCATCTAATGTCTTCTCTTCCACACTAACATCACAACAGGAATAAGCAACCATCATCACCAATGCATTCATCTTGCATCCATAAATCATCAATATTTTGCATATCATCTCACATGCATGCTCACCATCATAATATAGATCTTTTATTCTAAGCATTCCATAAATCATCCATTGCATAATCATAGCATATCACATCATCCATGTCATCCATCATCACATCATATCATCATTTAAGTTGTTTAAAATAATATAGATTTATTATTCTAAGCATCTTAAAATCATCTCATTTGCATCATCATCCATAACCATCCATTTTGAACCTCTTTATTGCGAGATCGACCCTCAAATTGAATCTTTTTTGCTCAATCTCTCGAGGGGGCAATGTACCAGTGTACTTCTTTCTGCTGGGGCATTTGAAAAATCAATATTTTTTTAATTGTCATTGTAGCAAGTTATTCTTTGAACCAACGCAACAAGTACATTGCTTCAAAGAGGGGGAAAATGTAAACATGCAAAATTAACATTGTGCATTCAATTAGGTTCATTCATCAAGTAAACTAGGTTTCACATTAGGTCCATTCATCAATTAATCAAGTTCACCTTCACCCATTCATCAGGTAATCCCATTAATTTCCATCTCTTAAGGTCATTAATTTAAAGTTAAATAAACATTATCATCAACCTTTTAATCAAATAAATCAAACATCCATTTAATTAAATCATAAAACATATTCCATCCTTTTCTGAATTAAATAAATCAAATATTTAAGTCAAAAAAGTCAAAATAATCCTAGTCATCATTAAGCTAACCTAATCCTAATTAGCCTAACCTAACCACCCATCACATCCTCTAGATAATCCCACTTGCACAAATAAATCAATTTATTGATTTATTAAAATCCTTATTTTCTTTCAACATGGCATTTATGGGGAATATTCCCTCAAGTTTGAAAAAGATGACAAGTTGACTTGTCCCTTCCAACATTGTAATAAATTCTCCATTTCATGCCCCCCCCCTCAAAATTCATTGCACAAATTTGAATTTGAAACTCTCTCTCATGGGCACATTTCCCAAATCTTGCACATCCTTTAGCCTATCACAACTTGACAAGTGGCCTCTTCTCATTGGTGGATCTTTAGTCCCACATTCACCCATTTGGCCAATCTCTCATCAAGAAAATGTATAAATAAGGACCTCATTCTTCATCAAAGGCATCTACAAATTTTATGCAAAGTTACTCTCTCGGTTTGAGAACTAATTTTTCTCTTCATCATATTGGCATTTGCATCATTTCAGCTTTTGAGCAAGGATTGGGAAAGGGTCATTTGCACATTTGACACCAATCCACTATGGAATAGGTACTTGTTAATTATTTTCATGATGCTTTTATTTTTTTCTTGTCATTTTTTTCATTTTGAAGCATTCACAAGGTATTCCATCGGAGTATTCTTGAGGAATTTGTAGGTACTAACCCATGTTTGAAGTTTAGTATTTGCAGATTTTAATGGGTGCTCACAGATAGAAATCAAGTTAACATGCTAAAATCAAATTTTGATTTCTCAATACTTACAACTTTATACCTATAAGTTTATATAGCTTAAACTAAAATCCGCAAATCACCTAGTTCTCTCATAGTTAGACAAAATAGAGACAAATATTAACTGCTACAGTAGAATCAATTACATGTATATTTTAACTCATTTCAAAATCAGTCAAGGGAGACTCAACTGGTAGTTAATAATAGAGATCAATTGCATTGAGCAAAACCTGAATTTCATAACACATTATATGGAGAAAGAATTAGAGGATACAGTTTTGACCAAATTGTAAACTGATGGCATCTAAGGCATTTTATTAATTTTTTTAATTATGATCAAGTGCTTCAGCTATGACAAGTTGACAATGAAATCAAGGAGATTATTTAAACACCTAGAAAGGTTGAGAAAAAATAAAGTTTATAAAGTTGAGATTACAATGATTTATTATAGCCATCGATTCAAGCATGGTAAGTATGAAGATGATCTGTGGGAAAAGTACCATTTCAAATAAAGAAAGGACCAATTAGCATAGGTCGATACCAATGGGCAATATGGTTCCCATAGCTTGCAAGATGAAAATATAAAGTGCAAAGTAACACATGCATCACACAATGATGAACTGAAATAAATGGCATAACTAAAGAAACTTGTAACCACAAAAATCTAAAGATGTATAGACGTTCAAAATAGATAAAAATCTATTTTTATTTTGATCTCTTAAAGCTCTAGATGTAGACAATAGAAGAAATATTATGCAACTTTAAACGCCAAACCAAAGGGGGCACATAAAATTAGACAAGACTGGATTTTTTTTTTTTTTCTCACATATCCATAAACTCATTTTTTTCCCATATTTTAAAATATCAATTTTTTTACTTAATTAAATAGAAATCTTCAAACAAATCTTTGAAAAACTAGCAAATTAAAAATTTATTAACAAGAATAAAACTTGATTTATAATCTCAAATTCCAATGAAGTTTAAAGCCTAAATTTGGAAGCCTGCAATTATTCAAATCCTTCAAAAAACACAATTCCTTCAAAAAGAAAGCATTTCCTAAAAAATTTTAACTAGAAATATAGAGAAGAATCTTTTCCAAAAACTATCGTGAAAGTTTTCTTCTAAAAGTTCCAAAAAAATCAATTGTCGTCAATGAAATTGCACACCAAAATATTTTTAATTCTTTTAAAATTAACTCAAAGTTACCAAACTTAACTCAAAGTCAACATGCAATTCTAGTTGATCACTTAGGTCAAGCTAAATAAACACCCAAGATAATTAGTATCTTCTGAATTGAAGTCACGTTTTGAGATATTTTCACATGTTTAGTTTCAACAACAATTCAATGAACTATCAAATTTAAACATTTAAATTTGCACATTAAATAAATAATTAAATATTCTATTATGCAAAACTAACAATTACATTTAAATAAATATATCGTTTAATTAATTTAATTAATCAAACCCTTTTTAAAAAAATTACAATTTCAATTATTAAAATATCTAAACATTAATATTTTAACTTAACATTTCAACATTATCAATTAAATCTATGACTAATCAATAAACCATTAAACTAACTAATTAGTGAATTTCCAACATGATGAAGAAAAGAATGACATGACAGAACCAAATGACAAAACGACAACGATGGGTGACAAAAAAATACTCTTTCAATGAATAATGATGGCTAATGACAAACTTGACACTATCTCTGAAACAACATATTTCCATTGGGTTAGGGCACACTCAAACTTGACAAAGTAGGTGAAGCTGATACCTGGTACCTACAAAATTCATCCAACAACATTGTTAAACATATCATCATATATAAAAAAACACACCATAAAGAAGATTTGTAGCATAGCAGGGTACTCAAGTGAATAATGCTACATTGTCTCCTTCATTGAAACCAACATACAGTACCACATCATCATAAATACATTAAAACAACTACCAACAAATCAGAGTCACATGTGAAACGAAGTGCAACAGCTGGAGGGTCACTACACTTGTAGTGTTCATCACACAATAGTTTCCTTTCCCTTTACAAAGATGCAAATTTGCCTAATCTTCAACAATACAACTTATTATCATCTCCCCATAGACATTTCTACAAGTAATAGACTTTCATATCTGCTACTATTTACTAGAAGGCCATAGACAAACAAAGTGGAAAGAAGAAGTTGCTCAAGGCTCATTTTTGAATTGAATCACTTATGTTACGTTCATTGTGATAGTTGCTCTACTGTTATGGGGGTACAATACTACTAAATCAATGGAAATCACCCTTAAATTTTGCAATATGTTATTTGTTATTGTATTTAGATCTATGAATATTGTGTCTTGTGTACCATAGGAGAAACAATATAGTGGTATATTTAAATATTTAGAATCGTGGCTAATAGAATTGGGTATTTGTATTTAAAAAATATTTTTATTTATGGGGAGATTATGTAAGGTTTGTGATAATGAATAAGTTACTCTAGATCATATGTAGCTGAAATTTTTGAACAATATGTAAAATCTCCTATATAGACCTATATACTTTATTGCAACTCTTGTCATTCTTCTAGCTTCATATATCAGATTATTGATAGTTTAATATGTAGATAGATCTAATGTAATTGTATTAAAGCTTCTTCTTCTTCCATGGATGTAACCTATAAAAATCACTCGCTGTCATTAATGGTAGAGGTTATCCAGTTTTTAATAACAGTGCAAAACAAATTTTTTAGTGCTAGTGGATTGATTAGAAATAAATTATAATTAGGTGAAACCTCCCTGCAAGAGTGTATTCAATGTGATGACAATAAAATGTGGGTATTTCTCTTTCCTCTTATGGGTTAACATGAAATTCTCTCCTCTCACTTTGGGCTAGACTTCCACTTCCACTTCCAATACTATAATCCTAAACAAGGTACAAAAACATGAAAATATTTTAAAATTCTACATCTTTTTTCAACAACTATGAGTTCTACTGATTTCACAATAGAAGTTAATATTTTATCGATTTTCAATATCACATTGGTTTGTGTAATTCTCTTCAAAACTGTTTCATTGAAAATGGATTTATCAACAAATGAGAACTTCAACTACTCCTCAAATGGAATTTATGAGGTGATCTCTTCAAATAGTGACATAAAAAGAGAATCAACTACGAGTACCTACAAAGGTTGGTAAAGTAGTAATTCAAACATATTTAAATAACATAATTTATATGATTTTCATGGTTTTTTTGGTTTATTATGTAGTTCCAAAGAAAAAGAAGTGGGAGCCATCTATCTATAATCACTTTATCAAGTAGAAAAATCAAATGATACTTAGATAAACAGGAAAGCAAAGAATCCCACCTTTATACAAAAAAGCTGAGATTCAAAGGATTAAAGTTGCCAATCCTGATATAAGTCACAAGAAAGCTTTCAGTACATCATCCAAAAATGTGAGCTTAACACACAAATATATAACACCCTGATAGTATTGATTCAAATAATGGGTATGTGCAGGACCATCATGGAAAAAACAGGCCCTTAAGTGGCAAAAAATTCAGAAAAATCAGACTTAGGCAACTTGACGTAAAAATTTGAATAAGTTATCTATATTATTTCAAAAATATGTAAGAATAGAATCTGTAGAAAATTGAATTTAGTTTCTAAACTACTAGGTTTTTTAAAAAAAAAAATCTATTTGGTGAAAATTTGAAATTTCAATGCAATGGTATTTAAATTTCAGGGAAAAAATAAGTAGGTCCACCACCCTAACCACTATAAAATGATAATATTTTTTTTTAGATATAAGTAGAGGACTCATGCCCTAATGTGATGCATATTTTTTTGTAATTTTTTTCCAAGTAAATAATTAATTATGATTTTTATTACAAATTTTTAAAAAATATAAAAACTCATATGTCGACCACCTTAACTTGGTCAAAACTTCATGAAATTCAATTTTATTTTTTAATCCTATAGTGTGCAAAGCATAGAATGTGACACATATTTTAGATTCAAAATGTGATACCATTTGAAAGCTATAAATGTTTTTCAATCAGCCTATCAATCAGAATTTAGTCATAATTTGAATAGAAAATGAATAATAATTACTTATTAAATTCAAAGTAAAGCATAATTTATATTGGTGGAAAGTTGAGAATCTCTTTTAAAAACCTTTTTCGTTTCATCAATTTTGGGTGAAAAAATAGCCGTCAGCCACATACCCATCATATTGCCACTTTTTGGCCCATCATGATCCTGCACATACCCTAATATTGGTTACTTATTTCTGATATTCTTTCATTTTTTTATCAGTGGGATCTTGTTCCTTACATGCATTTTGATTTGTCTCAAGATGACAACCAACAAGCTTGAATGTAAGGTAATGCTTCTTTAAATATCTTCTATTGTTTTCTCTAAAGCAGGCAACCTGTGGCATATCTTAAAATCATTCTAAATAATTTTGGTGTATATGAACCTATATTACTTGTCTACATGATTTATGCATGTATATCATATATATATATAAGACCAAACAACAAAACAATTAAAAATACTTTCACAGAAAAATAAACTAACTATTTTTGTCAGCATATCTTATATTAAGAATTTGTAGTAATAAATGCAAGGTAGGCTATTTGATTAAGTGCAAACTAGTTTTTAGTTGAATAGACAAGTGGGTTGTCAGTTTATATATATATTTTAGATCTTATGTAGGAAAATATAAAGTGTCAGCCCACTTGTTTGATCAACTATTGATTGTTGTCATGGTGGTAAAAAATAGTCTGCACTTAATCAGAGACTTTGTGTTTCACTTATTATTACTATAAATTTCTAATATAAAAAAGTTTATAATTTGAATTATTATTTACAAAAAATATACAATGTTGTGCCACTAGACAAGGGCATGGTGGGAAAGATGATGCCCATCAAGCTCGACAAGTTCAAGAATGTAGATGGCCAAGGTGAAGCTAACACAACAAGTTGTAGTAGTAGCAACATTAATCCTAAGAGATGTTACTCCATGGGCTCCTACGAATATTTCTTGGATTCTTATAAAGTATTCATAGCTCCCACCCTTTACAGGAAACAATTGAACACTAGAAACTTTCCACTAAATCAAGGGCATAGGCCAAATTTTTCAAAATGTATTCTTCTATAGGAGGTGGAAAGATTGATTCAAATGACTCCTCATATGGAATTTGTACATGAGAGTAAAATTATCAAGGCCATTAATTCTCTTAGGCCTAAAAAGAATGATGCTACTGTCAATAATACTGAACATTGTGAATTTAGACCCTCAAAGCCATGTACTGGTTGACTTAAGAGTAAGGAATCAGAGTTAAGTGCCAATGTAGGAAGTAACAAGAACTCATGGGTTAGGCCCAAAAAATCCAATCAGGATCCATGGAGATGTTAGATTCCTCAAGGAGGGTTGTGTCCTTCATATTTCCTTTACCAGTTGATACTAAATTTAAGAAAAGTACAAGCAGGTAGACATTTTTAGAGACATAAGTATTAAGTTGAGAGGAAAACAAGTGGTTTCCTAGTCTAAATCCCAAATCCTGGGATTTGGTGCCTAATTTTATGAATTCTAATGATAAGAATAGTACCAAAAAAAATTAAGTTGTAGATAATTCGGTGCCTTCATTTTCCAAGAGAACAATTAACTGGTTGGTGGGTAGAAAGAAATGAATTGTGCATGCATCTTCAAGAAGGAACCCCAAAAGAACTTTGAAATCAATGAGTCAAGCATTGTCCCCAAGATTCACATTTAAACATTGATTAACAATCTTTAACAAGTACAAAGAAAACCCCCAAAAAGATGACTAGTAGCACATGTATACCAATCATTTGTAAAGAAGTCGTGAGATAATCCTTTTAAGTTAAATGTTTTGAATAGGAAACACTTACTATAGACACTCAAATAATTCTAACATTGTGCATCTAATTATGATTTCATTATCAATTCTTCTATTAATCAAATACAAAAAATTATTAGATTAATTCACTAATGTCCATCATGTTTGATTTAAATAAATCAGTTTATTTAATTAGAATCCTAAAGTCCTCTTATCTGATTTGAAAAAAAAAATTAATCAAATAAAATATATCGCAATCCCCTAATTCCTTCAAGTTAATTAATTGTGGGGGTGATCCCACAATATTGGTTTACAATTTTTGGCCAAACTGGACACTAAAATAATTTTTTTCTAACTAAATCTTCACTTTCGAGCAACTATGGCGGCTAAACCGCGAGGAATTTGAAGATGATGCAAACTAGTGATTTGTGAAATTTTGTCTATAGATTCTAAATATGTTTTTTCAAAAAAATTGGAATCAAATTGCACTTCTTTTTCCATCTCCTTTGGAAACTAGTTTTTCTTAGAAAACATTTTTAAGGATTGATGCTCACTGTATAACACATAACTCTTTTTTCCATGAAGGACAAAATTATAATTCTTTCAAATTTTTATTTGTAACTTTGATATCTAGTGCCTCCAATTGGTTAGATAGTTTTTTATTGAATATTTTTTCTTTAATCAAGTTTCAAAGTCAAACCAATTATAATTCAAACATAGGTAGACCATATAATGCATAACTTTTTTTGTATGTATCAAAATTCTTTTTTTTGTTGTTGGATCAAGGACTTCAATATCTGGTGCACTCATATTTTTTTTAAAAAAATTGATAATCTGCTATTTTTCCACATGTGCAGAACAAAGCTTGATTTTCGGTGAAAACCTATGTTTAATAAAACTATAAAAAAAATATAATAAATCCAAAAAGTATTAAAATTATAGTAATTGGATAGCTTGTTTTGAGGACTACCTGATTCCAGTTGGGTTTGTGAAGTCTCCTCCATTTTCATCCTCAACCTAAGCTTCGAAGGGAAAAAATTCTAATTTTTTTGGTGCCAAAGAGCAGGAAGGTGGGAAAAGGGGGGTTCACTCAAACCAGGGGGATTCTAGCGAACCCCCAGGGGTTTGAGTGGACCAAGGTTCATTTGAACCCCCTTTCAAAAATGGTTTTTCATTGTGTTTTTGTGTGGGATGGTGGGAACTTGCATTGAATGGGTTCGCTCAAACCTAGGTTCTAGTGAACCCTCTTTTGGTTTGTTCGAATCTATTAGTTCGCTCAAACCCCAAAAATGATTTTTTTTGGCATGGGGTCATTTTTTTCAACTTTTCCTTCCTCACTCCAATTGCAAACCACTTTTGTGGGTTCACCCTTGGATTAATTTTAACTCTTTATCCTAATTACCCATCCTCTATCTTTTGACTCAACCTTGGTCAAACCCAACCCCTGATTAAATAACCCACTTGCACATGAAAATTAATTCTTTTAATTAACTAAGCATATGATTTGGGAATATTCCTCCAATAACTCCACTTATTTCACTTTATTGCTCAAATATCAATGCCTCTTACTCCCCTCTCACCCCTTCACCTACATGTAACTATGCACATTCCCCAAAATACATTCCACCTCACCCATTAGACTTGTGACAAGTGTCACAATCTCATTGGCTCTCCTTTAGTCCCATATTCCTCCAATCTCTCCATTTTTCAACTCTTCAACCCTATAAATAGGAGAATTCTCTTTACAATATCCATCCAAAATCTCAAGCATTTCCACTATATGCACATTCATCTTGCACTTCGTCACTCATCATATTTGCATCTTTATCATTGGAAGCTTATCAAGGGGGTGGGAAAGGACATCCTTTCCACATCAAAGGAGCACCACTCCATAATTCTGACATTGTGCATCTAATTTTGATTTCATTATCAATTCTTCTATTAATCAAATAAAATAATTTATTAGATTAATTCACTAATGTTCATCATGTTTGATTTAAATAAATCAATTTATTTAATTAAAATCCTAAAGTCCTCTCATCTGAGCTGATAAATCAAATTAATCAAATCAAATTTCACAATCCCCTAATTCCTTCAAGTTAATTGACTCTAGAGTAATTAACTCCTAATCCTAATCACCCATTCTCTAGCTTTTGACTCAACCTTGGTCAAATCCAACCCATGATTAACTAATCCACTTGCACATAAAAATTATTATTTTTAATTAACTAAGCATATGCTTTGGGAATATTCCTCAAATAACTCCACTTATTTGACTTTATTACTCAAATATTAATGCCTCTTACAACCTGTTCATCCCTTCACCTACATGCATTAACTATGAACATTCCCATTAATGTTCTCCATCCTCACTCAATAGATTTGCACGACAAGTATCACAATCTCATTGGCTCTCCTTTAGTCCCACATTCCTCCAATATCTTCATTCTTCAACCCTTCAACCCTATTTATAGAGGCCTCCTCTACACAATATGGATCCACAATCATCCACAATTTTAAGCATTCCCACTATAGGAACATTCATCTTGCACTTCATCACTCATCATCTTTGCATATTTATCATTGGAAGCTTATAAAGGGGGTGGGAAAGGGCATCCTTTCCACATCAAAGGAGCACCACTCCCACTATGGGATAGGGTTTGACATGTTTTCATATGCTTTCATTTAGTTATTTTGATTAATTTTTTTCTTGTTTGCATATGCACCATGGTCAATTATTTCATAGGATTACTCTATTTTCCTTGTTTAGATTGACTAATCTTAACATTTGTCAAGTTATGAGCAAGATTGCATGTTAGTACTTACATTTTGGTGCCCATCGTTTATGCTTTTCTATGTTTGTCTATGCTCATATTTGTCACTGTTTGACTAATCTACATTTGAGTATGAACAACATTCATTTTAATTTTATCTTATGATACTATTTTTAAAACATATGATTGTTGAAGGACACTTGGATTCCTCTGAATAGATATTTAACATTCATAGAGATCACATGTTTCATTCTCTGAGAATTTTGTAGATTCTCATCAGCTTCACTTTGAGTCGAAGGTTTTACTAGAGAGACTTGTAAATTTGACTCACTTGTCAACAAAAGTTGAGGGAAAGATTCTAGATATTTTTTTCTTTTGTTGTATTTTATTTCATTCTAAAATAAATTTTCCTTCAAATATAATGCATTTCCTTTCTGATAGTGGCTTCTTTGATTCTAGATATTTGTTCTTTTGCAATATTATGCATTTCCTTAGCTACTTTGGGTGCTTTGTTATGTTCTTTGTCTAATAATATTCGATTTAAAAAAATTGTGGCTTCTTGACACTATCCTGTTGCAACAAATATCTTGATAATAAGCAAGTAGACCCCAAATATTTCATTTAAGGTTTTTGGGACCATCTTATCAAATAAAGTTGTTTCATTTGGTGATCTATGAATATTAGTGTGAAGAATGTGTACATTTTCAAATAATACTCAATTTTTGTTAATAGTACAAAAAAATGTGTTCTACTTTGTTCTAGCACAAGATTCTAGAAAAAGTAGAATTTTGTAGTTTGCTTTTTGCAGAAAATTTATTTTGCTCAAGTTAAGAATTCATAGTAGAATGATGAAGTCATTACTCTATCTAAAGAAGGATGCAAATGGGAAAAATGCTTGTTCATGCCAAGGAGGGCTGCAAAACACTCTAGACAAAGATAGTAAATAGACCGTCGATGGTTTCAAATATAGGTTGTTACTTGGCCAATAAAGGTGAAGTAAATATCATTTTTTATATGTGACAACTTTTAAATTAGGTGCCCACATCGATTGTAGTCTAGCATACAAATAAATTACTTTTTTTTTATATATTTGTAGATGGCTTTAATGAAAATCACATTTTATTGTCTTTTTGTGCAAATAAATGATAATCGGTGATTTAATTTGAAATTAATATGGGAGGATTGCTTTTCAATCTAAATATCTCTTTTTAAAGCACATCACATGGTTAAAAATTATGGGGGTTGTTTCAAGTTGGAATTATTTTTTCCTAAGGAGTATCCATTGGCAGCACTAAAGGTTCACTTTCTAAGGAAATTTTATTTTGCAACATATTTGTTCCTATCGTATCACTATCTGGAGAATTCAATGCATCAACTTATATAAAATAAAGTAGAAAATCTAACAATATGTTTTTCAACTTTATGAGTTGCAACTGGGTAGGAAAAAAATCATGGATTGAGTGCATTTCACATATTTTATGTTGTACATTAGCTCTCTTAGTTAAATTTTGTTGCTTCTCTTTTTGTTATCTATGTTAATGTTGATTGTATTTGATACTATAGTTATCACATATTGGGTATGATGGCTTAGCCTTGAAAGTTTCTAACAAGTTTAAAATATTAATTATTTATTGATTCAATATTTTTGACAAGTCTAGCTTGCATTCTCTCTATATATGTTCCATGTATTCACCAATACCTATGCTAAATAGCCTACCACCCATACCATAGGTTTGAATTTTGAGCCACAATAGGAAATTTTAGTAAACATAAATCCACTAGCAGCCCATGTACAAAAAAATATATGTGTCATATTTTTTCAGATATTTAGAATTACGTATAGAAGAAATCCTCTCTATTTAAAGTTCAATTAATGTTATGATCACTATTTATGACTGCACAATTCTAGAAGATTTCTTATGCTTTATTTTCAAGATCGGTTCTTCTTCTATTTTTGAAATCATTGATTTAAAACTTGCTATTGAGATAATGTACCCACATGCATTGTATTTGTAAAGTGTCATCAATTTAAAACCTACTATTGAAAGTTTATAGTGCAATCAATGTTATGATCACTATTTATGAGTGCGGGATTCTAGAATATTTCTTATGCTTTATTTTCAAGATCGATTCTTCTAAACTTTTGTTTTTATTTATTTTCATTCTAATCTAAGAGAAAAAATCATCTTTTAGTGTTTGATTCAGTGTAAGTCTCATACCAAATGCCAAGAAAAGATTTGCATAAGAGTTTATTCATGTTGTTATTGAGATCACTTGAGTGGCTGATTTCTTTTAAATGCATCATAACTAATAGTGTGACTGACAAATGAGTAAATTTAGGCAATAAGAAATAAATGTCTACAGAGGGAGTCATGAGATAAATATTTATGGGATCATTTTAAATTATGTTTGTGTTCTTTTTTCAGACAAATGCATTTAACTTTGACTACCAGATTAACTATCTCTATGAAATGCAAGTTAAGGGTAAAGAAATGTGGCCAATCTTGACCTTTTTTCTAAGCCAATTTCTATAGCTTGGGGATCTCTTCATGTAATCTACCCTTGGTGCATCAAATTTCAACATTTAAATTTATAACCATTGCTCTTTTCTTCTCCTTCATTGCATCATTCACTTTTTATAGCACAAAACCAAAAAATGTTGAATTAAATCTCCTACAAAAGACAAAATTCAAAACCATTTAAATATTGTGCATGTCACATTTTCATTGCTTTTGAATCAAGTGTTGATGATGACTTAGATAGGAAATTTGAATTTATTGGTTGGATTTATCATTTGAGGTTTGAGAAGATCTAGGAGGGTGGAGAGATCAGGTTTATGTTTTCTTTGTTTTACATTTGCCTTACATTTGAATATTCTAAATTGTTTAAAACTGATCTGTGAATTTCTACTGCAAAAATTAGAGCTTTGTTTGCATGTAATTTGATTGAAAATTTCAAAATATTTTAGCTAATAAGAGTTGAAATTTGCATAGTTATATGAAGATTTTAGATAGCTACTTTACATAATAGGTGTAATTTTTTATGATAATGTTGTATGCTTCATTGATCCCTTGAAATAAATCTTATTTATAGCTTTGTAATGTTTGCAGGTTTCATAAAGAATTAGTGGCATTGGAATTGAACATTGGAATTAAGCAATAACAAGCAGATTTGAGTTGGAGGATTGGGCATTAGAACTTGAAAAATAATCATTTTTTAATGCTTATTGTAATAGCTTGAAGCATACATTTATTGCTTTCATTTTATGTTTTAGGACAACTCACTTCATCTTTGGCTTTAAAATTAACAATCAACTCAAGCTTAGTCAAAGTTGGGATAAAATTGAACATTAGGAACTTACTACATATTGCTTTTTGGGTTAAAATTGAACAAGACAAATTCACACTTAGATTTTGGTGCTTAAAATGAATTCACTTCTTTTTTGGGTATTAAAAAGAACTTGTGCCTTCTTCATTTTATGATTTTTTTCAATTTGTCATTTGAATGTGTATGGACATCTCTCGTACCACTTGGAAATCTTGAGAATTAAAATAGTTCCATTGAAATTAGTTGTCTAAAGTCACCCACACATTTTGATTTGGATCTAAAATTGAACCCTCATGCTAGTGTGAAGGAAATGCATTGTGTGTGTTCCCTCCTAGCGCTTTACACAATCTAAGAGGTTGAAATACAAATGTAATTCCTCACTTTTGTTTATCTTTAGAGGGATTTCCTCCCTGCTTCAAAAGGAGGGAATGACCCAAGCAGTAATGAGCTAAAGCCAAGCCCTTTTGAATCACTATATAAATTTGTGATTGCAAGGAAAACTTGCAATCAATGGGAAGTGTTACATGATAGCTCTCCCCCAATATCTTTATGATATGTAAAGCCCTTGTTCTAAGGGTTGTGAGACCTTTTGAGGGATTTTATCATATTTACTACAACCCATTTGTTTAAAGACCAAAAATCCTTAATACTTGTTAGTGCAAGAATGGTCATTTTGAAGCTACCCCACATTTGTACTATTCAAATTAGAAACAAAAAAAATCCTTAAGGTCCCCAGATCTTTAGGATTTTGAGATTTTGTGATCTCAAGAAGTGTGTGTCGTGGAGGGGAGCCAGTGTCGCCAAATATCTAACTATTCACTTTGTCTTAGTGTTTGGATAAATCCGAGTGGGGACTCAATAAAGTATAGCCATTTCTAACCCAAGATTGTGCAATTTGTGAGTCAGTCGAATACATTGCTTGGATCTCAAACTTTGAAACAAACATTAAAAAAATCATCAAAATTTCAAACCCTTTGGAAAGAGAAAATATCTTTGAAGATTCCAAATATTACTACTTGTCCCTAGGTATTTTATACTTAGAGGCTTCTAAATATTTGGGCCCATATCTCAATTTATTCTCTCCAAAGTTAGCTTGGGGAAACTATGGCTTTGACTCTTTGATTTTCACAAAATGGGCCTTGTGGAATGAAGGGGAGCTAAGACATAGACATTTAGTTTAAAATTTAAACAAGATGTGTTGATGTGGTGAAAATAATCCATTTAACCAAGATTAAATCAATTGAACCCAACACATGTGCTTGTTGTCTTTTGTCTTATGGTCTTCCAAGAAAAACATTGGTCTTTTGGTTTGAGCTACTCATAGGGTAAAGAATTTTCTTCACTATCTTGGTCTTGAAAACAAGGTCCCTCTTAGGTTCATTTAGGATCAAATCAAACACTTCATCCATCCCAAATATTTATCATTTCCATCCCACAAACAACTTCTTAGAGCTTTGGGAAAAATAAAAATTCTAGACTTGGGTAAATCATCAAACACATCAAAATCACCTTGTTTAGTTAGGAGTGTGAGAATGCATCATTTCTCATACCTCTAGTTAAATTAGTACACCTTTGAACAAGTTCATCCTAAGGTCACATCCAACAGCTTGGGATCTACAAGTTCATTATCCAAATAAAACCAATCAAAATCAAATCCTAAAGTTTAGCATTGATCCAAAGTTCCTAAAAGTTCAATACCCATATCATTCACCCCTTCCATATTTCATCTCATCATTGGTCCTAAATTCCTTAGAGGTCATTAGGGTACAAACATAAGAAAAACATGGAATATAAACTTGATTCATGTACATCATGAGTGATCTAAGTCAACCAAACTATCAAAGCCTTACAATACCAATTGATTATCAATACTCAAATTTATACAATCCATACATGGAATCATTATCTCCTACATACCTCAATAATACAACAAATGTGAATATGCCCAATCTAAATTTTGCAACACCTTTACCTATAGTATATTTAAATCAAATCCAAAACCTACAAATCTATCAACCAAATGCTCAATGCATGAGTCTTCAACAAAAGAACATTATCCCACCAAATCAATACATGCCAAATGTGACTATACCAAATACAATATTACCAAACATGAACATATAAAATCCATATTTGGTGAACTTTGGGATAGATATATTGGAAAATCAAACAATTTTTTTTTAAATTCCAAACAATATGATGACAACTCAATGTATTAATCCAAATCAAGGTAACTTCATATAGAATTAAAGTTACCTAAATCAAATCAATGTGTTTCCAAACCAAAACAATGTTCAATGTCAACCTATAATGCAAAGTCTAAACATCATCCCAAATCAGAACATTGTCCAAAATCAATTTTTCCATGATCCCATACAAACACCACAAGTGGGTATGTGCAGGATCATGATGGGCCAAAAAGTGGCGATATGATGGGTATGTGTAGGGTATGTGGCTAATGACTTTTTTTAACCCAAAATTGATAAAATGAAAAGGGTTTTAAAGGATATTCTTAGCTTTCCACCAATATAAATTATACTTTACTTTGAATTTAATAAATAATTATTATTCATTTTCTATTTGAATTGTGACTAAAGTCCTATTGATAGGTTGATTGAAAAATATCTATAGCTTTCAAACGGTATCACATTTTTGAATCCAAAAATGTGTCACATTCTATACATCACATACTATAGGATTAAAAAAAATGAATTTCATGAAGTTTTGACCAAGTTAAGGTGGTCAAACACACAAGTTTTATATTTTTAAAAGTTGTAATAAAAAATAATAATTAATTATTTACTTGAAAAAAATTAGAAAAAAATATGCATCACATCGGGACATGAGTCCTCTACTTATATATAAAATCTTATAAAAAAATATTATAATTTTATTGTCGTTAGGGTGGTCAGACAGACACCTACTTAATTTTTCCCTAAAATTTAAGTGTACTACTACATTGAAATTTCAAATTTCACTAAATAGATTTTTTATTTATTTTTAAATAAACTTAGTAGTTTAGAAACTACGTTAAATTTTCTACATATTCTATTCTTACATATTTTCGAAATAATATAGATAACTTTTTAAAAAAATTATGTGAAGTTGCCTAACTTTGATTTTTCTTAATTTTTTGCCACTTAAGGGTCTATTTTTTCCATGATGATCCAGCACATACCCAAGTATACATTCAAAACATGCTTGCTCAATAACCAAATCAATGTATCAAGGGTGTCAAGATCAAAATCAAGATCAAATTTTGTGACATCAAATTGCTTCGCTTAGCAAAATAGTTGATTCATTGTGTCAAGAGACATCTTGATGCAGGAGCATCAAGACAACTTACAGTTCCATAAAGCAAATTTTGAAGGTTGATTAAAGCATGTTGATTTTTCAATGTAAAAAGGTAATTTATACCATTTATCACATGCAGGAGTCATTTAATGTGTATTTTGCAAAAAACATAAAAGGTTGTCAACAAACATTAGTAAAATTGAAAAAAAATGTAAAAGTTGCACAAAGAAACATTAGGATTATGAAAGGTCACTTACAGTTTTAGGTGGTTGGAAGTAGTTAGAAGTTGTGAATTCATGCTTGAATTTCTTTAAAAAGGACTTTGTACACATTTGCAACTCATGTGTGATTGAAGATTTGAGTATAGAAAGAATAAAAGCATTGGTTTTATGTATTTTCTTCATAAATTCATTACATTCATCCTTTGTATGGACCTATACAGGCTCAAATTATTTGGTAATTGTTTGTAAGTGAAAAATTACTCAATAAAATTCTAGTTAGTTTTTGTTTTATGCAATTTGGCCTTGTTTTGAGTGAGATTTTTTTTCTTTCTAAAAACTGTTAAAATCCCTACTTAGGGTAATCAGAGCTATAAAAAAATTGTGGTTCTCCCTTTATATTCGGTGAAATATCTTAAATTTTGATGAAGTTACTCTATGATGTATTTTATTCTCCATATTATGAAGGTTTTGAGCCAAGAAACTGAGTAAGGTGTGAAAAAAACAAGTTTTGATTGTAATTTCTGAATAACAATCCATGACAAAGCAGTTAGAAAGAATTTAGCCTAGGGTTTATAAAAATAATTGAGGAATTGAACTTTTAAAGGTGTAATATGCATGTATAGATCCAAAACAATACATTTTAAGGAATGGTAAAGGATATTCATGATTGGAACATGGAGAATCAATAAGTCAAGGACTATAATTGTTGATGAGGATTGGTAAAATCTGTAAACAGTGTTGTTTTATGGGGTTTAGACCATGGTGTTTGGTTTCTTCATGGTTGGTTAAGTTTTATAAGACTACCAAGGCATGGCTAGATCCCATTTACAATAGTTTTTGGAGTAATTAAAAGGTTTAGAGTTCATTGTTTTGACTGACCTGTTAAAGTAATTTTATGGCAACCCTGTTTTGGAAGCCCAAAATGAAGTTTCAATATAAGGGTTTGTTGAAATAACATGAATAAAGATTGGTGAATGTTTTCATTATGTTGTACATGAATTTTTAGACTTTTATGAGCCTTTGGTAATGAGGATTGGGCTTGATAAATTGATATTGATCTGTTGATGTGGCCTAAAAGGCCTAATTGCTACTTTTGAATGGTCACTTTGGAAAATTCACATGTTGAAGTTATTTATATTGGTGAGAGTGTTTGGGATATGTTTTTTAGATGTTGATTAAGGTGCCTTGTGGATTTCATCATAATTTTCTTACTTGATTGCAATTTGAGTGTATTGAAGCAAAGGTGTTGTGAAGGTTGGATGAGTCCTACTTGAAAGGACATGAAATGATTGGTTGAGTTTTGTTAACTAAAATTGTTTGAGTCATAATGAATTGAGGAAATTTGAAAAGGGAATACTTGTAATTTTTTTTTGGATTGAGTTGAGGTTGTTAAAGTGTATTGAAGGTTATTTTTGAGATTTGGAACTCTTGCACATTTGAGTACTCGAATTGAGTTTTTTTGTGAAGGAAAGGTGAATTGGCAATGAGTAGCAAATAAAGTATGTTTTAGGTTTGGTCTATTGAGTTTGAGAAAGTGTGTTTCTTCCCTCTATACTGCATCATCGTCCCCTTAGGTGGCTTTATCAAAGTCACGTGGTGCTCGTAATGTGAAAGTTTTATTGTTGAGATATGAATTATTGATAATTTCTTAATTGATGTTTATTTTATTATATGCCAGTAGTGTTAAATTAGATACATTTCTTTTACTGGGGCTATTTAGCCATTTGAAGGTTTTTGTAGTCCATTGCCTCAAGGAATTATTTAATTTTTATTTTTGAATTAAGATTGGAATGTTTAAATGCAACTACAATTGATCTTATTTGGTTTTCCTCTTGAATTTATAATCTTCTATTTATTGGAAATGTTGGTTTATGATTTTATGTTGCTCAGTTTGAGGCTTCTTATGGTTTGCTAATTACTAGCAAGTGTGGTATAATGTGACATCTGTAAAAATGCCATATCCCCAGGGGTTCCCTGGTAGGTCATATAGGGGATTAGATGTGTTGGGAAATTCTAAATTATTTGAAGGGGTTGTAAAATGGATTGGCATGGGATGGTTATTAATCCATTCTTCCCATAGTTCTATGAGTATTCTTGTTGTTTCTTTCACTTGGAGGCTAACCACCTTACACAAACAATGGAAGGGTCTTTGGAGAAGGGCCTTGAGACAATATTTCCTAATGGCTATGGTATCCAAGAATCTTTGTCCTTGTAATCCCCATTTTGTGAGGCTTGTGATGTGAATTATGTGTAACTATTGAGATATATAGATAATATTGTAAATAAATAACATGTGAAAAGACTTGACTACTACGTGAGAAAGAAAGTAACAAATTAAATTTGGAATACTATTCTTAAGACATGAATTGATATTAGAACGAAAATATGTCCTAGCATCACAAGTGATGTTTATGATGCAAAAAGGGAACCTTGAAGAGTTTCTAAGAATTTTACTGTGTTTTGGATAAATTTTGGTGTAATTGTTAATCAAAAATGTTAATTACATGGATAATTACTAACATTTGTTACATTGTGAGTATATTAGATAAATTTTCTATTGGGAGAAATTTTGTTCTAATTATTTAAAAGTTTGATGCATGAAAGGGATGTCTCTAATATGTTCTTATAGTTAATTTTTTTGAATTATTTCATCATGGAAGTAAAGTAATTGGTATTTTTAATAGATTATGTACATTTCTATATGGAGGTTATGTTTCCAAAACTTAACGACTTCTAAGAGGAAGTTGAAATTAAGGGGAGGGGGATGTAAGACCCCGCTTCACATGTGATTAATTTAACAACCTAATTTTTTATATGTTTTCCATAGATAGATCATAATTGGTATTACATTCAATAAATAATGTGATTGGGTGACAATATTCATGTATTTCTTTTTGATATATTTTCATTATCACTTCCATGAAGGCGTTAAGCACTCATAAAGTGTAGGATATGAATTGAAGAAATTTAAATAGAATTGTATGTAATAAAATATTAGGATATTCAACTAGAAAATCTATGTGATATACAAATTTTTGATTATGATTTCATTGGTAATGTGCAAGAAAGAAAGGGGTTCAATGTAACGAGAAGGAAAACCATTGAGAGAAAATAAAAAAGACATCTTCTTGTGGTTATGAATTTGACCCCTTTTCGATGCTTCAAAAGAAATAAAGATAATATGTTGGTACAGTAAGGTAGTGAGGGTTGATGTAAAAGGGATAATTTATATTATGGGTTGAGAGTCTTTATTTATGTGTCATGTGAAATGAAAGTTGGGTTTAAGGGTTAGAAACCATTATCTAAGTATGAAATTCGGATAGGTCCTTAAGAGGGTCTTCAAAGAGGGTGGTTGGTCAATTTACTTGGTTGGGATGCAAAAATAAACCTCCTAGGATCTATACCATAGAGGTATGGGTTAAGTGAGCATGAAATAGGGCCCTAAGGACATGAATTGGCTCTTGAAAAGTCTTCATAATGGTGAATTTTGAGGAGAGGATGGAAGTGAAAACATGGAGGGGTTGTCCAAATTCATATTTATCTCTTTCATGAGGAAAATACACTCATTGATGGAGGGGAGTACATCCCACACCTCCCCATCCAAGAGTTGCAAATTGAAACTCCTATATACGTCTGAGAGGTAGAAGGAGTAGGGTGTTACCCACTTATTCTCTTGGATAACTTGAAGTGAAGATAGTAGGAATCTAAGGAGGAAAGGAGAGGAGTCCATCTCTTTGAAAGATAGTGAGGGAGACAACTTGGTTGGAGAGGAAATATGGATATTAGATTTTAGTCGCTTCATTTAAAGGAAAAAGATAAGTTCTTCCCTTTCCGTTTTCCCTTTTGTCTTGGTTGTGAGGAGGTACCCTATTGTATGGATTATGTTTGAAAATAGAAAGTAGAGAACCTAGATGCCTATAAATTGTGCTATGTTAGTTTTATCTCTTTGTAAAAATGAGAAAAGACTCCATTGATCATTGTGGGGCTAAAATAATTTGTTTCTCGAGGGTATGGATAGAGCTCATAAGGCTTCATGACATGATTACAGTAGGGTGGAGAGAAAGAACTTATTTATGGGTGTGCAAGTCATTTGTTCCTCAAATATAGTGAGAATATTGTAAGTTTTAAAAAGATAAGTTTCCTATTGTTCAATGTACAAAAGGACATAGAAGTCTTATTTAGTTGTATGTCATTCACTGTATCCTCTAAATCTACTGGTAATAAGGAAATATTGGGTTGTTTTGTAAAATGAAAAAGAATGATAAAGAGAGCAAGCATAAGTTTGATGGTATGTAAATTATTGCTTTTCACTAACTCATTTGATTGCAAAATTCAATGAATTTTTTTGACAAAATATGTATAATTTGATGTATTGTTGGGTGCTTGTAAAATTTGATGTGTAATTTTTATTTTTTTAAAATTTTATCCTCGACGTTCATCAAAATTGTGACGACCTTGGGTTTTATCAAAATTTTGACTAGCAGTTTCATCAAAATTTTGACAAACATGAAAAATAAGAAAAAAAAAACAAATTGTGGCCGACATAAAGAAAAGTGAGTTTGTTGATTTATTGCGACAGTTTTTTGCTCTACTTGAGATAGCTTGTGGAGAACTAAGGACAATTTTCTTGGGAAAAAATAGAAAAAATTCAAGAAGATATCGCTAGGTTGAGGGTAGTCATTTTCTTTTTGTAGAATTTAGTTGTGAAGTCAAATTTGTGGTTCCAGGTTTGAAAATCATATTTTAAAGCAACATCTAATCATATTTCATTTTTAGAGGTTTAGGGTTTTGAGAATTTTATGTCTAGATTTTTTTGTGGGGAATCACCATAAGATCACAACCAAGGAACAGATTCTTGTGACTATAATTATGTTATCCATAACTCTATTGGTCATGTGGCATAGTTGTGTTATAAAAAATATAGGATGCATTCATGTGTGACCCAAGTTTAATGTGGTTATGTTGTGATAGAAATGGAAACACTCATATAATGTAGTTAATTCAGGTTGTATAATGTAGGTGTCAATCATCATTGGGTGCATTCAAGTTGTCTCAAGTTTAACAAGTTGTGATGTAATTATAGCATGATCCAAGAGTGATTACCTCTTACTGCAATAAAGAGCCTATAAGTCTGGTTGGTATGTAGAGTGGCTGTGTTATATAAATTATGTAGTGCATTCAAGCACAACCCATGTTTAATGGGATATTCTAGAGAGTGATCAAGATTTTCTACACCTTATGAATTTTACTTAAAAGTGTATAGCTTAAACTACAAACCAAGATTTTTACATACTTGAATGCAATCTTGGGTTACCACAAACTATAATAATGTGATCTACTAGTAACCATTATGGAAAGTATTAAAGCAAGACCCATGCTACATAGGATACATTTTCCTGATCAGTTTTACATACCTTAATGATCAAACAAAAGCTTCCCACACACTCTTGGATACAATCCAAGATCATACCACAACTTTGTCAAGATAACTAATTTTCTGACCCAAGATTTAAGGTTATTTTTTAATACCAATAGAAGCATTGGTAAGAGAATGTTTAGGGTACAAACCCTAGGCTTCCGTAGAAACATAAAAAATAAATCTAGTTGATTAGTGAGGTTGCAATACCAAAAATATTGAGACATTGTAGCTAATAAAAAATATTGCAATCTAAAGATTGTAGCCAATAACAAGCACACTATGTAGCTTAGTGACATTTGTAAATGCAATCTACAGTAAGAAGAATGATAGTCACTTGAAATGTGATAGTCAAAAAGAGGTTGAGCAGTGACAAGATAATAAATCTCAAACCTTGCATAGTAAAGTGGAGATTTTAACAGCGAGTTTCCTTACCCCCTTGCTAACCTTAAGGGTTTTTCAAATGATTTTGGTAGTGTTAGACAAGGAAAATTCAATTAGGGAATGACTATCCAAATGAAGTAACGGTGGTAATCATAGGTTCAATTTTTCTTCTTAGCCATTAATGTATAATGGAGGTAGTGGATTGCATGTTTGAGTAGTGTTTTGAGACTGATCAAAAATGGGAAAATAGTGAATAATACCTTGTGGAATGTGAAGTAGTGTCAATAAGGTTGAAGGTCTTAAGATCTACAATACCATGAAACAATGAGTTCCATGTAGTAAGTAGGCAGTCTATAGGGCATAGTTTGATTTTATAGAAGGATGCTCATGAAAGGAATCTTCAAGTGAAAGTGAGTGAGTTGTTTGAGATTGTAGTTAAGGGTGCAATACCCAGTCTTAAAGGAAGTTAGAAAAGTAGTAAATGTGCAAGAAAATCAAATCATACACAACAAACAATTCACAATGTTATATTGCATAATGCCTTGATTTTGAAGACAAAAATCTCATTGTATCTTGATGAATGTAGTGACCTTAATGGTCAATCACTAGCAACCATGATTTTAAAACATGCTATTGTGCTTAAGGGGAAAATTTTTAAGCAAGGCAGTGAGTGGTGGTTTGGAACAATGGCAGGTATGAAGGACTTGCTTTATATGCATACTATGCAGTCTAGCTTAAGACAATTTTCTTAGAAGAGATTGAAGGTGGATTATGGAACTCAAGGGTTACCATTGAAATGATTAAAGAAAAGACTAAGGTCTAGTTAACATCCATGGTCATGAAGATATTAAAGATGTCACATGCAAAACTCTAGTAGTTGGAATAATGAATACAGTGTCAAAGAGGATAGTGTACTTGGGCAGATTTAGGAGATCTCCACATTATCTAATTATAGGGAAATACATCATTTATTTATTTTTTTAATTAAAAGAAATCATTCTAAACCCTATATAGGATACATTGATACTTAAAAATCTTTTAAAGGAATTTGAAATTATGAAAATATATGTCAAGTAAATACCTAGATTACAAATAGTAGCGGGAACAATGTAATATTTGTTGAGTAGAGCAGGAATGAGACAAGCAACAATGAATCCTATGCCTCCTTTCACACACATCTCCTAACCATTCTCTATCATTATTTACCAAAAATTTCTCCATTTTGGTGGTCTATGCTTGAAAATAATGTTTTGACGAAGGTTTTAGAGTATGTTTATTAAAATGAAAACTCCATTCTAGTGGGCTATGCCAGAAAATAAGATTTTGACAAAAGTTTTAAGGTATGAACTTATTAAATTTTTAGAGTATTTTGGTGGGCTATATTCTTGATTCCTTAAATGATTTATCCAAATGGATTGTGAGTAAATAAATGACTAACTATTTAGTCGTTTTTATTTGTGTGACTAAATAATGTTTAATCAATGACCAAACTAGTAATTTATTTACCCATAAATGAGAAAAATTTAGTCATTTTTAGTTATTGTGACTAAATTTTTTAGTCACTTAGTCATTTATTTGTTAAATTGTACTAGTGTGTGCTTCCTTGTGCGATTAGGGCTCTCTCAATGTTGAGGGCCCTAGGGATAAGCTCATCATAAGAAGTGACACATTGCATATTTAACTAAAAGGATAAATCCGTATTGACATTAACAATGATGATTCTTACTTGTTGCTCCTTAGGAATGGGTCACTTGCTCTTAATAGCTCGCTACCTCCATCATTGTAGGAAGTTTGCAATAAAATTCAATATTATGATTTTAGGAGTCTAACAATTGGAAATCATAGTAAAATCAAAATTTAATAAGTTTTGGAATTAGCATTTTAAAGTGTTTTTTGGGGTCATTAACTTCAAACTATCTTCTCTTTTGTAAGGGTGGTTGCATGCCAAATTGTTTTTGTGTAAAATATTAGAATTATTAGATTTTGTTACCTGTCTATGAATAAAAATTATTGGAGTGTGAGTTTGATATTTTTTGAAGATTTAAATAGTCAAGCTTGGTAAAGAAAAATCATATCAGATAATATTAGTCCATAACAAAATGAAGAGACACTTGATAGATTGTGGGATATATTGAAAAGAAAGGGTGATGGAAAATTTTATTGCCCTTGCAATAATTGCAATGGCTTAAAGACGAGATGACTTTTAATCACAACAATTGAGAAAAATTGTAGGCAACATGGTCACGTTGAAGGGGGGAATGATTATAATCCATTGACCAGTAATTTGTTTATTATATGTGTTTATATTGATTGAATTTGTAAATGTTTATATCATTTTAACATAATATACATATAAAATATCTTGATCATGATCATGGTTTATTTGTGTCTATCATTATTATAAAGGTGGGCACCCTAGGGCACATGGTATGGATTATCACGGCCTGTAGAATGTGGTTTGGCAAGCAGATGAACATGGATCTGTGAATATCAAACATGAAGTTAATGATCCTATGGAAGAAGATGACCATGTGCCAAAAAAGATAGTTGAAGATGATGGTACAAATACATTGATCTATGACACATTTAGTGGAAGAGTTGATCATGATGATCAAGATGACTTTGATGATGTTCATGATTTACTTGTACTTGTGAAGGCATAAGAGCCCCTTTATGAAGGCTTCCAAACAACTCTTCTCTTTGCTATATTGTTGTTGTTGAACGTGAAGGTTATGAATGGTTTATCAAACATAGCAATCTCATGGATGTTAAGGTATGTCATATATGCCATCTTTTTTTGTCTATTTTAATTGTTTTTAGTTCATCACTAGTAAATAAAGGATGAAATATGTACCATTAATATTATTTATATTAAAAAATTATTTTTTGTTGTAGATTGATTGGTGAATTTTTGTTACCACCATCAAATATTTTACCTCCCTCATACCGAGATTTATCTAGCATTATGAAATATATCATAATGGAGTATCAAGAAATAGATGCATGTCCCAATGATCATATTATATATCATAAACAACATGAATTTGCAACAGAATGCCTGAAATGTTATATCAATAGATATCGAATAGATCAACTAACAAAAAAAGTGCCTTGCAAGGTTCTTCATTATATTCCCATTATTCCATGTATGCAATGATTATTTAGGTGTGAAAGCTTAGCGGAATTTATGGATTACCATGCATGAAATATAAGTGGAGATGAAATTCTTTGAATTCCTATGGATGGTTCTGCATTTAGGGACATGGAGGAAAAATGGCCACACTTTAAAGAAGAACCTCGTAATCTCAAGATTTCATTGGGAGCGGACGGTGTCAATCCATTTGGAGAGTTGAGATCTATTTACTGGTGTGGCCTATTTTTGTTATCAACAATAACATTCCTCCATGGATGTCAATAAAGAGGGAGCACATAATTTTGTCAATGATTGTTCTGGGTATTTGTTTACATCAATTTTCTTTATTGTAATAGCATCTCATTTATCTGATTTGTTGCATATTGACTTATATTTTTTTCATTCAATAGCCATGTACATTAATTTATATATATGCATTAAAATGGTTATAATAATTATGTAATGTTTATGTTCATTCAACTAGGTAAGTACCAAGTTAAAGATATGAATGTATATATCCAGCCTCTTATCGACGAGTTACTAAAGTTATGGAATGGCATCACTATGTATGACATCTCTAGACCAATAGGACAAAGATAATTTCAATTCCATGCAATCCTTGTATGGAAAATTCATGATGCCCTAGGGCTAACACATTTTTATGTTATGTTATAACGTTTGACTGCACCTTAACAATATTTAATGTTATGAAGTAGATATCATGCATGTTTTTAAAATAGTCTATTCATTATATATAATTATAAAAATTGAATATATGATCTTGCAGGTCTTCAAACAAAGGGAAAATTTGCATGTCCAATTTGTGGTCCAAAGATGAAATCTCATCATTCAACAAGTTTAGGAAAGTAGGTGTTTGATAAGTATAGGCACTTCCTCCATAGAAATCATAAGTATCAAACTACTAAAAAACATAGTTTCAATGTGAAAGAAGAGACTACATCAAAACCATGAAGAATGACACCTCTCCTATGGAAGTTGGAATATAATAGAATTAATCGTCAAGGTTATACGTCATATCAAATTGTTTATCTATTATATATAATATGTTTTGAATTTATATTTTTTTGTGTTTACTCATGTTGTAATTGACAATGACTGTCGTTGTTAATTTTTTTAACTTATATGCTTCATGAAGGTCATCAAGGCATTAATGGTCAGCTTCCACAAGGATTGAAAAGTTATCCCAAAAAAATTAGTAGGTTTCCCTACTATGAGCAACTACAAATTGTGCATTTGTTTGATACAATGCATATAAAAAAGAATATAACATAGACATTATGGAAAATATTGGATGGAGGGTATGACAAATAAAAAATTGTCAAAAATTTTAGTGACATTCAGGAAGCCAATCATGCAATGAAAAATGTCATTCAATTAAATAGCGATGGAGACCAAATTAATATAAGTGCCCTTCCTTGGTTATTAATAGAGAAACAAAGCAATGATATAAAAGAAGTCATACGAAAAATTCAATTTCCCACAGGATTTGCTGCGAAGATAAACAATATAATAACAAAGAAAGGTGAATTTGGGTTATGGATGAATGTGCATGATTGGCATATCTTCATTAAGCTAATTATTCTAGTATATTATATACACTTGTATAATGCATGTAATTTTTAGTGTATTATGTTTACTACTTTTGAAAAAATAATGAAATGATCATTTTATAATTGTTGCAGTACGTTCTACCTCTATCTCTCCCAGACAGCTTTGACAACAATGTCAAGAAAGTTATATATGATCTTGGAAAATACATGAGGTAAGTAGCGATATTTTTTCAATTCATTGTATACATCTTATAATTTCCATTTGTTTTACTTGTTATGTAATATATTGTATATTTTTGTTAAATCTCGTTAATATATTTGTGCCTTGAATCACTTGTAGATGGATGTCATCTAAAGAAATCCATAAAGAAGATATAAATTATTGGAAGAGAAAAATTCCTCGTCTAATGTGTGAAATGCAAAAGTATCTACCTTCAACATTTTTCAATGCACAAAAACACTACCTCATACACCAAGTTGAGGAGATTAATTGTGTGGACCTGTACACACAAGGTCAATGTGGATGGTTGAGAGGAACTTGAAATTTGTGAAGGCTTTGGTTAGACAAAGAGCACATGTGCTTCAAATCCTTCTAGCTGCTCTATGCAAATCTCTTCCTCAATCACTTCATTAAGGAAATCTATCTTTACATCTGTCTAGTGAATCCTCCAACCCATCTGTGCTACTATAGAAATGGTAGCTCTTATCAATGAATACTTGGATACTAGAGTGAAAGTCTCATCATAGTCGACTCCTTCCTTATGAGAAAACCCCTTAGCCACAAACTAGGCTTTGAAATTTTCCACACTACCATTTGCAACATGCTTAATCTTATATAGCCATCTTGATCCCACCACAAACTTATCTTCTAGTCATGGTACTACCTCCCACACACCATTCTTCATGATGGAAGAATACTCTTGAAAGTTGGAAGGCTCTACTTCAATTAATTCACTCATAAGTGCCACATACTCAAAATAATGTCTAGGATCCCTTCTCTATCTAACTGAATCTTGAGGATCACCTACATAATCTTGAGCCTCTCTTAGTGTCTGCTCAGTTGCCCTGTTTCTCCTCTTCTTAGTAATAGGAATTTAATGTTGAGGATTTGTTTGTTCCTCCTTCTGATTAACCTATTCAACCTGCTTGCTCTGCTCTCCATCTTGCATGATTAAATTTTGAGGAATTTGTGCTGCATCAACCATGGGTGATTGCTCCTCCCCATTCATCATGTTGCTAGACTTTTGAAGAGATCTCTCTTCCTTTAACTTCACATCTGTATGAACCACTATTTTCCTAAGAGCAGGAATGTAAACCTAATAAGACTTAGAAGTTTCACTATACCCAACAAAGATACCCTTCTCTGCAATAGGTTCCAACTTGGTTCTCTTCTCAACAAGAATATGACAATGCACAAGGCATCCAAAGATGCGAATGTGCCCCAAATATGGTTTCTTACCAATGAAAACCTCTTTTAGAGTCAACTTTCCCAATAATTTGTGAGGGCTCCTATTCTACAAATACACAACTATATTGCAAGCTTCTACCCATAAGAACCAAGGCAGATCCTGATCATGAAGCATGGCCTTGGATAATTCAACTATTGCCCTATTTTTTTGTTCAACAACCCCATTTTGCTAAGGGTTGTATAGAACTGTCAACTCTTTCTTGATACCTTCATGAGCACAAAAATATTTGAAGGAATTTGAGGTATACTTGCCTCCATTATCAGACCTTAGTATCTTGATCTTACTCCTTGTTTGGTTCTCCACAAGATCCTTAAACTCTTTGAATCTAATAAAGACCTCATCCTTATTCTTCAAAAAATATATCCATGTCTTCCTAGAGAAGTCATCAATGAAAGTAACAAAAAAACTCGTACCTATTCAAGGACGCTATTGACATGGGCCCACACACATCTGAGTGTACAAGATCCAAAATACCTTTGGATCTAGTGTCACTGCTTGGAAAACTGGTCTTGGCATATTTCCCAAGTGCACAACCTTTACACACATCATGCTTTTTTGTTTTCATCTCAAGCGACCTCGTCACTATTTCCTTGAGAATATTAAGTGCTCCATGGTGAAGGTGAGCCATCCTCCTATACCATAATTATCCTATCCCTTTACAACTACTAACCAATGCATATACTGGCTCAAATTGTAATCGAAACAAGCTACCATGCTTGAATTCAATCACTTTTGTAACCTTGGAATCCTTGGGATGAATATAGAATTTTCCCCTCTCAAAGGTCATAATGTAACCCTTGTCTTCTAAAGTAGAAACTAAGATTAAATTATTTTCATACCAAGGACATACAACACATCCTCCACCAACAAGGGTTTTCTAGACTCCTTTTGAAACTTAACAACACCAATACTAGTTGCATGGTACTTGGCATTCTCTCTAAGCTCAATATAGAAATATAGATTCTTCTCCAACTTGGTGAAACATTCTCTAACTCCTGTCAGTGGAAAGAAGCCCCACTGTCAATATACCATATCCTATTGTTAATTGAATTTGAGAGACATAAAATGAGTGAAAACTCATTCTCAAACTATGATGCAAAATCATCAACCTCTACTGTAGCAACAACTTTCATCTTGTATTTATCCTTTTTTTTTCTTATTCGAACATTGATTTTTATAGTGACCCATCTGATGGCAGCAAAAACATTTTATCTTTCTCAAATATTTCTTCTTCCCACTCTTGGAAGAAAAACCTTTTGTTTTCTCTTTATTGGATTTCTTCTTACCCTTGCTTGCAAGAGCAATATTTTCTTCATCTTGACCCTTCTTCATCTTGTCTCCTCAATGAGCACCTTCATGGATCTCCTCCTGAACAAAATCATCCCAAATTCTTGCCCAATAAGGTAGCTGATCTTTGCTGACAACACACTTGACAAACACTTCTCAGTGCCTTGACAAACACTTCTCAGTGCCTTGAAAAACAATTCAAGGCTATACACACCAACTCAACTTCTTTAATCATCTCTCCAATAGTAGCCAGCTCATCCCTAACCTGTGTCAGCTTGGACAAGTAAGAGGTCACACTTAGTGCCTTTGGACATCTTGGTATTATGCAATTTTTCCTTGAGCATCATCTTATGACTCTGATAAAGTTTTTTGAGTGTATCGCACATCTCCTTGGTGGTGTCTTTCCTTGATAAATGAGGAATTAAATGATCTCTTACTCCATCTAAGATAATCCTCTGTGCCTTGGCCTCTTTGACTTCATGAAAATATAAGGTAATAGGATCATTTATTGGTGGCCACTTTTGTACTAGCATAGATCCGCATCCCATTCTCCTTGAGAACATATGTAATTTGAACCTTCCACTGCAAGAAGTTAGACATACCTTCAAGTTTGTCCTCATATCAAACATTAGTTTCTATAGCCACAAAAATAATTTGGAGATGAAATTCTTTTTTTTTCTTGAAATGTGCATTACAAATCTTGGCTTCGTATTCAGATTTTAGTGCTTTGATACCATATTAATTTCTTATAACCTAGCTATAGATTTATTGCACAATAAATTCACAAAATATAATTAAATATATGATTTATAATAATTAACACACTGGGTTAATTAACAACTAATAATAGCGGAAGAAAAAATAACAAGAAGCCAATCACAAAAAGATAATAACACAAATATACCTAGGAAACCCCAAAATGGGGAAAAACTTACAAATGTTGGATCTTCTATTCAACCTAATAGCAAACTTCCTTTCAAAAATACACAATATGAGTTTTCTACAACAATCTTACATATATAGAGCCCAATTGCTTTACTTACTGTGCAAGTAAAGAAGCTTTCCTTGCATTCTTTGGCTTTAATTACACATAAAATCACTGTTGGATTTATCCTATCCTCACAAACTCAAAAACATTCTATTAAAGAATAAAAAACTTTTGTTGCTAAAAATCCAACTCGAGTTGTTTTAAAGTGCTTTAAAGCATATCTAACTCGAGTTGCTTTAAAACAACTCCACACTCCACCTTTCAAGCTACTGAAAATCAACACCTATGCCATTGAAGGAGTACCAAGTGCTATTTCATTTTATCTGATATTTCCTTGGTTTAAGTTATAGTTGAAACATATATTGGAGGAGATTTTTACACAATTTTCTATATGGATATGCTAGTTGATAATATTCCATGCATTCTTATGGCCT
Organism: Sequoia sempervirens; assembly: GCA_007258455.2. Classification (NCBI taxonomy): domain Eukaryota; kingdom Viridiplantae; phylum Streptophyta; class Pinopsida; order Cupressales; family Cupressaceae; genus Sequoia; species Sequoia sempervirens. The sequence continues at coordinate 348,645 of VDFB02328646.1, forward strand.
TGACAGAGAGGTTTTGCTAAGATTTATTTATGCTAAGTTAATTGCCCTTTTCCATTTATTTATTTCCTGATCTTTGAATACAAAGTGTTATTTTCTTCTTACCCTTTTTTCTTTTCTTTATTTTAATATACTCCTTTGGGTTGAAAGGAGGAACATACGTCATGACTTAGGAAGAAAAAGTGGCTTGTGTACTATAATATTTAGCAATGAATCTTATTATAATTTGTAGGTTAACTAACTGATTATAAGAGTTCCAGTTGATCTCGTGTATGGTCACATCCAATTGGTTTTGTTTCATTTAGTGACAAATTGCAATCTATCACAGAGTAGGACTAGACTTAGTGATGGTTGACCATCCGATTGATATTGCATACAATCATACCCACCTACTACAACGAAATATAAATGCTTCACCTTGCCCAAAAGAAACTAGATGATCTAACATCACTCCATCATGTATAAGTTATAACTTATTACAATATATCTAAAGCTTCATAGAAGCTAGCTTCATTGGCTCCACCTATCTTGTGTTCCTTATTGGTTAACTAGTTCTTAGGTTTTAATTAAATCTAAGGGTGCAAACCTTGAATTCAACCTTTGTAGAATTGCACCCTATTATATATATACATGTATGCATATACATATTAATGTTTTTATATTGATACAGGTATGAGATGGCTTCACTTATTTCCATGAAAACTAGGTATAGTCAAATATCCCTACCCTTTTCTCTCGCTCTTGTATATTCAAGTCATTTTAATAGCAAGGATGACAAAATATCCTTTCACCTAAAATTGAAACATGATCCCATAAAAAACTCATCTTATTTGGCATAAGTCCTTTATACCCTTTCTGTAATCAAGAATATCATACATCTTATTTTTAGAGTCTAAGTACAAGATTTACAATAATCATATGCCCAATACCATATTTTCCAAATTTCCAAATGAAATAAATATTGTTATTTCCATTCTTTCATTGATTTGATGTGATTTAAATATCTTTGAAAGTTGTAATATTTCAAATGTTAATGAAGAAACACTACTGGATTAGACTCCATTTTTCAACAAATGTTCGTCGGTCATTCGACAAAAATTTGTCAGAAAATTAACGAATTGATGAAAAAAAATTTGTCACCATTTTATCATTGAAATTCCAACGATGAATTAAATGTTGAAATAACGATGTAGATTCGTCAGTCGTCAACATCATAAAATGACTCAGATGCTCATCGGAATATTGATGAAAAATTCATGTATCCATCGACAAATTATAACCAAAATGAAATTTGAATGGCTCTTCCGAAGCGTCGAAACAACACCAAAATTTCATCTCCATTTCAATGAAATGGACAAGGAGTTATGACGAATCCTTTATCATAGCTATAGCAAGTTCGTCGAACCTTTTTGGTGATTTGTTAGTTTCCTTCATCAAAATTGTGATGAAGCAATGCAATTTTTTTAAAAAAATATTCGCTAAAATGTACCATCGCGAAGACTCTTGGTGATGACCACCAAATCCAACCCATCGGTGAGAGATCAATCATCGACATAGGATAGAAAACTCACTCTGATAGTCCATGTCTTGTTGATGACTTCCGTCGGCAAGACAGATTCAATGTCACACTTATCTGACCTATTTAGGAGTTTTAAATAGACCTACACCATGTCATTGTAGAGACTCTTGAAAATGACCACCAAAGCCAACCCATCGGTGAGAGATCAATCATTGGCATAGGATAGAAAACTCACCCCAATAGTCCATGTCTTGCCGACAACTTCTGTCAGCAAGACATATCCAATGTCACATTGATCTAACCTCTTCAGGAGTTTTAAATATACCTACACCATGTCATCACCAAGACTCTTGGCAATGACCACCGAAGCCAACCCATCAGTGAGAGATCAATCATCAGCATAGGATAAAAAAGTCACTTTGATAGTCCATGTCTTGCTGATGACTTCTGTCGACAAGACATATCCAATGTCACACCGATTTGACCTCTTCAAGATTTTTAAATAGACCTACACCATGTCATCACAGAGACTCTTGGTGATGACCACCAAAGCCAACCCATCGATGAGAGATCAATCATCGACATAGGATAGAAAACTCACTCTGATAGTCCATGTCTTGTTGATGACTCCTGCCGGAAAGACAGATCCAATGTCACACCAATCTGACCTCTTCAGGAGTTTTGAACATTGCTAGTTATCAGCAAGACATTCTGAGGGTCTCACTAATTAAACAAGTATCTAAGAGAAAGTAAATAGATGGAACCTATTAATTTTCTTATTTTGGGGTTCTTTAAATCATAAAATAGATACCATCTTCTTGTGTATAATGTACTTATATTCAGATTTGAATTTGAGACCAATTATAATTGCACATTCCATTTTACTTGCACAAAGTATAATATAAGAAATATATTGATAATGCCCAATTATTTATGGTGTTGTACAACTCTACCTATCATCACAGTTTTGTTGTTCCCCCCTAGAGAATCCTGCAAAGACAAGTTTACAATACCAAGTCAAATAATATGAAAAAGACTTACTTCCATAAAATTAAATGATTATTCTCACAATGGAAATTGTCTAATTGAACAACAATTCCATGAAAGGCCATGCTTCATAAGATATGACTGATCATACATACAGACTGCAAGATGCATAGAAAAAGCATTACACTTGAGAACAACAAAGGGATAACAAGGGAAGGAGTTAAGAAACGTCTAGATTGAAGAGAAAATGTGTAGGGAAAATGTTGAGCAGTGTCAAGAGAATAGAGCTTGTAGAACATATTCTTGACCTAATCAAGCTCTTGAACAACTTAAACAAAATTAAAATACTAACACATACATGAGACATGTAATGAACTTCCAATATCTGCTATCTTTTTCATTAATGCAGAGGTAGGTAAAGGATAAATAATTATAATTGTAACACTATTCATAGTCCAGTAAATTATGTTCATAATTTGTGTTCAATGGACCTTAGTTTTATCATTATACTGCCCATCTAATACCATATTTTAATCCAGGGTTCAACTATCTCAGATCTAAAGAAGCACCTTCAATTAACCATTTAAAGTACTATAAAATAAGGTAAGACTTTTACTTGAGAAAGATTGGGTACACTTGTAGGATTAAAGTTCTCACAATCATCAGGATTTATTGGCACACAGAACAACCTGCAACATATGAAGTAATGGATGACTACAAGTTAGTGAAATGGTCCTTAATATGTGAGTTTCACAAATTGATTGGTAGAAAATAAGGTTACAAACAGATCTACATGAAAAATTATGAGGACAATCTCTGTAATCATCAAAATAGATGAAAAGTGGAAAAAGAGCCAAGCTACATCTAGAGAGCCTAAAAAAAACATGCAAGATAATGAACAACTAGTTTTTGGATGAATACAAAATGGTGCCTTCATTAATTGATTAAGTATGCTTTCACACCGAAAAAGGACATTAAGAAGATTTTTAGTCTCTCTGAAATTAACTACTTAAGAAAAAACTTCGAAACCAATATTATATACGTCTAAGGGAGTAGTTATAAAGAAAAAATTTCCTCAATGCAATGCCAAAAATATCAATGTGTGTGTAGGTTTGTATTACTCAAAATATCATTTCACTACCTAGGAAAATGCACCAAAGTGTTGTTTTAAATTTCAATCTTCACAGGCTCCTTATTGCTACATTATTGAGCTCTAAACTATGTTATTCAAATATTAAGGATTTAATTAGCTATAAGATGGAAAGGACTGTTGCATGTAGACGCAATCCATTATCTTTTACATATCTTTATTCACTCCTAGCACTTAGGATAGTTGTAAGTAAGTGAGAAATGTAAGATCTTGCATGACAAAGAAAATTCTTAAGGAAGATAAAATTGAGGAAAGAATGCTTGAATTTATATCAAAGTATAACATTTTGATCATTATAACAATGAAATGAATCTTATGTTTGAAGCATTAATATCATTTACAAACATTCATGATCAATAATGAATGTAAGTAGAGAAAATTTTGCATACTTATAGATGGTACAAAATTTCATGATTAAGTGGAAGCTTCCCATCAACAACAAGATCCAAATATCTGTGTATCTATCTCAATCGAGCCTCTAAACCCTTGAGCTATCAATTTTTCCACTAACACATTGTATGGATCAGAGTTATGTCACCACTAAAAACAAATAGGCTTTGAGCCAAATCCACATTTAGTAGCTACTGAAATCCTAAAACCTTCATTCGAACAACTTGGAATGGAAAAACTAAATTAGGACATACAGATTCAAGGTATAAAGATCATTTTTTCTACCATCATAATTGAAAAGTTAGCATGTTTTTCATATTGGTTTGATTCTTCATGATGCATTCTTATATTGAAAAGTGCATTACCTTATTGAGCTTCTCTTTGTTTTGGAATAGTTTAATATTCTTTACTTAACAGGTCCAACCACATGATGGTGGAAGCTCATTTGGCCCCTCCCCCACCTCACATCACTCTCAATTCCCCATACCCAATCATATAGCATTAATCATTCATTCATCCATTAATAACATATAACATTCATTCATCCATTAATAACATATAACATTCATTCATTAACATATAACATTCATTAATTAACATATTCACATTCATTCATTAACATATAATATTCATTCTTTTAGTTTTACATATTATCAAAAATATGGTTGTCATGATATGATTACAATCACTTTTTTTCTTGTTTATTTTTTAAAGCTAAAAAAATATGAAGTGGAGTATCGTTTTCTAAGTTATTTGTCCCCTTTAGTTGGTCAATCCTGCCTTATGATCTTAATGTACGCCTAGTCGTCTACTCATGACGTGGACACCGTTGCAAGGGGGGTCTACTGCAATAACAAAGAAATGTTAAAGTGATATGTTTTATTATTATTGTTACAAGTATTTCATTAATTAAAAGAACATTAGACTAGTTCTCTTTACTTGATGGGTCCACATCATGTTCCTGAACTTCTATTATAGACTCATGCTCAACATGCTTAACACCCTCTAAATCCTGATCTCAATTTGAAACACAAAAAGTTACATTAATTAATACACCAATTGAAATTAAATGTGTTTAAAAGAACATGAGAGTGGTCTTCTTTACTGTATTTTATCATGGCTCACGATCTTCTACTAAGTCATACAAACATAGAAAGTGACTTTCTGGATGGCTATTAAATACACCAATTGTGAATTAAATATGTTTAAAAAGAAGAACTTTTAGAGTGGTCCTCTTTGCGATGGGGCCACATCATGTTCTGATCTTCTCTGAAGCTTGATCATGCTCAACATGTTGATGTCGCCTCTACATGCTCGATACAGGGATGCACACCATGACCTTCATCTGCAGGTTGTGCTCCACCCTCACATTGCTATATTCCAATGTCATGTACAATATTATCATTGCTTGAATGTTTAAAAAAAATAGGTATGTAATTACTTTATGGTGGAAATTAGTATTGAATAGAATGCACAAGTATTCAATTTTAAATAAACGTTATTGAGTTTATTTACCTATGTGTCAGATGTAGTGAAAGATTATGTTTTCCTAGTCAGGACTCTTAGGTGTTCAACCATGACTCCATAGCCTTGTTGGAAGGAAATATTTAGGTCCTCTTTTGTGGGAACTTTGTTGAATTCAGAGCCCTACATTTTTGCATAAGATCATGAATTTTATTATATGTTGTGATGTGACAAAAAAAAAATCAATTTAGCTGTTTTGGATGTTCTTGTTTATTGATATTTACAATTCATGTAGCTAATTTCCTTATTATAACCACGAGCCAAGTTTTTTGTGTTTTATAGTCTTGCCTTTGTTTCCTTCGATGCAACCGAGCAACCTATGAAAAGTTTGAAATACGTTAGATTATGTAAAAAGAAAGAGTAATCAATATATATATATATAATTACATTGTTAATAGTATCACATACCTTCCTTGGCCCAGTGGTGTATTTCCTTTTTTCTTTTTAGTCTTCTCCTTTCCATCCAACAACAGGTCCTTCCACTCCCTCTCTGGAATCATGGGGGGATGCTCATACTTTTTTTCTTCTCTAAATGTGACCTATATTGGTCTCACATACTTTAGATAGGTACCAACTTTCTTAAGGACCTTAGTTCGGTTGAATGTTTTATCACCGAAGAGCACAACTAAATAGTTAATAATCTCATCTTTTAAATCTTGATTTTGGGCATTCCACCATGTACGTATGGTGGGCCCGAAGAGTTCCAATGTAATATCACTTATATGTTTATAAAAAAATATCATTTCTTGCAAAATGATCATGGGATCAATAGTCTAAAAAGGGCAATCAATAAGTAAATTTCAATTGGATTATCTATAATAATAATGAAAACATTTTAAAGTACCTGGGACCTTCTCTATCTTTATGGGAACAAAATCCTCGGTCACCACAAATGTGACCAAATTTTTTTCCATACTAGTAATACAAGAAGATCTAGGAAATGCTTCTAAAATATCACCATTACTAGTGGCCTCTACATCCCCAAGTACATGTCCTGACGTATGTTCTGGCATGTGTTCGCTGTGAGAGGGTGCACTAACAGATTCTTGCATGGTATGTGTTTCCAACATTTTAGATAATAATATAGGCATGAATGATGGGGTCAGATGATGTGATGTATGTGTAGGAAGATTAGGATGGACACTTGTACCAACCCCTACTCCTCAGGCAACACTAGTAGTATCCTGATCATGGCTAGGAGCATCATGAGGACACAAAAAATCTTGTAAAAACAACACATATTTTAGTTCATGTTCAACATAAAAGAGTACAAAATATAAAACCATGAATGAACTTATGTGATAATTAAAGACCTCATGACAACTTACTTGCAAGTTTTTTGATCTCTTAGTCAATATTTTAACCCTCTTTTATCTAACCTGTTTGAGGCACTATGAATAACAACTTAAGGATTTATTCATTGCATTTTTTTTGGGTCTTCCTTATCATATTGAGAGGTTTTTTTGAATAAGCGACATGTCATCATCACATAATATTGACTGCACCTCCCTATGGATGCTCTTGTATATTGTTGGTGCCTTTCTCCAATCAGTTGACTACAACAAGAATATTAAAAACATTATCGAAATTAACCCAATAAACTTATGAAAATAACATAATAATAAAACATTTTGCTCGTATCTAATTTGTACATTTACAATGAGGTAAACTTATTGAGTAGAAGAATCTAAAGATACATTGTGATCTATGCTCTGGGCCAGAGCCTTCTCCATATGATCAATGTCCCACTGTGACAAAAATTAAATATAAAAAAACATTACCAAAATGAAACCAATAGACTTACGAAACAAAAAAAAAGAATAAAATGGTATATTGGAGTCATTGATTGGACATTGGATAAAATGGTACATAGTATGTACCACCCGCATAGTAACTATGTTTGTAACTAAGTGATTCAAATTTTAATCGATTAGCAACTCTTCCCCTGCAGTTATTGATTTTATTGCACATACTAATACATAGTTTCCCTCGCGCGCATCGAATATGCAATTGGGTTGCTTATTTGTTGGCTCAGGTTGTGTACTGTTTATAAACCCTGCAATATTCCCTAATGCTTTTGGCCATCCGTCAATGTACATAGCCACTCCTTTATTTTGATCCTTATCTTTTAGCTATATAATTTGCTGACAGTGCATACCTATGCATACTTTATGTATATCGAACTAGTTGCATCCAATCTTTGTAACTGTAATAGGGTCTAACATACTCCATCAATTTAGAAACTTTTTCATAATAGACCTTCATGTTTTCCATGCAAAATAGGCCCAAACCATGTAATGACGATGGTGCTATGCGATATATCCTCTCGTTGACACAAAAATCAGTGTTTATTGGAGGAAGTTCCTTGGGTACCCATTTTTTCATGGATTTTTGTACCTCAAGGGAACCTCGATGTCGCCTATGCTCTCATCATCATAGGAACATGACCCCCCTTTAGCAAGAAAAAATTCCATGAGTTTACAAAAATTTCTTCTAATCTTTTGACCTCTAGTTGATCTCCCTCTTTTAGACATACTACATATCTCACTTTCCTCTTCTCTTCCTGAATTTCCCTCACTCAAGGAAGATAGATCTGACAAATACCTATTTGGTGGTACTTGCACTCATAAGGATTTTGGATGAAGTTCTTTCATGGTGATGTGATCCGAAGGTTACATTATGATTAATATATCATTTCATTGCTATAATTTCACAAGTTATAAGGTAATCTAGTCTTGATAGATTGCAAGTTATTGTTACTACCATCCAAGTGGGTCCATCACAAATCAAATTTACTTAAAATCTTAACTCCCAAATTTTGTAACAAGTGTTAATTGTGACTATGGTTCACCAGTTACACAACCATGACCTCAAATGTATTCTCTAATTATAATCAAAGGACTTTTTCTCTTCATTCAAGTAAATAAACTTGAAGGGAAACACTACCAAGTGGTTTATTGGACACCTACATGACTAAAAATAGTAGAAAATTTACATTTAATTTCCATATGTCTAAGTGGTTAATGGGGAGGGAGTGTGTACCAGGCCTAGTTAGGTCATCATAACTTTATGCTTTGGCAATAATTTTTTTTTAAGTCATCCTAAATCTTCCTATGTCTAATTGCTAAGAGAATTTTGGTATCTTTTAAGGTATGATGATTGATGAAAGAGCCCAAGGAGCCTTTCTCCATGGTATCCAAGTACACATAGAAGCAGTCTTCTCTTATATGGTTGGACATGATTTAAAGAACTTAGCTATGAATTATTCATTTAACCTAAGGTTTTCTCATAATGCCATCATTGGAAAAGTATGATCAAATTCTTCTATTATGAAGAATTGGTCTATGTGCCTCTAGTAACCACTATAAATATTTGTAAGGATAAAATGACTAATTGCATCAGGTAGGAGAGAATCAACTTTGAGTTCTTCAAAGATTATATTCCTCTATTCATAATTTTTAAGGATTGTGTGTGGAGGAGGTTATCACTACCAAGAAGGGAGGAGACCTTTCTTTGTGAGGGAACTTCAAAATTTTTCTCTTTGTGTTCAATTTTTATCTTGCCTTATGTTTCTGGTCATCTATGGTGTTTGGGAAAATCCTAAGGTTGGGGTTTTACCTTTGTCTTCATGTAAAACCCTAGTGTTTATCTTACACCTTGGGTGGGATCTTTTGGGCCATTGCTTTTTGGAATATCACAAGGCTATCCAATTGGCTAGTGACACGTGTGCATTCTGGCCAGATGCTTGTTTTCTCCTTATTTTTCTATAAGAAGTATTCCAAGGCCAGAAGTACGAGTTAGCAAGTTAGATATTTTTGGTCAAGTCTAGATGAAGTTGCAGAGAAAATTGTAAAGTATGATGGTTTTAGGGAAAATGCAATTTAGGTTTTGAGTTATTCTATAGTAGGTTTTGAATTCATGGGGATTTGATGTTTTATGACAGTACTATAATTTGAATTGATATGATTAATTAAAACTCATGTCTCTCCATTGTACAAGCATATCTGAAATTTGAATAAAATGATCAAGGGTTTTTTTGTTCATCTCACTATTGTGCTGTGTATGATTCTTGTTTTCTTTTTAATTCAAGGAATTAATTAAAATGTTTGAATGGGATTGTAGGTGGATATGTTAGATGTATAAGGATTTGATAAGTAGTATTGGATTAGAATACATATTGATGAGATTGTAAAGAAATGTTATCAAGGATCTTATATGTTATTTGTTAAATCTATCATAAACCCTTAGATTCTTATAAATTTGACTCCTCCAATGGATATATTGCACTGATCTAAGTTGTACTTATTCATATGGTTTAGTATTTGTTTTCCTTTACCTAGAGCTTGATAAAAATTGTGAATCAATGACTATCTTATAGTGTGAAATGTTGTAGTTATCTCATGCTCCAAATAGTTGATATTATTGATAAACAACCAATTCTATTCGATATTATTCTATTATGTTGAGCTATTAAATGAGATTATCTATTGTTGTTAATGTTGTTTGTGATGATCATAGAGAGGTTGTAAATGCATTAAGGGATCACCCTCCCAAGTCTTGTAGAGCCCAAAGTGTAGGAGGTCTTCAAAATCCTCGTTAGTTGGTCCAGGTTCTTCGAGCTTCCCTTTATTGGAATTGGAAATTCCATAGGTAGATTAGAAGATCAACTTGCTTACTGTAAAAACAACCAAAACCTTGCATATGTTTGTGGTGGAGGTATTAAAGAAGAATTGTATGCCTCTATTTCCATTCATTAGATCTACCCTAGCCTAGCATATATTTGGGCTAAGTCTACAATTGCTTCAGACTCATGTGATGAAGGCTATGTGTGATGAAATCCTAAACCTCAACCAAGATGTGGGTAGATTATGGGAGTTTTTCCAAGACCTGAGGTTGTTCGATAAAAATGTGAAGACTAAGCTATTTTTATTTTTGTCTTATCTTATACCATTTTACGAGAATGGGGTGCCAATGTACCAGAAAGATCTTGGAAACTAGGCATGAAAGTTGTAGGTTAAAGAGAACAAGTGTCAAACTTCATAACACTCATTGCCCCTTGGTCACTTCCTGTGGTTCCCTCAACCTCATCCTCGCACCTATTGACCTTTGTTTTCACTCCTCCAAACTTCCATCTGGATATTGACCTTGTTTCACTCCCTCCAAACTCTTTCTGGTTTCAAGTGCTAGTATTGACCTTTGTTTTAACTCTGAAACTCTTCCTCTAAGTATGCTAGCATTGACCTTGTTTTCACTACTCCAAACTCTTCCTGTTGTGACTGATTCTTTCACTTCTCCAATTTGACGAGCTATAACCTGGTTTCGTTAGGTTTTACAGTATGTTAATTAAATTAAAAATTTTGGTGCCATTTAGCTAGGTTTTAATATTCTACAATATAGTTAAGCATATATTAGCTATATTTTACATAATAAATAATATAATTATTCAACTTATTATAATTATATATTATATTCTTTAACAAAATTATTAAATATGTATAAAATTATTATAATTAATAATTATTAATAAGTATATTTTTATATAATACAAAATATAATTAATATAATATATATTTAATATAATAGTAATATATATTAATATGAGAGAGAGAAACTAATTTTTTATTGGTTGTTTCATATCAACAATCCAAGGATGGCATATTCCCTTGGGGATTTATGCTCAAGGTAGCATGTCATTTGATTAAAGATAGGATAATTATCCTTTAAGACCTCTTCAATGTACCCATTGCACACTTAAGGAAACAAAGATAAATATAGCAAAGAAAATATAGAGAGAGGGGGAGATAATGACAAACATACAAATAGAAAGGGAGACAAAGAGATAGAGAGACGTAGAGAAGTAAAGAGATAAGGATGAATAGATAGAGATATAGGGACGGTGATTGATATATCCCTCCCTGTCACTCTCTATATCTCTATATCTCCCACTATCTATGTCACTCCCTCTTTCCCCCTCTATCTATTGAGCTATCTCTCCCTCTCCCCCCTTTCTCTCTCATTCACTCCATCTCTCCCTCCATCTCTCCTACTATATATCTCTATATTTATTTCTCTTTTTATCTCCCTCTCACTTCTATCTCTATCTCTTTATATCTATATCCCTTTCTCTCCCTCCCCCTCTCTATCTCCACCTCTCTTCCTTTCTCTTCCCATATATCTCCATCTCTCTTTCTCTTCCCATATATATCTCTCTCTCTCTCTTTCTCTCCCCATATATTAACTAAGAATCCATGCAAGAATACAATAGTATATGTTGGTAAAACTATAATAGTTTTTTTATTAAACTATAAGTAGCACTTATCTTTCTAATGTCAAGCCTTCTTATAAAAATAGTGTTTTATTAAACTATAAGTAGATTATTGTCACCACTCTTCATTAAACATCAAATTCCAAATGTAGCAATTGTTTTGTTGCTTTTTTCAAGTTTCATTAACCAAGATATTTACTAGGTTGAATAAAGTTGTGTTATGAACCTTCATCTCTTTAAAATAATTAGACAATATTAGCGAGAACAAGAAGGGGAGAAAACTAAAATACTTCAAAATAGGGGTAGTTGTGGGTTTGTTGGTTTTCTTTGTATACGATATACTTAGTTCCTCTTAGATAAATAAGTCACTTTAGATTATTTTATTAGTTGTGTATCCTAACTAATATAGAGTAAGCTTTTTCATTTTAATTGACTACTACATAATAGTTTATGTGTTGAAAGAATTTTTTCCATTCTTTGTAGTTTTTACATTGGAATACAAATCATATTTAATTTCATTCCAATATACTTCTTTCATAAAGATATTTATTTGAAATAAGTGCTTCATAACCCATCTAATTAAATCATAATTAACCTATCAAAAAGGAAATAGGAATTTTCTAAAGAAAAGAACACTTGGCCCAATCATAAGTATATGGCCTTTGAAGAAAGGAATGATCCACCTTAGCCATAACAACTACCTGATTTAGACCTAGGTATGTGCAAGATCATGATGGGCCAAAAAGTGGCAACATGAAAAAAGTAGCATTTTGAACTCACCAAAAAATGCGAGAATCCCGAGTTGACTTTTGTTTTGGGTTGGGTGTCAGTACATTGTTCCATAGCAATGCCCAAGCCAAAGTACTACAAATCCGATATCCAATTTGTTTTGGATATCCAATTCGTGTCTGATATCTAATTTGAAAAATATTTTAAAATGTAATATTTTTGTGCTATAAATCATATATCTGATCTAAATCAGATATTCAAATTTTGCACACATATACCCAAGAGTAATTAGGAGGTGGAAGGTGGGCTAGAGAGAGAGAGAGACAGGGAGAGAGAGAGAGAGAAAAAGAGGGAGAGAGATAGAGGGAGAGAGAGAGAGAGGGAGAGAGTGAGACAAAGAGAAGGGGAGAGAGAGAATTAGGAGGGGGAAGGGAGAGAGAGCAATAGAGAGAGAAGGGGAAAGGGAGAGGGAAAATGAGAGAGGGAGGTGGAAAGGGGAAGAGAGAGAGATATAGAGAAAGAATTAGGATGGGGAAGGGAGAGGGAGAGGGGAAGAGGGGAAGAAGGGGAGAGGTAGAGAGAGAGAGAGAGAAAATTAGGAAGGGGAAGCGAGAGGAGAAGAGTGTTGAGGGTAGAGGATAGAAGGTTTAAGGGTTTATGGTTGAGGGTTTAGGGATGAGGGGGTAGGAGGGAGAGACTTGAGAGAGAGAGAGGGAGGGAGTGGAAGAGAGATAAATGAAGGGAGGGTTAAATGTAGAGTGTAGAGGGTTTGAGAGTTAAGGGTTTAGGGTTTATGGTTTAGGATTAAGGGGAGAGAGATAGAGGGAGTGATTGAGTGAGAGAGATACCTAAGAGAGGGAGAGGGGGTAGGATAATGAAGATACTTTAGAGAGAGAGAGGGAGGGAGTGAGAGAGAGATAGAGGGAGTTAGGGTTAAGGGTAGAGGGTAGATGGTTTAAGGGTTTAGGGTTAAGCGTGGATGGGAGAGAGATAGAGGAAGTGAGTGAGTGAGAGAAAGACCTAAGAAAGGGAGAAGGGGTAGGAGGGAGAGAATTGAGATAAAGTGAGTGAGTGAGAGAATTAGGATGGGGAAGGTGTTGATGGTGTTTTCTGCACAACAACAACTCAGATAGAATGCAATATTCTATCTCTCTTGAAAGGTAATTTTCAACATCAAGTTACTAAAAATCACCCCAAGGTCTCTCGGGTGTTAGGTCTTGACAATGCATAAATAACTCAGATAATATGTGAAAATGTTGGTAATCACAATCAAACCTTACTACAAGTGAACTGTATCTTTCCAACTTATCAAATTTTGCAATATTTTGATCATAAATCCTAAATCTAACTGAATAATAAAGAAACAACAAAAGATGAGGGTGCAAGAGAAGTAATGAAATCTAAACTATTTCTAAGATGAACAATGCAAATGAAAGATATCTGGAATGGACCAATCTCAAATAACCAATTCCTGCTTAACCCACAATGCAATATCACAAGAACGATGCAATCATCTAAGGCATACATATTTTCAAATCATAGACATTCGTCTATAATCGAACTAAGCACAGATAGATGTATGGTCTAGGTTAACTTGACCAGCCTACTACAATCAGATAGTTACTGGGAGTATAGACCAAAGATTGTCATAAGGCTGCCTAATGCTTCATAATAAACTCCTAGGGCTGTAGCATCATCTAAGACATAAGGGTCTTGGAGTCTAGTATATGCACGGTGGAACCTATTATTGAAACTGGATATGGGTTCATTAACGTCTCTTTTGACTCTAGTGAATTGCAGATACAACTCATTGGCACTAATAGGTATTCTGAACTTTTGTAAAAAGGTAGTTTCAAGGTCACTCCAGTTAAGAATTGAACCAGATGGGAGGTGATTGTACCAGTAAAAAGCCTCCTCTCCCAATGAATAAGGAAATAACCTACAGGAAACATCCTCATAAGCAATTCCTCTATTTTTAAGACAGGTTTGAAAGATCTTAATATGCTCCTCTGTAGTCCTGTTTGGGTCATTGACATGAAATTTTGAACAGAAATGCTCGAGGTTCCTATGCATAACATTGTAGGCATTGAAAAACAAGGGAGATGGATTATTAGCAAGGAAAGCCATTGGAAAAAGTGGGGGTGGTGGTTGTGGTTGGTTAATGATAAGCTGGGGTTGGTGAATGGGAACTGCCTCAGGGATGGGTATGGCCTCAACTTCTGGAAGTGAAGATGTAGGCGATACGGGTGAAGGGACAGGCGATGATGATTCTCCTCTTTCTCGAGTCCTCCTTGACCTAGTGGGGAACTGTAATTCCTATAAATCCTCCTCTCCTGGGGTAGATCTAGTACTTCTCATATATCTCTTAGGAGAGATGGTGTTTAAGAAACAATCCAGTGTGCTCATTCAGGCCCTCCTTCTAGCACCAATCTGTTGATGGTGTTTTTTGCACAACAACAACTCAAACATAATGCAATATTCTATCTCTCTTGAAAGGTAATTTTCAACAACAAGTTACTAAAAATCACCCCAAGGTCTCTCGAGTGTCAGGTCTTGACAATGCATAAACAACTCAGATAATATGTCAAAATTCTGGTAATCACAATTAGACCTTACTACAAGCGAATTGTATCTTTCCAACTTATCAGATTTTGCAATATTTTGATTTTAAATCCTAAATCTAACCGAATAATAAAGAAACAACAAAAGATGAGGGTGCAACAGAAGTAATGAAATCTAAACTATTTCTAATATGAACAATGCAAATGACAGATATTTGGAATGGACCAATCTCAAATAACTAGTTCCTGCTTAACCCACAATGCAATATCACAAGAACGGTGCAATTTTCTAAGGCATAAAGATTTTCAAATCATAGACATTCATCTATAATCGAACTAAGCACAAATAGATGTATGGTCTAGGTTGACTTCACCAGCATACTACAATCAGATAGTTACTGGGAGTATAGACCAGAGATTGCTATAGACATTCCAAGCATGAAATCATGAACACTATTCACCAAACTAATCTAATTCTAAACCTAACACTAAATCTTAAATCTTTAAGAAATTTCAAAGATGGAACAACAGGAACCATGCAAGATAAACTAACACAAAAGAATTCACCAGAGAAACCACAATGCCTTCAATTGTATTAGATCACCAGAATGTAGCAACAATTCCACTGTTCTATGCTACAATATTTGCTTCAAGAACTAACTATTATCTCTACTACAAAATGCTCTAGCTCCTTCTTTATCTAGCTTGTCTCTATTATCTATCCAACTAACTTTTACAAATGAGGCAGGAATGCCCTTTATAGAGAATTCTCAAACATGTCGGCCCAGCCAAACATTTACAAAACAAAATAGTCAAAACAAGTCGGCCTTAGGAATTTCAAAATAAGGCACACATTAAATGTCGATATATCATCAAGGTCAGCCAAAACACACTCCCCAATGCAGCTTGGATCAACAGATGCCCTACAATAATAGGGAAGCACAAATCTCAAAGTAGGCATTAACTACCGCCTCCCTTATCCTTGTTCTGATCTAGTGATTCATGAACCTTTAAAAACACCCTATCCAACTTGGCAATAGGTGGCAAGGGTAATATTTTGAGCCGACACTCAATGGAGCCAATTTCTTCCTTTGACTACTTAACAGTTTTATCCCACTCACCCCTATGCGCTTGGTACTTGTCCATCATAGCTAAGAAAGTTGCCGCATCATCCAATTGGTGCCCTATTACAACATTTTCATAATCAAGGGCATAGACATCATGCCACCATTCCCTCAATTGTTCTAAGCTCAAGTACTTAGGGGCAATCTTCCTCCAGCCAGTCATTATTTCAAAGAATGCTATACATCCATCATAAACACTAGTAAGATTACCATCCAACTGCTTCTTTTGTTTGCAGATCTTCTTGATGGCCTTCTGTCGAATTTTCAAGGCCTCGAACCATTCCCAAGGCTCATTAACTCCAAATGAAGACAGGATTCCCTCTACAACCAACTGATCCTTACCATACTCCATGATCACTTTAGCTTTCTGCAATAAAAGGTCAACATCCTCCTTATCCTGGGATAAAACATGCTCCAATAAATTCTTAGCTCTTATTGCATCCTTTCCAGTTGAAAGGATTTCCTTTATTGCATTATCTCCCTTGGTCTGTACCTCCTTCAACCAATCTATTGAAGCCTTGGTAGAGGCTTTCATCCTTTCTATTTCAGAGATAGTCTCCTTTGGCAAGAAACTGGTAGCAGCAGAAGAGGATGGATGGAGAGATTGCAAAGGCTTCATCAAATCTTCTAGACATTTCCTAAGCCTTTCATTCTCTTTTTTAAGCTCATGCCTAGATTGTGTTTCCTTCCTTAATGTCCCAATTATCACTGCACTGGACCCCTCTTATTCTTCAATATCCTGCTCCATAGAAGTGGGTCCAAGATTGATAGTCTGTACATTGTAATCTTTTCCAGTGACCTCATCTTTACTTTTATCAGCAGCAGGGGTAGTAATATGAATAACCCTGTTACTCACTTCATCCCTTTCTATCTTTGAAACTACCTTGGCCATCTTCTTCTTCTTACCTTTTCCAATCTTAGCCAACATTTCATCCCAATCGAGAGGAGTGTCCTCAACAATGACCCGTTTCCTTCTAATCTCTTTATCTAACCAATCTGGGATAGCAGGATCCACCCGGATTTCATCCTCTTTAACCTCCTCATGAGATCCACTGTCTCATCCTTTTCCTTTTCAGGAGACTGATCACCTTGATTCCCTGACTTGGGTCCTTCTTCTTGCAAGGGTGATGAGGTCTTAACAGGAACATCCTTCTTCTCAGGGGATCTGTTATCTTTGCTGCTTGTAGGAGAATCATCATACTGTACCAATGGAGAAGGGTGCAGTTCCACATCTCCTACTTCAAGCTTAGCTACTGCACCAAAGAGTTCTCCTTCCTTGAATGGCTCTGCCTCCCCGCTGGTCTCATGCTCTTCATGAGTTATCTGCTCAGGTATACTCAATGAAGGGGAGGTAGCCTTATGTTGTTCTATAGTGGATGCCATTGGAAGAGGACCTACTTTTTGCATGGTCTCCTTGGGAGATGGAGTCCTTGATTTCCTTGAACAAACCCTGGTTTTCTCTCCCGAGCTTTCCACATCAACCACTGGAGGGTTTTCCTCCACCTTGGATGCTCGCTGATCTTTCTTCTTAGAAGTCCTGGTTGTCCTTGCCCTTTTTGGCCTTGGAGGAGTGTCTTCTTTCTCAGTTTTTTCAAGTTCCTCCTCTTCTGCAGACTTACCTATTTTCAACATTTCACTCCTCTTCTTTCCCTTGGGTTTCCTTTTCTGCCCAGGCTTGCTCTGCTTAGGGCCTCTGATTTTAATCTTGAAAGGTGAACTTGCCTTAGTTTTCCTTTTGGAGTCATCTTCACCGGATTCCTCTGAGGTGGGAAGAGGATTTAGATCTCCCATTAAATTAAAGGTACAAGGTACCTTCTCGATTTCCAAGTCCCATACTTTATGCTTCAACCAAGACTTGGTAAATTTCATAATAGGGGCCATTAATTCTTCCAGCTCAGTTACATCATTTTGAAACCAGTTTATCTCTCCAATAGACCTGTCCTTGACTAATTCATATACATGATCTTGGACCAGATTCCCGTCATCCTCTAACTGGTCAGGAATCAACTTGACATTGTACATTCTAATCACATCAATTGGAAGCCTAGAATATCTTTTCTTTCTCACCTCAAAGTCATCTTTGATGTTTGCCTAGTAATCCTCTAGATCATCCTTGTGGTGATATTCTTTAGTTGCCTTCTTTTGTGCTTCTCCGGTGATATCAAAGTTTGTCCTCTTAGAATGGAAAGAGAAACCATAACTACTCAATTCCTCCCCGGATGCACGAGTTGATTGGATGGAAGGGCAAACCTCAGCTATACCAATTTTCAAAGGGAAGTCCCCACCAAACCCTGTCTTGTGCTTCTCTCTTTTGACAACAGCATCGAAGTCATATATTTTCCTGGTAACCTCCAATAGCACAATGTGGTCAGTAGGATATCTTGGCAATCTAGATGGAGCAGTTTGACATCCGTCAATTCTGATATAAGAGAAGGTGGGGAATTGTATAAGCCAAGCTCCGTATTTTTTGATTAGCTCCTTGGCTCCATCAGATATTCTCACATGCTCTGCATTCTAGAGCAACCTAGTAATATGTATTGTGAATGCATCATTTTTCCTTCTATAATTCTGATCTCCTAGGTGCATTTCGGGGTATATCTCATAGATGATATCCTGTCCAAATGGTCCTTTTGGATTCAAACCCCTGTATGGATAAAATTTGGCCAACACATATATCACATAAGATGACATGGTAAACTTCTTTGTTTCTAACACATCTTTCAGCTGCCTATCAATCATTGCACTAATAAGCCCTCCTCAGTGATAATTAATGCCTTGCTCAATCTTGTTGATGACATGCACCATCCAACTTTCCAATACCCCAGCACTCTTCAAGCCGGCCACCCTACTCAGCAATGTGATTGCATCATATATATCTTGTCTGAACTTGTTCCTGTGTAACTGCTTAGGCAGCTTAGAGAAATGAGACTTCAGCTTTTCAAGCTAGGAATTAATCATCTGCTGGGCCTTACTAGGCTCATCGTCATAGTAAGTTCTAGCCAAGTCCATGTCCAAGGCACACACACATGGAAAGTCTGGCATATCAAATGCTTGGGCAATAGAAACCAGATTGAAGTTCACCAGTACTCTTCCCTCAGTGCTAATGACCCTCTGCGTATCAAAGTCATATTGCTGGGCACACTCCAATATCAATTCATAGCACTGAACTGCAGGAGGGAATTCTGCTACATGGACCAGTCCAGACTTCATCATTCCCTTGGTCAGGGTTGATAGATCTTTTTGATCTATCCTTTCCTTGAATCCTTCATATCTCCATGCTCCTACATTGGTGTCAGAGACCTCAAACCAGACTGAAGCTATCTTGCTATCCGACAACTA
This sequence comes from Sequoia sempervirens, assembly GCA_007258455.2. NCBI lineage: Eukaryota > Viridiplantae > Streptophyta > Pinopsida > Cupressales > Cupressaceae > Sequoia > Sequoia sempervirens. The sequence continues at coordinate 368,230 of VDFB02328646.1, forward strand.
GCTCTTTGTATCTAGCCTAAATCTTTCTGCATCTATAATGGAGGACCCCTCTGTATCACCTTTTCCCTTTCCTGCTGCTGCTTTGCTTGATTCAGCCTGCATTCACCCAAAAAGGGCCTCATGAAATCCCGTTATCACCTACATTTCAATCAAAAGTTAGCCTCGAAATCACATGAAACAATTAAGATCAATCATTAATCATTAATCTTGAAAATCTGGGAAAATGAAGTAATATGGGAAAATGAAGTCGGGGCAGAATTCAGAGAAATCCGACTCAGACGGACTTCTGCTACCAAGACATCATTCATCAAATAAATCATTAATATGGACAAAAGAGATACATGATTATTATAAGATTCATTCATTTAGCAACAAGAAATCATCATTTAAAATTTAATTCATTACCCCAATTTTAAAAATCAAAAGAAGTGGAACCAGGTAGAAACCTGAAAAAATCTAGACAGGTCGAATTTCCACGAGCAATTCAAAATTCTGGAACTCATCATACTCCGAGGAAATGGTAGAATCCGGGAAAATCTGGGTGCACAGAAATTCTATGGACACCTTGGAAACCTAACGATCATTTAATGTGCAAACCATTAATCAAATGATCATACAAACCTCCCTATTTGGATTCCAATGGACATAAAATCAATCCCAACAAGCCAAATCTCGATTGCACATGAATTTAACTCCCAAAGATCCTCAAGTGATTGATTTTCATGACGAAACAATTATGCCCTAAATTCAATAACCAGACTTCTGCCATGAAACCTAGGGTATGTTCGAAGTTTCAAATACTATCCCTCAAATGATAGAACTAGAGGGTGCACCAGGATTCTCAAGTGTTGCAAACAAGGTAGAGCCAAACGCAGGACAAGGTCGCATGAAATCCATCAAACCTAACAACCCTAAGCGGACATAATGGAACCCTACCTACACAAATTAGACCAGATTGCGCACAAGCAAGTTATGACCTCAAAAGAACGCCTGGGCACACCCAAAATTTGACTGACAAAAAAACAAGACGTGCAATGCAGGCATTTGAAAATTTGTAAAAGATGGACCAAACCCTAAGTAAATATGAAATTACGAAAAAACAAGCAAGGGTTGACCCAAATAACCACCAATCAACAACTTGAAAGCGCAACAAAATGAGAGGTCAGAAATAACTTACCATGGATCAACTCTAAATGAAGCTTGTGCCCGAGGAAGTCACTATGAAACAGGGTGCCCTAGCAACGAAAATACTCAACACCAGCGCTCAAGCAGCTCGAATCCAATAACCAAAGCTCAAGAAGAACAACCTCAGGCGCCAGAGCAAATAGTAAATGAATAATGAAATAAAAAGAGTGCCCAAAAGCCTTAAATCCACCCACACTCATGCTAGAGAAGACGTACTTCAAGCATTAATGAATGACAAGACATAACGAGGAAATCCGGAAACCCGAGCCCAAAATGGAATTTTTGAAAAAACCAAGCTAGACGGACAATCCGGGTGAGCACGAATTCAGTGGATAATGCACCCTTCAGGACTCTGATGAAGTTCGGGAAAATCTGCTCGGGCCGGAAAGTCTCGGATCCAAGCAAAAACCCAGACTTTAGAAAATCTGACATTTACAAGCGATGAACTAGGACCCGGGAAAATCCGAGTGAACCGAAAAATCCCGGACCCAGGGCAAAACCCGGACTTCCACTAAAAACCAAGTTTGATCAATTTAATCCTCAGGGAAAGACCAAGACTAGAAAGAACAACATCCCACGACCTTGAAAGGACAAATCCAATAAAAACCAAAGGCCCAAGAGACATCCAAAATCAAAAGAGGGTCCCCACTCCAAGTGGGGCGTGTGTGCAAAATTGCACAACAAATGGTGACTCTACTAGGGAAATACTCCAGAGCATTTTGATGACAAATTGGAATCAAGAACCCAAAACTCATGGTTTCAACTCATCCATCCGGCCACTACCTACGGTTAAACCAAAGAACCCACAAGTCACCCAAACTTTCCTACACCAGGGTCGAAGTGTGTGCATATGCATTCATTACCCGCCTTAGCTACAACAGGATTCAAACTTGGTCTGAACAAGGTACATAAAGATTCATACTCTTAAAGTAACCTGGATAGAGCCTCACTACTAGTCAGGTGTCCATAGCCCCGACGAGGTTATCATTGTGATTCCCCTAAACATAGCTCTACTGCCAGCCAGACATCTATAGCCCCGGTAGAGATATCCAAATCCCCCTGATGAGTTAAATTTAGTCTTTTAATTTTCAACATTGCCTTTTTTCTTTTCTAATATTGCTGGTCTTTTCACTGCTTTTATTTCAACCTGTGAACAGTGAAGTTCACACTCAGGGATGAGATCCATAGTGGCACTAGAGCAGAAAAGGATTTTTCACTTGTCCAAACTTCATAAGGACCTTCTGCAATTTTAGGTATCTTTAATATTCAAAAATGTGAGACCCCAATGTATTCTTGTTCAATCTGACTAGAAGACCCTTTGCTTTAAACACAAGGATATGTGACTTTGGGTAGAGAATTCATACCATGATGTTCTAGAAAGATGATTAAAGTTTGTAAAAGAAATACTAAGAGCACCACACCTACTTTGTCACCACTGTCATACAAATGCAACAAGAGATCCCAGAAAGAGAAGGAACCAAGAGCAAGAGCAACACAAACCAAAACCAAAACAAGCCAAAGCAAACCTACTCTAACCAAAGAAAAATCGAAAAGACCAAAAGGAAGCCTACTTCTAACCAAAACAAAATAATAGAAAGCAACCTAAACTAACTATATACAAAACAGGGAGCTGAAAATAGTCCAGGATTGGAAGTAATGTTTCAAATACGGCCCGTTGACAGGCAGCAGAATATCTTCTCCCGTGAGAGTCCTCAGATGGAAGGCATTGTCTCCAAGTATTTCAGTAATCTAATATGGACCAAGCCACAGTTTATCAAACTTCCCATGGTCCCCTTTTTGATCATGAGGTTTATCCCAGTACAACACAATGTCAGAAATCCTAAAAGCTTTGACTTTGACTCTTCTGTCAAACCACCTCTTAACTATCCCTTGATGTTTGGAAAAATTCTCAAGGGCAACGTCTCATTTTTCCTCAAGGTTCAATAACTCTGTCAACCTAGCCTCCTTTCTATCACCCTCATCATAAAACTTATTAATAAATTGCAAAGTTAGAATCTTGAGTTGAATAGGGAATACTGGCTCTAGACCGTATACTAAGTGATAGGGAGATGTTCCAATAGATGACTTGAGCCTTGTACGGTCTGCGCAAAGGGCAAACTGAAGCTGGGTGTGCCAATCTTTTGGATTCATCTCCAACAGCTTACGGATAACAGTCAATAAATTCTTATTGGAAGATTCTGCCAGCCTATTACCCCGGGGGTAATAGTTAGATGCAAACTTTATAATAATGCCATGATCAAAAGCCTAGTTCAAAAATTTTAAAGATGCAAAAGTAGGACCATTATCACAAACAACAGAAATAGGACATCCAAATCGATTAATAATGGCAGATTCTAGAAAATCAATCACTACCTCAGATGTACATTGCCTACAGGCAAAAGCATCATTCCACCTTGTGAAATAATCAGTGATGGTTAGAATGTACCTATGTCCTGTAGAAGATGGTGGATTGATAGGACCTATAAAGTCCATGCCCACTGAGCAAAAGGCCTCACCTCAGTAACCGGTTGGAGTGGGAGTGCTGCATACCTTTCCTTTGTTGCTGTAGTCTGGCAAGTGTGGCAAGTCCTAACATGATGGTGAACATCTTTGAACAAGGTGGGCCAATAGTACCCTACCCTCAAAATCTGATTTGCTATGGCAATCGCAGAGCCATGGCCAGTGCCATACTTTTCATGAAATTCATTCATCACCCTTTCAGCTTCCTATTTCCCAAGACACCTCAAATAAATGCCTTCATGGTTTTTCTTGTACAGAAAAGCTCCCTTTAGCATAAAACTATCGCTCTTCAGTCATAGAGCTCTCCTTTGAATAGCAGTAAGATGACCTGGAGATCGTTGGTTTAGCAAGTAATAAACTATGTCATCGTACCAACCACCTGGGGAGACCTCCTCAAGATTATAATTCTGAACAGTCAGTTCAGGCCCCACTCCAGCCATAGTTTGAGTAAGTCCCTGTCCTCTCACCAACTTCATGGGTTGGACCTCAATGTCATATTCTTGTAGCATTGTTACCCATTTAGCTCTACGCTCACCTAACTCATTCTGCATCAATAGTAACTTGACTGCAGGATCTGGGACAATTGCATAAACCTTATTCCTAAGGATATAATGTCTAAATTTTTTTACTGCTCTAACCAAGGCGTATGCCTGCTTTTCTACACTTGGATATTTCAACTCAAAATATTTTAATGGTGCACACATAAAAGCAATAGGATGCTCATTTCCTTCATTAGACTTTTGAGTCAACATTCCTGCACATGAATGGTCTGAGGCAAATGAATAGATGTAAAATGGCTTACTGTAATTAGGACTTACCAATACTAGGGCATCAACAATGACTTTTTTGATTTCTGCAAATGCCTCATTTGCTTCTGTAGTCCATTCGACCTTAGCGTCTTGCTTTAGCATTACATTCAATGGCTTAACAATTTTAGCAAATCCAGTGATGAATTTTCTGACGAAGTTGATCTTGCCAAAGAAAGACTTCATCTCTTTTTTGCTAGCAGGTGGCTGAATCTTCAGTATGGCCTCCACTCTTTCTAGATCAATAACAATTCTTTTTTTAGATATGACATGTCCCAGCAATTTCCCTTCTATCACTCCAAAAATACACTTTTTAGGATTCAGGGATATGCCAAATTCCCTACACTTTTGAAACACCTTGCATAAGTCAGAGATGTGATCCCCTCTATTTTTGGAAAAGACAGTCAGATCATCCATGTAAAGAATAATGCACTTGCCTATGATATCTTTAAAGGCAATATCCATAGCCCTTTGAAATGTAGCCCCAGCATTAATGAGACCGAAAGGCATCTTTTTGTAAGCAAAGGTACCCCATTTAGTTGTGAAAGCAGTCTTGTGTCTGTCTTCATACTGAACCATTCTCTAGTTGTACCCTGAATAACCATCCAGAAAGGACATTATTTGAGATCCATTAACCACTTGAAGTACTTCATCCAATGAAGGGACTGGATAGTTGTCCTTTTCTGACGATCTGTTTAAATTATTGAAATCAACACAAAGTCTGATTTCCCCATTCTTTTTCCTTACTACAACCAAGTTCGCCACCCATGTTGAATGCCTGACAGGAAATATAATTCTAGTAGACAGTAATTTTTGAACTTCTTTCTGTATAAGTGGTTCTAATAATGTGTTGATTGGTCTCTGTCTCTGCTGGAAAGGATTGGCACCTGGCTTCAGAGGTATGGTGTGAGTTATGATTGATGTATCATAGGTCTTTAGGTCCTCATAACTCAAAGCTACTATATCCAGAAAGCTATGCAATGCTTCAATTATTCCATGTCTTTCCTCTAGAGTGCATACCTTGCCAATAAAAATATTCTTGGCATTATCCTCAGTTCCCATATTATAAGTGTCACACTGTCCATTGATAGACTTCTTCTTAGACTCTTGCTCCTGATCTTTGATCTTGTCCATATCAAAAATTCGTTCCAACTGTACCATCCCCCATGGAATAGTATTAGACTTCAAATTTATCACTCCCTCCAAGTCTAGTTCTGCATCCTGGAGTTCTGTTTCATCAATGATCTGGGAAGCAAAAACATCAGTATTTGTAATGAAGTCTAAGATATGCTTGTCATCCTCAAATACCTGAAAGTTGGTAACATTGTCTGGCACTGATGGCACATGAGTCAATTCTACAGTAAACTTTTTCAAACCTAACAAAGTTAAGGGCTGCAAAGTGCTTGCTGCCTGGGCCAGAGAATCTACAATTTGATTCTTATGCCATGGTATCAGTTGAATATTGAAGGCATCAAATCCCTCAATAAGGTCTCATACTCTATGCCTATAATTAGTCATTCTCCTATCATGGCATGAATATTGTTTTCTTACTTGCTTAATTACAAACTCAGAATCACCAAAAACTTGCAGAACCTTAACCTTTTTCTTGAGTGCCATAAGAAGTCCATGAATTAATACCTCATATTCTACTACATTATTCGTACAATAAAATTGAAGTCTGTGGGCTGCAAAGAAGTTTTTACCTTTTGGGATGATCAATTCAAACCCTGCTCTAGCTCCATGCCTGAATTTTGATCCATCAAATCTGAGAGTCCAACATTTAGCCGCTGCAGTCCTCTTCATCACATCCTTTGGGTTATTACTACTGGAGGATTCCTTAGACAACATCGCCTTCTTTCCTTTATAGTCTTCCTGAGGACTTTGCATATTTATCTTGACCACTGGGGTTGGGTTTATGCATTTCTGTACTTGTTCTACTACTGTCTGGTATAAACAACACTCTAACTCTGAATGGGAAGCATTATGAACTCTACACCAATTAGGTAAGAGTAATTTTTCAAAGCTTGTCCTTCTGCCCAGGTGAACTTGATCTTCAACACACTATCTGATGAATTCCTAGAAGCTGTCTAGCAAGCTAATCTGATTATCTTTGAATTCTTCTTCTTCCTTAATTGATTCTGCCAAAACAGTAGCATTTTTGGATTTTATCTCTACATCCATAGACATCGTATATAACATCAATACCTCCTCAAAGTCTGAATCC